>CM045770.1:30189420-30595297 GCA_025200525.1 Camellia lanceoleosa
AAACTCAAAAAATGTGTTTTTATTTTGAGTTTTGAGTTTTTTTTTTTTTTTACCACCCAACACTAGTTACTACCCGCCACCATTTTCCACCACCGTCTTCGGCCACCATCACCCACCTGTCACCACCACTCACCCCCTGCCACCACTCATCAGCCACCCACTCGCCAACACCACCCACCCATTGCCACCACCGCCCACCACCCACCTGCCATCTACTCACCACCACCCACTACTACCATCCATCGCCCGCCACCACCAGTCACCACACACTTGCCACTACCATCCATCACCCGCCACCTGTCACCCACCTACCACCACCACCACCACCACCACCCACCACTACCACCTACTCACTACCACCCACCACCTGCCACCCACCACCACCACCACCATCCACTACCCACCATCACACCCATTCACAATCATCACCTGCCACCCACCACCGCCACTACTCATCACACCACCATCCGCCACCCACTTGCTACCACCACCCACCACCACACACACCACCATCACACCCATTCACACCACCCACACCACACCCACCCACCATCACCACCCACCACCCACTGCCACCACTACACCACCCGCCCGCCACCTCCTACCACCACCTGCTATCTGCCACCCACCTGCCACCACCACCCACTCGCTACTACCCACCACTCACCACCGTCACCCACCACCCACCCACTACCTACCTGCCACCACCACCCACCTGCCACCACCCATTACCACCGGCCATCCGCCACCCACTTACCACCCTCTACCCACTCGCTACCGCCCGCCACCTGCCACTGTCACCCACCCACTTACCATTACCACCCACCTGCTACCCACCACCCACTGTTACCACTTTCCACCACCGTCTTCCTCTGCCGCTTGCCATCATTTGTCATTTCTCATTTTTTTTTATATTTTCAAATATTTTAAATATTTTGTCAATTATCAAATGCGTTTATAATTTATATTTTTTTAAAAATAAATAAAAAATAATTTATAAATTTTTTATAAATATAAATTAAAAATCTAAACGTTACCAAACATACCTTAAGTAACTCTAACATGAGAAAAGGACAAATTTAAGAACCAACAACTGCTCTACTTTCAAATCCGTATACGGTGGGACCCATTCAACGTACTTTTGTCGGATGCGTGACCAGCAAAGTATATTCGAGATAGTTTCCGAAAATTAACACCTCAAGTAATTGCCATCGCAATTAATTCTAGGGGGGCATTTTAGGCCCGTATGGGCACGTGTTTTTATTATTATTATTATTTTTTTTTTTTGTGTAATTTTTTTATTTGGTTAAAATATAATGTAAAAAAAAATTAATATATTTAAAATAATTTTTTGATTTTTTCCGAAAAGATATATAAAAAGTGGAGAGAAAATAAAGAGGTTGTTTTGGATATTATAAATAAGTGTGCTTTTTTACTTTTTATAAAATATGTGTTGAGTTTGAAGTGATGTGGTAGAGAAGTGATGTGACTTAAATAAGATGATGTGACTTAAATTGGATAGTAACTTTTTTATTTTTTGACTTTTTTAGGGGATGCCAAACTCAACCAAAATTTTTGACTTTTTCGTATAAGTTGTTGGTTTTTTAGTTTTTTTTTTTTGCTATTTTAGTCTGGGGCAAAAAAGCCTGGTTTGGAAAAGATTTTTAGTTTTTTTTGACTTTTTTGTGAGAGAAAGGTCTTTTGGGAAGTTGCCAAAAAAATCAACTTTTTTATCCAAAATAACCCAGCTTTTTGCCAAAAAAGTTACTAAAAAAGTCAAAAAATCAAAAAGTCAATTTTTTACCAACTTCCCAAAACACCACATAATGTAATGATTATGAGTTAGATGTGATATTTTGTCTTATTGGTTAAAAAGTCTATTTTGTTTTTCTGGCTATTTTAGCCCCAAACCCACTTCCCAAACAATGCATTGACTTTTTGACTTTTAGGTTAAAAAGTGATGTTACAAAACAAGGCCTGGTCATTTTAAGAGCTTAACGTTGTGTTTGATTTTGAGATTTAGGAAGAGATTTGGAAAGGAAAAGAGAAAATGTAGGTGAAATATGAATAAAATATATTTATATTTTACATAATTTCACACAAATTTTTCCTTTTCATTTTCAAATCTCTTTCCAAATCCTTCAACCAAACACAATGTAAAGGGAAATTTTTAATTCAATGTATATTTTAAAAAATAATTATGAAGCAATATTACCTTCACCGAATTTTTGTTGACCCGAATTGTCCAAACTTGTGCATGTCAGTCATCTAGTTGATCATTCAAAAACTAGGGTGACAATAGCAGTTAAGAAGGGTGACAACCGCACTAGCAAGGGTTGCGCTGGCCGTCTAAACAGTCATCTATCCAATCTTCCAACTTACAAAATTTGAATAAATCATTTTTGAATAAATCATGAATTATACTATCCAATCATTTTTGAACAAAATTTGAATAAATCATCTATCCAACTTACGATCCAGACAAGTTCAAATTCGGAGAATAAATCATTTTTAATAATTATAAATCATAAACTTATTTTATAAATAGGGTGAATTATACTAACAATCCATATAGTTTGAGACTCGTATCACTTTAGTCCATAACTTTTTAATTGTGACACATTTGATCATGAATTTTGAATCTTTTTTTCAAATAAGGACAAATGAAAATACTATTGCTTAATTTCAATAGCAAAATTGTCAATTTTATAAAATATGAACTAATTTGACCAAAAAAAAAATGTAAAAAAAATATTTTAAAATTTTTAAAAATTATTTATACCCACCAAAGATAAAACTATGTAAAATTGGTAAATCTTTTGCACATGTTAGGTTTTTATTCTTAACAATCCCGTTTGAGAAAACTCATTTCAGTTGTAATTTTGTTCAACTTTTATTTCAGTGAAGTCATGAGTTTTTAGATGCGAATTCAACCCAAATTGTGCCTTACAGAGGTGTTTCAGAAGTTAATTTTTTAATGGTTGCCACTTCGCTGACTATGTCGGGGATCGAGCTGAGAAGTTAATTCTTGTAGTCGAAGTTATTTGTGCGCTCGAGCAGAGAATCTTTGGTTTTAGAAGTTTAACTCGCCTGCAAAAGTATTAGGAGTTATTTTTTCCCGCTTGAGCGGCCTTTCATGTGCTCGAGCGGTTATTCTTGTGCTCGAACAGAGATCGCGGATTAGTTCTATAAAATATGTGGTTTCATCCATTTTTAGGGTTACGACTTCCAAATTTTGTTATTGGGTATTAGGATTTTTTATCTTGAGCTTCTTTGCTTGTTTCCTTTAATATATGTGAGAGTTTAATCATAAATTAAATAGATTATATCAAAGTGTTTGTTTAGTTTGTTTTACAATACAAAAGAAAGGAGTTGTTTTTCGGTAAATCCCGTAGAATTTAGGCACGAAGCTTTGGTGGATTTTGCAGTAGCTCATCGTCGTGGATTTGACATCGACATTGTGGATTCAACGTTGGGTAAGACAATTCCGAGATGAAGACCGTGGTGGAAGCGGTATATAGGAGTCGGTTCAATTCGAACGTAGATTCGCTAGGTAATTGAGAGTACACTTGTGTAATTCCTTTGGTCTTCTTAGTAGATTATTTTGTAACTTTTGCTTGTGGTTTTTTTTTATTACAATTGAAGACGCTTCAATTGTAATTTTTTCACGTAAAATCGTTGTGTCTATTTATCTTTGATTGTTTGATTGGGGTTGCTATTTACTGATTAAAATTGATATATAATTACAAATAAATATTTAGAGAATTTCTATATTTTTCAACACATTTATTTATTTATTTACCAAATTAATTTTTATTACGTGTTTAAATGATGATCATATAATTGGTGATTGTTAAGCTTTTAATGTATAATTGATAATATATGAAATATTTTCAATTTTTGGATTTTTTTAATTTAATAGATTGGTTTAATATCAAAATTGTTGTCATATTTGACTTTTGAAAAGATAGAAACTAATTTAATGAAAAAAAAAAAAAAAACAATCTATTACATTATCATCATCCAAAAACATAATAGAAATTAATTTGGTAAAAAAAAAAATATGTAAAAAATTTATCAATTTTACGTAATTTTATCTTTGGTGGGTATAAATAATTTTAAAAATTCAAAAATATTTTTTTGACATTTATTTTTATCAAATTAGTTGATATTTTTATCAAATTGACGACTTGGTTCTGAAAATTGGGCAACAGTATCTTCAATTGTCCTTATTTAGAACATGATTAAAAATTTAAAATCAAATGTGTCAATAAAAAATTGAAGAACCAAAATGACATTAACTTCAAATTATAGGAACTGTTAATGTAGTTCGTTCTTATAATAATTACTCGCAAGATAAATTTCACTTTAATCTTTATTGGTTGAACTCGTGTTGATTATCCCATTTCATTTGAAAATACCCACACAAGTCTCTTATGATTTGTGAATTAAAATATACTGATAAATCAGTTAACTATTTAATAATAATAATAATAAAACTAAAATACCTTTACATAGAAATAACTTAAATGTGTAAATTATAAATATTTTTGCCATCTACTTGGAAAACAAAGTACATTGGATTCATTTGAAAAGTGGACTGACTTTTTAACTTTTTGATTTTTTGACTATTTTAATTTGGAGTTAAAAAGTCTCATTTAGAAAACTTTTGACTTTTTTTGTAAAAAAAAGAATGTAATAATTATAGATTGAATGTGATATTTTATCTTATTAGATTAAATTTTTTTTTTGTTTTGGTGACTATTTTAGTCAAAAAAATAATAATAATAAATAAACAAAAAAAAAAAAAAAACCCCAAACTCTCCCCTTCCCAAAGGAGCCCACTATAATCCCCTATAATTTATTTCATGTGTAATGTATCCTTTTAAAATCTAAAAATGAACGTATAACACTCTTATAATCGTGAAGTTCACCAGAATATTTAACAAAACAGTTATTTTCAAATGAGATACGCAAGTAATCCACACATGCACGGGGAAAAGCACATTACAATTAAAATCAACAGAACAAAACCGGTTTGGTTTTCATGCAGAAAATGATTGAAAGCAAACAAAGTGTTCTGGAAATAATTGAAACATTATTATGAAAGTTATTCACATCATTGCCAAAATGACTATAAAGCCCTCACATAATTAATAATAATGATAATTCCAACACTGCCATCACCACATTTGTAATTGACTAATTTAATAAAATATAATAATAATAATAATAAATAAAATAGCCTCTACCGTCATACCCTGTGCTGATCCCCACCCTTAATTTCTATGTAATCAACGACAAAGAGAATGACAACACAACAAAAAAAACCTTTTTTTTTTTTTTTTTTGGTGTCCCGCAAAATAAAAAGTAGCAAAAAAGAGCGGTGGTGACGGGTTTTATCTACGGCTGCGATTGCTGTTGCTGTACATCCGATGCAGACGAACGTAGCCGCTTGTTCTCCGGCTCGGCTTGACTAAATTCCAAGCCGACTTTTACCTCTGAACGTGTGTCGCAGCTTCCACACCCCGCCGCTTCGATCACACCAGCTGGGCTCAGTGGCGGCTCCGATGTTTGACACGTGTCAAGCAGGTACTCCACCATCAGTTGATGACAGCTTCTCACCATTTCCTGTTCCCAAGAAAATAAAAAGAAAAAGAAATTAGTACCACTTTTTTCAATGCTTCGAATTTCTCACCGAATACTTCATATTTGCAAAGCGACCCCAACAAATTCAGAAATTTACATTTCAGACCACAAATAATCATATACATTACACACACAGCAACGCAAATTACTCTGTTGGCTCTCTCGTAAAACGTCTCCGGTAAACCGGCACCGTCGCCTGCGGCGGAGATCACGGCGGCGGCTGCAATTGTCGACGGACGAAACCCCAAGAAATCGACTACTGCAAAAAAAAAAAAAAGCACAACTCAATTAAACATTATTTGATTTATGATTGAAAATCGAACAATGAGAGATTTCGATTTTTGGATTTTGGGTGTGAATTACCGCGAATGGTGTTGAGAATGAGATCGGAAGAAGTTGAGAGAACGCTGGGAATGGAGAGGGAAGGAGGGAGTTTGGAGACGAAGTATTCGAGGTAATCGAAGGGAGTGACTGATCGGAGCCTCCAGTTGAGATTGGCCATGACCCAGAGCTCCATTCTCTGAATTGTTTTGGGTTCGAATACGAACTTGGGTTCGAACACTTGGAGGTCTAGGAGGAGAGGAACGTAGGGTTCCTCCATTTTCGCCGCCAGAGAAAGACACGCCACCGATAGCAGCTGCAATGGCCACCCATTTGCCTCCTGCTATCAAACAATCACCATTTCAGACTATATATAGATATTTATACATATGTATATGTTTATATGGGCATTAACCGTACCGGAAGGGAATGAGAAGAAAGGAGGCGATCGAAATAGTTGACGGAGAGATACGCCGTTACTGGTCTGAAGCGATAGTGTGCATGTACCTGAATTCAATAACGCCAATATAATACACAGAACATGTATTCATATATATATATATATATATATAGAGAGAGAGAGAGAGAGAGAGAGAGAGAGAGAGAGAGTTGTGTGCTTATATATATAGGTATACTCTGAGGATCCAGTTGATGGAGTCTTGGCGGGCGGCGAGGTCGATGGAGCGGTGGCGACAGCGGCGGAGGTAGTCGGAGTGGAGGATGTGAAGGGGCTCGGACTCGATGAGTCTAACGATGGTACTTTCATCGGGCGGTGGAGAGTGGCCGGAAGGTTGGGGATCGGATATCCCGGCATCAAGGTCGCAGGCGTTCTCGGGGCAGTACAAGCTAGAGGCGGAGTGGTCCGGTGACTGAGACATTGCGGTGGTTGGAAATGGTGGTGGTGCTTAGCGGCGGTGTAACGGCGGCGACGGCATTGGTAGAACCGGGAATCGGGTGTGGCGGGGAGGAGGTGGTGGGATTGGTGGAGAAGGAAAAACACATGGCCGGTTATGGGTTGGGCGAAGGCATGTTTTAGCTCTCTCTCTCTCTCTCTCTCTCTGTTTCGCTCTGTGTCTGTCCCTGGAGTCTCTTTCTGCTCCAGTGAGGTGAGAGAGGAGAAATTATTCATTGCCCCTGGAGCTTTGCTCCATCTTATTTATATTTGAACAAGTGTCCATTGTCTCCTCCAAATGAGACAAAATGATACACCGTTTCCACCAATAATAGCTTAGGTGGGAGCACCACCTAGATTTGCCCCTGGAGCAATGAATAATTTCTCGGTGAGAGAGTGTGTGCGTTCAGAAAACAGTGAGAGAGAGAGAGAGCGAGAGAGACGTGGAGGGTGGTAGTAGGGTGGGATTGAAATCCGGGGGTGGAGGTGGGGAATGGGAACGGTGCTGATCTGTCTGTCGCGATTCACCTGATCATCACTCACTCTCTCTTCTCTCTTATCTCTGTGTGATTGATTTTTGATGTTTCGCTAACTTCGGTTTTCGTGATGGACTAGTCATTGTATAAGATTGGAGATTTTAGTAATTTAAAGTTTAGATATAAATGTCACTACAATTAGATGAAATTAAACAGTAGACATTTTAGTTTTTAAAAAATTGGATGAAATTATAATACAAATATTGTGTGATGGAATTATTAATATAAATATATTATATTTGAGATATATAATAAAGAGTATTCACTTTTCTTAGTTTATTTTTTTAAAAACACTTTTTAAAAAATTTTACTTTTTTATTTTTTTTATTTTTTTGCTTTTACTGATTTTTTAAAATATTTTAAGTAATTTTTAAAATTTTTAGACACACCTAACTAAATACACTTAAAAAGTATAATTTTTGTGAAATTTTTTTACAAAATTCACTAAATACTAAAAATATAAAAAAAGAAAAATTTAGTACATTTTTCATATTTTTGTATATTTATTAATTTTTTTAAAATATTTTTCTTTTTATACACATCTAAGTAAGATGCATTTAAAAAAGTAAAAAAAAAAATGTTTAAGATTTTAAAGTGTTCATTACAAAAAAACAAAACAAAAAACATGAAAAATAAAAAACTCAATTTTCAAAAAAATTAATTCAAAAAACTCAAACCAAACACGCTGATTGGTGTTTAACTTTAAAAATTAGATTTATTTTTTAAGTGTAATGATGTGATAATCAATTGGAATTTTAAGGTAACACTCTTTTTCATATCTTTCTTAATCATTAACCAATCATATTATTTACACATTATTAAGGTCTATTTTGACAATTAGGTTAAGGATGAATTACATTAATAGTCCTTATAGGTTGGGGCTTGTGTCACTTCAGTCCCTAACTTTTCAATTATGACACATTTGACCCTGAATTTTGAATCTTGTTTCAAATAAGGACAATTGAAGATATCATTAAATTTTTCAAGGATAAAATCGTTAATTTGATAAAAATAAATGTTAAAAAAATATTTTTGAATTTTTATACACACTAAAAATAAAATTATGTAAAATTAATAAATATTTTAGATATTTATTTATTTCACTAAATTAATTTTTATTATTTGTTTAGATGATAAGCATGTAAAATTAATTTTTAAAAATTAATCATGTAATTTTTATTAATTTTGATCAATTTTACATAATTTTATCTTTAGTAGATAGAAATAATTTTTTTTAAAAAATCTGACATTTATTTTTGTCAAATTAGTTTATATTTTATTAAATTGACGATTTTGCTCTTGAAATTAAACAATGATATCTTCAATTGTCTTTATTTGGAACAAGATTCAAAATTTAGGGTCAAATGTGTCACAATTGCAAAGTTAGGAATTAAAGTGACACAGGTCCCAAATTACAGGGACTGTTAGTGTAATTTGCCCTTAAATTAAAAAACCAACTTTTTTATTTTTTTAGTTCATATCACTTATCTTTTTTTTTTTTTTTGTGCACATTTTTGAAATTTTTTTAAAAAAAATTAACTTTTAACCTACTTCTCAAAATATGCCTATGTCTAGAAAATAAGTTTAGAATGCGGGCTTGCATATCATTTTTCTATAACAAAATATGTTTTATATTCCATCCGTTTCAAAATATTAGTCCCTTATTCTATTTTTAATTGTCTCAAAATATTAATCCCTTTTGAAAAATTAAGGACTAAAATAATGCACCTTGCTTGGTTTCCAGTTTTTCAAAACACTTTTCAGAAATTTTTTTTTTTTTATTTTTTTATGTTTTTTTGTTTTTACTGAATTTTTTTAATATTTTAAGCAATTTTTTTACTTTTTAGACACACCTAACATAAATACACCTAAAAAGTAAAAAATTGTAAAAAAAAATCTTTTAAAAATTCACTAAATACCAAAAATACAAAAAAAATACAAGAATTTAGTATATTTTTTGTATTTTTATGTATTTATTAATTTTTTAAAATATTTTTCACAAATTTTTTACTTTTTAAATACATCTAAGTAAGGTGCATCTAAAAAAGTAAAAAAAATGTTTGAAATTTAAAAAATATTCACTAAAAACAAAAAAACTCAAAAATCAAAAAAATCAATTCTCAAAAAACTTAATTCAGAAAACTCAAACCAAACACACTAATTTTCTTATTTTTCTATTCTTTTAAATCAATTAACATTTATAATTTTGAAGTGTAATAATTGTACTATCAAAGAATAGGTTTGAAAAATTAATATTTTCGAAAATAAAAAAAATTAGATTTCTGAAAAATTATTAATATTTTAAGATGGAGAGAATAAATTATTTTTGTTTATAAACTGGTAATATTAGTAATGAAGTAGATGTATAAGTAATTTAGCAATTTTTTAAATAATTAGATTAGTAAAAGGTGAAAAACAAGTCAAATTGAAAGTAATAGCCATATTGGTGTGATGAGTTTTTGAAATGATAAGCCTCCGTTTGGGAAGTGGGCTGACTCTTTGGCTTTTTGGCTTTTTTGGCTATATGAGCTTGGGCTCAAAAGTTTGGTTTGGAAAGGGCTCTTGGCTTTTTTGACTTTTTTTGTGAGAGAAGAGTGTAATGATTACGGAGTTGGATGTGATGTTTTGTCTGTTGTGGCTCATGAGCCTATTTTGTCTTTTGTGGCTCATGAGCCTAATGAGCCATTGCCAAACGAACTATTAGTAATCTAATAAAAGGATAGCATTTTAAATCAAAATCATCGCCATCCCAAGTGAATCGGTGATGATGCACGATGAATTTTAGTCAAATTTCTTTGGCCATGAAATTAGTAATTTTGCCATTTTAAGACAATTTTGTTTTATCAATAATTTTTATCTTTGGAGTTCGTTTTTAGCTTGTTTATTTTGATGCATTTCTCATATTCAAATTTTGCCTTGATAAGTGTAGCATTATGGATAAAAAAAGAATAATACTATAACAATAATGATGTACTTATCACATTTCTATAACCATGTTATGTATATCATTTTACTTATCAACACAACATTGGATTAACATGTCTCACTAATAGTATATATCTTTAATACAATCCTAACAATTAGATTATTTATTTATTTATTTATAAAACCCAATAAATTACAATATCAATTACAACATATAATCAATACAAATAAACTCATAACAATTAGATTGACAGATCATAACATGTTGACCATCTAATGTGTCAATCTATCATCTTAGCTTATCTGTGCCTGTCTATTTTTGTTTAATTAAATTTATATTTTTTCCTATAAATTAATGTTACTAGTTAAGAATTAAAATTTTATAAATATATGTCATATCATTTTTTTTAAAACAAAAATTATATATAAATTAATTTGTCAGGATAACATTTTTCTCATGATCTCTCATGGAATTTGCATGTTGAGATAACTTTCCTTTTTTTTTTTTTGGAAAAGAAAAAAAAAGAAAAAAAAAAGATATGTGCAGATGTGGTGGGGTGGTTGATTGTGAGTCAATAATGATTTCCCATATAATAAAGTAATCGATTTTTTCCCCCCTCACATGACAATGAATTAGGAAAGTCATGAACATTGCTCATGCCTTTTTATTTTTATTTTTGTCCTGGAAGAAAGAAAAATGCTATAGAACTACAATGCTAAAAAATTCCAAATTGACCAATCAATTAAAATCCAGCATTTGGATACTTACAAGGAAAAACCTCACTTTTGTTTCAGAGTGGTCCAAGGAATAAATTCATTACTTGAATAATCTGTACCTTTAATTTTCATCATATAAAAATTTAGGAAAAAAAAAATGTATAGAGAAATTATACAAAATGAGATACAAACAAAAGATAAATGATGAATCTCACAAGTGTGAGAGCCCACATGTTTTTCTCAGCCATTTGTCTCACGTCTACATTTTATTTTATAAATTTCTTTTATGTCCTAGCACAATTGTAAATTAAATTTTAATTAGAGCGTCGTGTTTTAAAGAAAATTTAACGTAGTTAGAATTTGCAATCTCATTTCAAAATATTGTATTCTATGCAAAAACGGGAAATAGCCGTAAAATTTCTAAGGAAAATCTGTATAGAATGATGTGGAAATTGAATATTATCATTTTAAATCAAAGACCTTCAAGTTAATCTTTGTTTTAAGAATGTCACTATTATGTATGAATTTTCTGGTAGAATAGCATTTTTCTTATATATATATATATATATGGAGAGTTAAACAATGCATCAAACGCCAACAAGTGGGCAGTGCTTACTCTTCAATTGGGCTTTGGGCGAGCTTTCGCATCCCAACTATGTGAAGAGGTTTGAAGCCCAGTGAAGAAATTCAGCCCACATCTAGGCCCATTTAGCCTTTAAGTTGGAACCAAATTTGACAAGCCACCCTTTGAGATTTTCTTCTCTTCTTCTGAAACTTGGATTTATTTAATAAAAATAATAATAATATGAGGATAAGCTACATTTATTATTTTTGTTTAATTGGACTAGAAAATAATAAGGGTGTTTTAAAAAAACAATTGAATGGATAAACCGAATTAATTTGGTTCAAATTGTTTGGTTTGGTCCAATTCAAATTTTGGTTTTGAAAACAGTTGAATTGTTCAAATCAATACGGTTCCTAATTTTAAAATTTTGAACCGAACTAAACCATTATATATTTATTTATTATTTTAAAATATATTTTATAGAACTTTGATTAGGATTTTGAATCGAAATAAGGATATAAAAGTTACTAGTGTGATTTGAACAGCTAGTCATGATTGTAAAATTAAAAAACTCTAATCAACATAACTAGTTAATAATTGCTAGTTTATTTACTATTATAAATTATATATCATATTTTTTATTATATGAAATTCACCCAACCTAATCAAATCGATTTCTATGATTCAATTCTCATCTAATTGCATAAGTGCATATGTAAAAATTACTAAATTATTAATTACATTTGACTAATGGAATTCACCCATATATGTGTTGTTTTATTACTATTAGACAGTGATACAATACAACCATGTATCAAGTGATGTGTATTGATATTGTATTGAATTTTTACTTGCATAATAGAAAATAAATTAGATTTACTTAAATTTTTTTTTATTGAATCTTCATAATATTCTCTTATTTTAATATATACTTTAAACCATTAAATCATACTCCTGAAAAAATTAACATCATTCAATAGTGAATAATGCATTGACGACAAAATAAAATAATTAAAAAAAAATAAAATGAAAACGATTTGAGGAGACTTTTATGTTCAACAGCCGTGAGAAATCCTCCGATTCCGGGGGGCCGAATCCCCACAATTTCCATTTCAAGTAAAAAAAATAAAAAATAAAAAAATAAAAAAAAGTTATCCAAATTAAAAATTAAAAGGATTAAGGAGAGTATTTTTAGGAGGATTTTTCATTTTCCTAGGTCCAATTTCACGGTTAAAGACTAGGAATATGTGTGTAGAAAAAACAAAAAAGTGGTGTCATTGACCAAGCGATAGTGACCGAACTAAGAATTGGAAATTTACAACTGGCCCTCTGAAATTATCGAAACAAACGAATTTCAATTATATTTTTTCCCTTTATCTATGTCCATCAGTGCCAACTGTTGAGTTGGTTAATTTCACTTCTATGCTCTAAATAATTACAGTGTGTTGGGTTTTAATTTTTTAAATTTAGTTTTTTAAAATTAAGTTTTTATATTTTTAGTTAATAATTTTAAAATTTTAAACAATTTTGTTACTTTTTAAGATACACCTTACTTAGATGTATCTACATAGTAAGATATTTGTAAACGCATATTTTAAAAAATTAATAAATATACAAAAATACAAAAAATGTATTGAATTTTTTATTTTTTTATATTTTTGACATTTAGTGAATTTTTTTAAAAAAATTCACAAATATTATACTCTTAAAGTGTATTTATATTAAGTGTGTCTAAAAATAAAAATAAAAATGCTTAAAAAATTAACAGATTCATTGAAAACAAAAAAAATATATATATATAAAATTAGAATTTTCTGAAAATCAAAACCAAACAAGCTGATAATATATTTCAAAATTATTAATTTTATTTATTTATTTATTAAAATTTCTAATTTTAATTAACATTATTCAATTGAACCAAACAACACCTTAGTCTGATAATCTCATTTTACTTCGATAACCTATAATGTTACATGTATTTATTTTTGACACACCAAAAGATAATTATGGCATTGTGTGAAAAGTTGACTATTTTCATTGGTTATTTAGTTTTTTAGCTATTTTGACTTGACTAAAATAGTTGTATTTGAGAAATTGATTGACTTTTTTCATAGTTAATTTGATAATTGTAAGAAAAAAGGTAAAATGATTATGAATTTGTTATAACATTTTGTCTAATTAACACTTTTATCTTATTTTATCTTTGGGTTAATTACACTAATAGTACCTATAGTTTGGGACTTGTGTCACTTTAGTCCATGACTTTTCAATTGTGACACATTTGACTCTGAATTTTGAATTTTGTTCCAAATAAGGACAATTGAAAATATCATTAGATTTTTTAAGGTTAAAATCGTCAATTTGATAAAATATAAACTAATTTGACAAAAATAAATGTCAAAAAAATATTTTTAATTTTTTAAAAATTATTTTTATCCACCAATGATAAAATTATGTGAAATTAATAAAAATTACATGATTAATTTTTTAAAATTAATTTTACGTGATCATCATCCAAATACATAATAAAAATTAATTTGGTAAAAAAAATAAATAAATGTCTAAAAGATTTATTAATTTTACATAATTTTATTTTTAGTAAGTAGAAATAATTTTTTAAAATTCAAAAATATTTGTTTGACATTTATTTTTATCAAATTAGTTTATATTTTATCAAATTGACAATTTTACCTTTGAAAAATCTAATTATATATTCAATTGTCCTTATTTGGAACATGATTCAAAATTCAGGGTCAAATGTATCACAATTGAAAAGTCAGGGACCAAAGTGACACAAGTCTCAAACTATAGGGACTATTTGTGTAATTTACCCTTTATCTTTTGATAAATTATTTTAGGTAAACGTTATTCCCAAACACCCCCTATGAAAGTGTCTCAAATCATATTATTGACACATTTTTTTATTCCTATCATTTATACATAAGTTTACGTGATAGTGTCCTTTTCACAACCTTACTAGTACATTTTTCCTACACGAGAGAAAAATGAAGGGTGAGTTCACAACGTTCTAAAAATTATATATTTTTTCATATGAAATCATGAGAATGAAGACAATCCTTTGAACAATTTACCATGTATTAATGATTAGTATCTGAGATTCGGTATGCAATTAATTAACAAAAAATGGCTGTGTTTTGTTGTGTTTTGTAATCAAGATTCTACACCTTAATTCAAGTATGATGTTTGGTTAGAGTTCTGAAATCGCATTTCCAAAACTCTACACAAAACACTCTGTATGAGGCGCGATTTTCAGAATTTTTTTTTTCAAATTTCGCCTAACCGGTCGTCCCACCGGTTGACCAGAACGGTACAAATTTATTTATTTTTAATTGACATATGTTAATTTTTATATATTAAAAAAAAAAAATTTAAAATATTTTTTTATGTGTTTTAATATAACTTTGAGTTGTATGTTTGGTTATGAATTATAAGTTTTTGTATCAATCATCATATGTTACATCAAAAATTCCCCACTCAATTCAAAACTCTTCACCAAACAAATTTTTCACACTCAAATCATAATTCTAAAACTCACAAACTCAAAATGCAACTCATACTCTCAAATCATATTTACAAAACTCTACCAAACACAACCAATTACATGCCTGTTTTCAAGATTGAAAAATATATGTAAAATAAATCTTATAAATTTGATATAATTATACTAATATTTTTAATAAAATCAAATAACAAGAATGAATACAAATTCTCTTGGTAAAATATATATTATAATATAAAATAAATGATAATATTATTTTTTTAATAAAACAGCTACCAGAAAATTGATGAAAATAGCAAAATGTTATATTATCAATCTCTTGATTTCAGAGTTCAGTATAAAAGATATGTAAATATTTAATCATAGTTGCCTAATTGAATCTTGGGCGAATTATATTAATGGTCTTTATAGTTTGGGTCTTGTGTTATTTTTGTCTCTAATTTTTTAATTGTAATACATTTGACCCTAAATTTTGAATATTGTTCCAAATAAGGACAATTGAAAATACCATTACTCAATTTCAAAGACAAAGTCGTCAATTTGATAAAATATAAACTAATTTGATAGAAATAAATGTCAAAAATAATATTTTTTAATTTTTTAAAAATTATTTTTACCCACTAAAGATAAAATTATATAAAATTGATCATTTTTGTATACATTTATTTATTATTAAATTAATGTTAGGAAACCAATTATATTAGGAAGTCTACTTCTTTTCAATTATTATTTAGGAAGTCTAATTATATTAGGAAGTGTATATTATTTTTCTTATATAAAGAAGCTTATTGTAATGGTTTGGAGGAGAAAAAAATAATATTAAGAGTTTAGGTGACTAATCTCCAATTCAAAGGATTGTTGGTGGTTGATCCCCAATTAAAGGATCAAATTCAGGGTCTAAGACTCTATCATCTGGTATCAAAGCCTTCGATCTTGGAGCTTCCATCTATTCCTACTCTGTCATTCATCATTATCAATATGACTGTTAAAGAACTCGAAGAACAAGTTACTGCTCTTATTACTAGAATGGACGCGATGTCTACCAATATGCAAGAGTTGATACGCGATAGACAAACTAATAATACCATTCTTTAAAACGTCCAAGCACTGTTGCATGATAGGCAATGTGAAGCTCGCCTTCCCCAACTTGGCATCAATCTTAATCTACCTATACAATGCGACGACAACGATCGATATGTTGGTCCAAATTTTTAGGGTCGAACTCTCCGAATTGATTTTCCAAAATTTAACGGTACTGATCTTGAAGGGTGGTTATTTCAGGCTGAACAATATTAAGAAGTTAAGGGTGTTTTAGATGCACAGACGGTTCATTTGGCTGCAGTGTACCTTCAAGACGATGCTATTTCTTGGTATCGCTGGATTAAACAGTTCCTTGGGGTTTTGACTTGTGTGACAACCCTCACCACTATTTACTGATAATACCACTGATTACTGCTAAACTGTGACTGAACATGATTAAGTAACTGATTTGACTGACATTCTGAACTGATTGATTGAGTGTATTAGTTTAAATGCATTTCTATCTGTTTGACTGTTAATTGATCTGTTCGTGTTTTAAGTTTGAACCGTAAATTGAAGGCCTTATCGGCGGCCGAATCTGAAATCGATTAATGTTTTATACTAATTAGAATTTATATGATTTTATGGTAGATTTGATTGAAATTTGATTTGGTATGATTAAATTGGATTAAATAAGCTAAATTACATTAGTTGGACTTATCTACCATTTTGCCATTTAGTGGGCCACTTGTTAAGACACCTTTGAGACTTGATTCACACACTTTTCCTCAGCCATTTTGAGACCAAAAACCGTAAGAGAAAGTGAGAGAGGAGAAGTTTGGTTTCATTTAGAGAATTGCTTGGAGAACTTAAAGAATTGAAAAGTAGATAGCAAATTGAGCTTGTATACCTTGAATTCAAGACATAAGGTAGGATATTCATCTTCTTGATTGTGAATTCTAGTTGTACCTTTCATGGTTAATGAGTCTTTCTTGATCTAAGTCTAGAATTGGTTCTAACATGTTGAATTAAGGCTTAAATCATACATGCATGTACACATTGTTGAGTTTTGAGGTTGATTTCATGGAAATCCTCACATGCATTTCTATATTCTAGCTATGGTCCATGAATTCATCATGTTTATAGCGATCCTGGTTTTTCCTCTCTTTATTTATTGTATTCTGGACTCGGTTCCGTAGATGTGTTGTTGTCTCATTCTCATTTCCGTCCTTTACTCTTTGTATTTGAGCCTTGGGTTGTGTTGGGCAGGTTTGGAACAGGTTGGTTGTGCTTTGAAACTTAGAGTGGATGCCCAGAATTTGGCCTTCACGCTCGAGCGGGGCTTTTGACGCTCGAGCGGGCCCTTTGATTTTGCTTTTCCGCTCAAGTGGGAGTTTTAACGCTCGAGCGTGATTTTCCATCTCCCAGTATTTTCTCTGCAGATCTTTAGACGCTCGAACGGGAGTTTTGACGCTCGAGCGTGACCCTTTGATTTTGTTCCTCCGCTCAAGCGGGGACCATGGTCTGCAAAACTTCTGGAAGTGTGCAATCGACGCTCGAGCGGCGTTTTTGACGCTCGAGTGTGAGTCTGTGTCTGACGCTCAAGCGGGGGTTTCCACGCTCGAGCGGGGAGACTTTTATATCAGTCCGAGTTTCACATTTTTGGATCACTTTTTGATTTCTTTTCTCTCTCTTACTTTTCGAAAACCACCATTAGAGAGCACCTCACTCTAAAACTCCACCTTTTCTCTAGGGTTTGATCTAGTAGGAGTGACCTTCTACCCTTTGGCCTTTGTAAAAAGTGTGGAGTTTGTCGAGGGCTTCCTGTCTATCCGAAAATTTCTTGATTTGGAGCACTTCGGGATTTCTTCATTTTCTTCCTTTGAGCTCCGAATTTGAGGTAGGGATTTCTACTCATCTTTATGAGCTTTAACCTAAATGTTGAGCTTTTTGTATAAATGGTTTGATTTGGGAAGTTAGGGTTTGTAATGTGTTATATTGGAAATAGGGGTTTTGTTCTTTGATTTAAACATATGTGTTCTAAGTCTAAAAGGGAAGGTTATTGATGTTGTTGATAATATTTGAGCCTTTGGGTCAATATTGAGAAAAAAGGGAAAAATGCGATGTTTGGGTATATTTGGGTCATTAGTGTAATTAATGACATTTATCATGGAATTATGAAATTGAGGTGGAAATAATGAAATTGGCTCATTATGGGATAGAATGAGGGAGTTAGATTTATTAATCGCTCACTTTGAAAATGTTGAAATTATATATCTGTTGAGGCATTTATTATCTGTTTAAAAATAACTGCTTTGAGCTATCGGTGGAGGATAGTTTTGATTATTGTAGACAATGCATGATGATTAGGCGAACTAAAACTAATCAATTGAATATGTCATCGAATATGACGATTGGAATAATACATCAAATTTATGTATTGATTGATTATGTATATGATATGTGTTTATATATATTGTGTTGTGTGGGAGAAGATAGAGGATGCACTCCACGGTTTAGGGAAAGATAGGGGATGGACTCCTAAACCGGGTATTATTTGAGAGGAGATAGGGGATGGACTCTATTGATACAGCAAATACGTGTATCTATTGAATTAATGATACAACAAATCTGTGTATCATTTGTGAAGTATGGAAGTGTTTTATGTGTTATTGATACAGCAAATCTGTGTATCTATTGAGGCTTATGGAAGTGTTTTGATATGAGTTGTTATCTCATTTGAATTGTTGAAATGGAAGAATTATTGATATGAGATGTAATCTCATTTAAAGTATATGGCCAGGTTCTGAGCCAGGGTTATGAATTGAGAAATTGGATAAGAAATGGAAAAATGGAATGAAACATGGACACATTTGTCATATAATTGAAATGGGTTATGAATTGATTCATGTGAGTTAAACATTTATCAAATGCTAATGTTTTAGTTATTGCTCATATTATGTTTAGCATATCTCTACTGGACGTTGGCTCACCCTATATGGAACATCATTTTCAAGTTCAGGTATTATACCACCTCCGAGATCTTAGCTTGGATGACTATGAGAGTTGAAGTCTTCTTTGTTTATTTTTGTTGTATTACATGTACATCAAGCCAATGGCTTATTTTGTGTAGAGTTAGTGCTCTTTTTTTTGTAACCAAGTGTTGACTTAGAAAGTTGTAAGCCCGTAGGGCATTTACTTTTGTTGTCAACGTGTAATACATTTTGTAATGAATACTCTGATGATATGTAATTATTCTTTATTCCCTTATGTCTAAGCATGTCAAGAATGTATGATTTATTGGTTTATTTTGAGAGCATTACAATGTTTTTGGAAGTTTTGACTCATTTGATTATGTATTGGAAGCTTTGATTTCAATTGAACACTTGCATGTCTTATGTTCATCATGTTCATGAAGTTTTGTTGAAATTGTGTTTTGTTGGAACTATCTTTGGACTTTGGTTTTGCAAATTGATCTTTGAAACATGCTATATTATGAGTTTTAAAGTGTTTTCCAGAAAATTAGCCTAAAAGGATCGGATTTGATGCTTTAAAAGTTGATTTTGAGCTTGGAGGTTCAATTTGAAAATTCCAGATTTTTGACCCACACTCGAGCATAGGACTTCACACTCGAGCGTAAACTCGAATATGCATCCCGCTCGGCGAGAAAAGTAACGCTTGAGCGTGAAATCGTGTATCGATTTTTCATGTGTTTGCGGTCGCTCGGCGAGAATGCACGCCCGGCGAGACTTGTGTCTCACGCTTCGGCGTGGATCAGCGCCTATCGGCGTGATTTTTGTGCATCGAGATTTTTACGTAGTTCTGATCCGCTTCGGCGAAGGAAGTCACGCTCGAGCGGAGATCCTTTGTCTGTATGTCCGTTCGAGCGTAGAAAGCCACGCTCGAGCGAGACCCCTATTTTCTGAAATTCTGAAAAGTGTTTTAAAATACATCTTTGCATCTTCATTTTATCCTAGGCATTCCTAGGCCTAGTTTAAGGCATCTTAATGAGGTTATTGAGGTAAAACCACACCAAGTTAAGTTAGAGACTAAGTCATTGATTCCCAAGTGTGTAACTTAGTGTGTATTCATTCTGTAACTGTGTAGGGTTGGCATACGACGACACTCTAGCCTATCTGTAGCCCAGTGCTCTGTGAGTAACAATGTTGTAAAGATATATTCAACCATGAATACTTTCTGAATGATCAACTGTACTGCTTTCTGAAATGATATTTCTTACTGAATGAATGCTTGTCCTATTTGCGAACTGTATTCGTGGCATCCATAGCAATTCTTTATTCTTGTCTTGTCTTTGCTCATCACAGAGATCTTTCGGTTCCATGTTTGGAACCACTACTATTCTTGATATGATGGCCATCAAGGTATCATTCGATCTGTTAAGACTTACTGTACCGTTTGCTATTGGATGTACCACTTTTGACTGTGATGATCGAATGACTGATATAACTGTTTAATGACTGAAAGAACATTCATTCTTAACCTCTTTACACAACTGTTATTCACTGGGTTTTAGCTCACTGTTTATATATATATGTAGGTGTCCGAGCACGAGGGAGCTAGGAGCGTTGGGTTAAACTCCCTTTTTGTCAAGCCAACCAACGTGCCTTACTGCGAGGTTCCAAGTTTGTTCAAGCTTAGGCTTTTTGGGGTGTCTCAGTTCACCCTTCTGTCTCTGTTTTGTAATACTATATAGACTTGTACAGTACTGTTATGGTAGGGATTTGGTCCATAACCTGAATGCCTGTATATGATGTATGTACATACTGTTTCAGTTCCGAATGTGAATGTGTTCTGAAAAGTCTTTTTGCATACAGACTGTCACAGCTCATTGGACATCTTTTATTACTGTTTTGGCTTCCGCCACTCTGACAGACATCATATTATTCTTGTTAAGCAGGCCTTTGGTAATTACGGATTACTGGCTAGTTATGGTGCTAAACCCATAAGGGCAGGTTTGGGTCGTGACAACTTGCCAACAATTTTCTCGAGCCATATGCATCTGTTTTGGTTCTCAACAACACATTGATCCTTGTAGTTTATTAGCCAAACTGTCTCAAATTGGCATTGTTCGTGAATTTATTACGGAGTTTGATCCACTTGCTAATATGGTTTCAAGTTTGCTTGAGTCACATCAAATTTGTGTTTTTCTTTCTGGATTTCGTGCCGACATAAGGGTTGGTGTTCGTTTGCTTTGTCCAATAAGTCTAATCAAGACCTTTGAACTAGCACTTGGTTAAGAGGATACAATTATAGTAACCATTGTACATAATATGACCAAGACTATTTCTTGTCCATCTTCTTCACGACCTTTTAACATATCTTATGTACCTAAGCCTGTCAACGAATTAACATCCTTGCCTACTGGTGTTAAACGTTTGTCATGGATTGAACAGAAGGAACGACGTGGGAAGGGTCTTTGTTTTAATTGCGATGAGATTTATAAGCTTAGTCATTGATGCCAAAAGTCACAATTATCTTTGTTGGAAGGTGAACCGGTGGTCGAAGTTGAGAATTTTGAGTCTGAAACCGTAATTGGTGGTGTTCTAGAACCCCCAACTTCTGCAATTTCATCACATGCTCTTATGGGGTCAACTCGACCTGTTACACGTTGGCTCATTCAGTAGAAGGGTCATTTTGTTAATGAAGCTATTTGGGAAGACCATGCTATTTTTTGTGCTCATTATCCCGATTTTCCAGCTTGAGGACAAGTTGTGATTCTAGGGCGGTCGAATGTTAGGAAACCAATTATATTAGAAAGTCTACTTTTTTTCAATTACTATTTAAGAAGTTTAATTATATTAGAAAGTCTAATTTTTGCATTGAATTTTTACTTACATAATAGAATATAAATTGGATTTACTTAAATAAATTTTATTGAATCTTCATAATATTCTCTTATTTTAATATATACTTTAAACCTTTAAATCATTCTCCTGAAAAAATTAACATATAATTCAATAGTGAATAATGCATTGACGACAAAATAAAATAATTAAAAAAAAAAAAAACAAAAATGAAAACGATCTGAGGAGACTTTTATGTTCAATTTCAAGGTTAAAGACTTGGAATGTGTGTGTAGAAAAAACAAAAAATGGTGTCCTTGACCAAGCGATATTGACTGAATTAAGAATTGGAAATTTACAACTGGCCCTCTGAAATTATCGAAACAAACGAATTTCCATTATATTTTTTCCCTTTATCTATGCCCATCGTTGGCGACTGTTGAGTTGGTTAATTTCACTTCTATGCTCTAAATAATTGTTTGATTTTAGTTTTTTAAATTTAATTTTCTAAAAATTAAATTTTTTTATTTTTTTATATATTTTTAGTTAATAATTTTAAAATTTTAAACAATTTTGTTACTTTTTAAGATACAGCTTACTTAGATGTATTTAAATAATAAAATATTTGTAAAAAAATATTTTAAAAAATTAATAAATACACAAAAATACAAAAAATGTACTGAATTTTTGTTTTTTTTATTTATATTTTTGATATTTAGCGAATCTTTTAAAGATTTTTTCAAAAATATTATATTTTTTAAGTGTATTTATATGATGTATGTCTAAATGTTTTTAAAAAAATGCTTAAAATATTAATAGATTCATTGAAAACAAAAAAAATATGAAAAATAAAAAATTAGAATCTTCTAAAAATCAAAACCAAACAAGTTGATAATATATTTCAAAATTATTAATTTTATTTATTTCACTATTAAAATTTCTAATTTTAATTAATATTATTCAATTGAACCAAACAACACCTTAGTGTGGTAATCTCCTTTTACTTTAATAACCTATAACGTTACATGTATTTATTTTTGACGCGCCAAAAGATAATTATGGCATTGTTTGGGAAGTTGATTATTTTAATTGGTTATTTAATTTTTTAACTCTTTTAACTTAACTAAAATAGTTATGTTTGAGAAGTTGATTGTCTTTTTTTTCATAGTTGATTTATGATTGTGAGGGGAAAAAGTAAAATAATTATGAATTGATTATAACATTTTGTCTAATTAACTATTTTATCTTATTTTATCTTTTAGTAAAGTATTTTAGCCAAACTTTATTCCCAAAGAGCCCCTATCAAAGAGTCTAAAATCGTATTATTAACACATTTTTTTATTCCTATCATTTAAACATAAGTTTACGTGATAATCTCCTTTTCACAACCTTATACGAGTCAGTTCATTTTTCCTACACGAGAGAAAAGTGAAGGGTGAGTTCACAACGTTCTAAAAAATTTATAATCATGTTTTTTCATATGAAATTATGAGAATAAAGATAATCCTTTGAACAATTTACTATGTATTAATGATTAGTATCTAAGATTCGGTATGCAATTGGTTAACAAAAAAAATATAATAAATTACATGACTGTTTTCAAGATTAAAAATTTATATATAATAAACCTTATAAATTTGATATAATTATATTTTTTTAATAAAATCAAACAACAATAATGAATACAAATTATCTTAAAATAAATGATAATATTATTTTTTTATTAAACAACCACCGAAAAATTGATGAAAATAGCAAAATGTTATATTACCGATCTCTTGATTTCACAGTTCAGTATAAAAGATATATAAATATTTAATCATAGTTCCCTAATTGAATCTTGAGCGAATTACATTAACGGCATTTATAATTTGGATCTTGTGTCATTTTTGCCTTTGACTTTTTAATTGTAACATATTTGACCATGAATTTTGAATATTATTTCAAATAAGGACAATTGAAGATACCATTACTCAATTTCAAAGACAAATTCGTCGATTAATAAAATATAAACTAATTTGATAAAAATAAATGTCAAAAAAATATTTTTGAATTTTTAAAAATTATTTTTACCCACTAAATATAAAATTATGTAAAATTGATAATTTTTAAGTAGACATTTATTTATTTATTTATTTATTATTAAATTAATTTTTATATGTGTTTGGATGATGATCATATAATGGCTTGTTGTTGTTTTTTCATTAAATTAGTTTTTATTTTTCAAAAGTCAAATATGGCGACAACTTTGATATCATTATTAAACCAATTTATTAAATCAAAAATAAAAACTAAAAACATTTTATATATTAAACATATCGATTATACATTTAAAGCCTAACAACCACCAATTGCATGATCATCATCCAAACAAATAATAAAAATTAATTTGATAAATAAACATCTAAAAGATTTATCAATTTTATAAAAATATTTTTAACATTTATTTTTGTCAAATTAGTTTATATTTTATCAAATTGAACTTTGTCTTTAAAATTGAGTAATGGTATTTTCAATTGTTCTTGTTTGGAATAAGATTTAAAATTGAGTCAAATCGTCACAATTAAGAAATCAAAGACCAAAATAACCACGAATCCCAAATTATAGTGTTTGTTAGTGTTAGGGGGTGTTTGCGGTTTGATTGAGACCTAAGAACCTCCAATTCGCCATTCGGTCACTAGATTGGCAGATTGAAAAAAATTAATCCGCATACGTCCGCCTGATCGGCGGATGGATGCAAATCGATTTGGCAGTTTAAATTTTTACAAACTTTGAACATAATACAACACCTTGTCAATATATATTTTTTTATAACAATCCAACTCAACATAATCAAAAGATTATCAAGTAAATTGTCAAATACCAATAATAAATACATATAAGAAAATCATGCATTATCAAAATTATTTCATTACTATTTTTTTATTCAAAAGCTATTTGATTTGATTTTAATTTTTTTTGGATAAAACTAAGCCTTATATTTTTCACAAAAAAATATCAAATGTCAACACTTGCTATTTGATAAGAGGATTTCCAAATTGAAAACATAATAGAATATCTAAACTCATTTTCAATTAAAAATGTAAACAGATTAAAACACAGTTTTACAAATTATTAGGGTGTTCGCGGTTTGACGGTTCGGTTGCACATAAAGGAATTTCAAATCCGCTATCCATCCAAAAGTAGGCGTTTTGAAAAAAATAATCCATAACCATCCGGTCGTCATTACACATCCATAAAAAATGCAACGGATCTATTTGATTTGATTAATTTAGACGAATCAGAATATCCATTAAACGCCCAATTTGTATAATTGGCCCTTGAATCTTTTTTACAGATATAATCCTCCCAAGTCCATATATCTCCTCAAATTCCTCAGTGACAAACACTACAAAAAGCCCAAAAAAAAACCCATCCAATTATATAATTCCCTCCCTAAACTTGCTTTGAAGAAATCAAAACAAAAGTCTTTTATTAGCGTAAGGATCCTCGAGAGTATAACCATGCAGTGATCTCCTAAAGTAAACAATCCAACGGCTAAAAATAATACTCACCAAAACGATGTCATTTTGGTGCTTAGTTTGAAAAAAAAAAAAAGAAAAAAAAAATTCAGTAAGTTCAAAATTCCCTCCATATGGCTCAACTATACCAGACGGTGGGAAGAAGAAAACAAAGAACGAGAGAGCGAAGAAGAGATAGAGAGGCCGCTACTTCCTACATCCCATTGCCTTGTCGTGGCCATCGCCCCACCGTCGCCGCCGTCCTACCATCGCCATTGTCCTGCCACCGCCGACCCCCTGCTCCAGCCGATTGAAGAAAAATATAAGTATTTAGAACATGTTAGAACAATCCCTGTGATTATATATATATAATATACATTATACAGTGAGAATTTGATTATTACATCGATAATTTGATTATAGAACAATTCCTGTGATAATATATATATACATTATATATTATATATACACAGTAGTTTAGAACAACCTGTGGTATGTACATGGAGAATTTGATTATTACACAAGTTCAGAATAGGTTTTTTTGTTTAGAACATGTATTTATTGTGATTATATATATATTATATAGATTTATAGATATTTTAGGTGTTTCCTGGATGAAATGAAAAATAATTCTTTTTTTTTTTTTTTGTATGGGTCTATTAAGTAGTTAAATTCAAAATTTCAGTCTACATATTTTTAGAACAGGTTTTTTTATTATTGCACTTGGCATGCCTTGATTATCTTATTTTTATTATTATTACATATGTTTAGAATAGGCTTTTTTTATTATTGCACTTGGCATTTGGTTCTTATTAATTTCTATTTTTTTTGTTTGCCTTGATTATCTAATTTTCGTTATTCCTTGATTATCTTATTCAGTTTGTATTATTATGCAAACATAATTTACTGTTTTTATGCTAATATTGAGCACTTATTTATTTTTTAAGTGACTTGGCACATTGATATGGAACCTAACAATGTTGAGAATGATGGCGGTGATTGTGATTGGAATCCTAGATGTAAGTTCCATTTTATTTTATGGTTCCTTTGATGTAAGAGTATTTTTTTTTTTTTTTTTAAGGTACTACATGGTCGTGGTCGTGGGCATAGGCATGTGGATCACACGTCAATATTTTAGCGTCGATTTTTTTGTTGTTGGATATGGTGTTCGTGTATGCAATATTGAAAACCTTTCATGTGTTGTTGAAATTTTACTAAATTTTTTGTTCAAATGTTGCTGAAACTGTTGCTCAAAATTTGCTAAAACTTTGCTTGAAATGTTTATGAAATTTTGGTTCAAATAATGCTGAAATGTTGTTGAAAATTTGATGAAAGGTTGCTGAAATTTTACTGAAATTTTTGTTCAAATGTTCTTTGAAATAATGTTGCTAAATGTTGCTGCAATTTTGCAAATTTTTTTTCTTGAAATTTTGGTTCAAATGTTGTTGGAAATTTTGTTGACATGTTGCTCTGAAATGTTGCTCAAATGGTGCTAGAATTTTGTTGACATGTTGCTCAAATAGTGTGCTGAAATTTGGTTGACCTACACTTGCTGAAATGGTGCTAAAATTTTGTTGACATGTTGCTCAAATTTGGTTGACCTACACCTGCTGAAATGGTGCTGATTGGCAAACAAAGCAACCATTATTTCAAACAAAGCAACCATTCTTTGTTGACAAACAAAGCAAAGGCTTGACCTGTTCACAAACATTGCAACCATTCTTTCAAAGCAACGCATCGAGTAACCCAAACAAACAAACAAAGCAACCAAAATTCCAAAGCACCTTTTTATATATATCGATTGAGCACCTCAAAAGGTTTACTAATACAATCTAACCCAGATATCAAAATACTGGTTTACACAATCAACATTACAACATTGTGCATTTCAAGTTCACAATTTTACAGTTAATATTTAGTTGACAAAAGAAGTTCAAATCCAAACTTAATTTACACTTAATATTTAAACAAGAAAATAAGAAGTCCAAATCCTATTAATACTATTACAATGGCGTAGTGCAATTTTTCTCGAAGATGTCTAATCTCTACAACCATTTGTTTACTTTCTTTCCTAAACTTTGTAACCATCTCTTTCAGCTCATCATTGGATACAATTAGTTTGTTGACCAAAGGTTTGATATTACAATTTTTGTCGCTTTCCTCCCTTACCATCTTCAACCATTGACGCTGCTTATATAAAGGCATCCACCACTCAAAGAAGCCGCATCCATTGGTGTTGTTGAAATGGCAAGCAAAGTATACCATCCATGGATTTCTAAACTGAATTTCACTAGTATCACTCATAAATGCATTTGATGTTGACATTTTTTAATCTGAAATAACAACATATTATAAAGGTGAGATCAAATTAGCCTTCTTCACCCATGTTAATATCTAGACAAGAACAATGGAACCAAAAAAAAAAAAACAATGAAACACTAATATCTACATTTAGTTCATCCCAAATCTTACATTTCCTTTTCTTTAAAAACTAACTCATAATTTACGAGAAAATTATCCCAATCCAACACATTTCCTTGAAATTAGGTGTAACAATTCCAACACATTTTATTTTTTTTTCTCATTTTTCCCTTTTTATTTTTTCATTTCAGTCCATTTGTTTCTGTTTTGTTGCAGAGGTTGTTCGCATAATTTGGTTTTTGATGTTAAGAAGATTTGATCTCTCTGTTTTTGCTTTGTGAAATCTCTTCTTTAAATGGTAATCCAATCAATCTACATTTTTCAATAGGATCTCATTTCTTTTATTATGCTATTAATTTAGATGTTTTGATTTTTGTAAAGTTCTTAATCATTCAATGTTACAAAATTATTGCTCTAATTGTATGATGTATTTTGTTTCAAGGTCTCATTCGTTGTATCGACAGATTGGTGATTCAAATATCAGTATAATAAATAGAATTGATTTCAATCATCAATAATCATCAATAAACATATGTGCTTATTCTTGGCATTATTCATTAATTATTTATTCTTTGTAAAGGGGAAAAAAAAAAGATTTTATACATAGTATATCTAGGATAGCTCGGAGTGAAATTACTAAATTTTGGTTTTCATTTTTCTTATTCACGTTCCAGTTGCTTTTGAGACTTTCACTTTTAAAACCCAATGGCAGTGTACTTTGCACCTCTATCTTTTATAGTAGGGTCATAACATAACCCATTGCATGTGTAGAGTATTTAATTTTTACAAAGCATCTACAGTTCAACAAATCACACTTAAACCATGCCTGTATGATTGCAGAACACAACATAATTCATAAATTTCTTTGATGATTCCAATCATCTGCAGTTCGGCTCCTGTAAGCATAAATTTGAAATAAATCATGTAAAAAGTCCCAAATCAAAGCCCTAAGAACATATTTTTTGATTTTTTCCCTAATTTTTGGAATCAAAGCCCTAATATTTGAAATTTGGAGGATGAATGAACCTGTGATTTTTTCCTTCAATCATTAGCGTATGGCGAGCTAGCGACGTGGCAGCGGCAGTACTAGCGGTGGTGCGTCGAGTAAGGCTGTGCAATGGATCCACCGACCCGTCCAATCTGCCCGGCTCGGCCTGACCCATAATGAGAGGATGCGTGGTATGCAACGTACGGGTGCGGATTCAAGATTCTTGATTTTTCGGGTTCGGATCGGGTGACGGGTGATCCGCCATTATACCCACAAAACCCGCCCCGACCATGACGCCCATTTTTTGTGCGTGTTCTTTTACGCCTCAGCCAGCCCTTTTCTTTGCGTGAGGATCCTCTAGAGTGTTATCCCTAGAGTCATCTCCTCTGATGAAAGACAAGGCCGACACGTGACCCATTCTGAACCAAGGGCTAAGATTTTGGTGAGTAATTTTTTAAAAAAAAAATAAAAAATTCAAATTTCTTTTCTTTGTTGGGTTTCACTTCCATCAGAGTGAAATCGACCAATTCTGAGAATCAAATGTCGGTGGGGTTTAGTAGCAGATGGCGATTCAGATTAGTCGAGTTCTCTGGCGAGCAATAAGTCTCCAATCTTCTATAGAATGATGGGTTCTTCAATTCTTCAAGACAACAAAGCGGTAATTTAATCTTTCTCACTCATAGTCTCTTATAGGGTATGCGTTTTCATCTTAGATCAAAAAAAAAAAAAACAAAAGGGTATGTGTTTTCATGTTTCTATGGGTGAGTTAGTAGGCGTAGACTCAAACTCGAACTGTTTGGTTCTTAGTGAAACCCGGAAGAAGAAGAACTTATTTTTGGAGTCTTTTTGTTTTTGTTTTCCAATTAAAAGCGAAGAAGAAAAAATTAGCCCTCTTTTGTTGTCTGTTATTGGTCAAGCCTTGTTCTCAAAGGAAAAGCGAAGAACGAGAACTAGGCATGCGGCGGATCCACCGACCTGCCACACCCGACCCGACCCCCCAGCGGACGGATCGTGCCATGTGACGGGCGGATCACGGGCCTGATATAGCACTGTTCTCAAATTAGCCCTCTTTTGTTGTCCTGTTATAGCAATTTTCGGGTTTGGGTTCGGGTGGCGGGTAATCCGCCATTTTAGGCGCCAGACCCGACCCGACCACCTTGCCTATTTTTTTTATTTCTTTTTGGCTGTTCCCCTTTTCCTTTCCTCCTCTTGTCATTTGCCCTAATTTTCGATAGAGGCAGCAGAGCAGACATTCTCATTCTCTCTCTCTCTACCCTACCCATCGTCGGACGATCTACACACACGGTGTCGGGATCATCTACACGGCGTCGGCGATCATCTACACGGCGATCGATCTACTGAGGTATCTCTCTCTCTCTCTGCTTTCCTCTTCTTCTCTTCTTCTGATCTGATCTGATCTGAGTCTAATCTAATCTGTTTTTTTTTTTTTTGTGTTCCAGTTCTAAAACGAATACAGTCTTAGAACTACACTGACTGTATTTCGTTTTTTTTTTTCTTCTGATCGATCTACAGTCTATCTACTACACTGACTGTAACTGAGGTACCTCTCTCTCTCTCTCTCTTCCCTTCTTCTTCTTCTTCTGAATCTTAACTGGTTTTTTTTTTTTTTTTTGGTTCTAGTTCTAAACTTCTTTTTTTTGGTTTTTTTTTTTGAACAATCTGTTTTGTTACTTGGAATGTTGTTGTTGATGTTTGTGAAATTTGTTTTTCGACAACATATGGCTATACTAGGATTGATTGTTGGGCTATACTAGGATTGATTGTTGTTGATGTTTGTGAAATTTGTTTTTCGACAACATTTATAGGCTAAAGTTTTTGGAAAATGATAATGTAGAATAATCTGATTCCTTCTTTTTATTGCCATAATAAACTATATTTTATGTTTGGATTAATTGTATTGTTTGATCTCAAACTGTTTAGTGTCACTTGGAACATTGGTGTAATTATGCAATAAAGTATTTCTATCATTTATTTATGTATGATTCACTTAAATGTATAATTTAGATACTTTTTGACATGGCCAAAGAGGCATTTGAATAGTTTTTGGCCTCAGAGTCCAAATTGATACATTGAGTAAAAAATAGTTACTTGTTATTCTTTAACAAAACTCACTAGCTGCTATGTGTACACAAGCTGAATTTTTGGTGATCAATCCAGGTGATTTACTTTGATAGATGAGTTTTTTAAACATGATATAAATCATGGAGATGAGTTTTTTTTCTAATTGAATTGGATGTCCCGTTAGAATTCTAGGAGAAGAAGTGTGGAGCCTATAATTTCTCTCAAAAATTTAAAATTTCACCATATACTTAGAAAAATATGGAAAGTGGCTCTTGATCTTTGTTCAATTGCCTTGTAGGAAATCTGTGCATATGATTTTTTTTAGCCGGTTGAGGACTGGTCTTTATTTTGGCACATTTTCTTCATAGAAGTAGAATAGGAGAAGGAAGATGGTTATAAATGAAATTTTTTTTGTTCCTGCTGCTTCTTGTTCCCAGGCTCTGCCACCATCAGACATAAAACAAAGATAGAGGCACTTCCATATGGTAGAGTGATAAATTAGGGCAAACACTAGATTTCCCATCAGAATAAATTACTTCAACTGGTTCAACCTCAAACTTTCTTTCGCAGTACACTGAAAACATAGTTACCTTGAAAAATAAAAGAAAAATTATATCACCCAGCTGTATTAATTGAATTTTTTCCGGAGTTTTTTTTTTTTTGTATGTTAAAAATTTGTAAAATTTCAAATCGCCAAACCGATTCGCATCCATCCGCCAATCCGCCAAATCCGCATCCGCCGGATTGGCGGACGGATGCGTATTGATTTTCACCAATCCGCCAATTTGGCGGACGGATGGCGGATTGGAGGTTTCATGGCCGCAACCGATCCGCGCCCACCCCTAAACAGAACAGAGACAGTATATGGCTTGCTGTCACTGTGTTTTTGTTTTTTTTTTTTAATATCAAAACGACGTCGTTTTCTATCTCTTAATATCAACCGTAGGATCTAACTCTAGAGAGATCATTGAGGATCCTCACGCCTTTTCTTTAGTTCACCCTAAACCTAGTTCCTCACACGCCCTTTCTCTCGTCTCTCTCTTCGCTCTCTCTCTCTCTCTACCTCCAAAACCCTACCCATCGTCGTCCTCGCCCTCCTCCAGCGGTCTACACTAAACAGTCGACCGACGATCTACTACACTGAACGGCGATTGGATATCGATCTACACGAGCGATATTCTCCTACGATCTGCTCCTGTTCTACACTAACGGTATGCTCTGTTGTTCTTCTCTTTTCTTCTCCTGTTTTTCTGTTCTTCTTTCCTCTTATTGTCTTCTCCTGTTCTCTGTTATGCCACACTCCTTGTATGTGTTGTTTTCTAACTCTTATTCAACATTTCCGCCTCTTGAATTTTGGGTTCAATTTCGTTTGTTATATGTGTTGTGCTCAATTTTAGTTTTATTGAGAAACTACTTCGGAACTGATTAGGAAGTTGTGTTTATAAATTGATTGATTTAGGAACTGATTTAGTTTTATAAATTGATTGATTTGAACTGTTTCAGAACTGCTTGAACTGATTTAGTTTTAAAAATGGATTGATTTAGTTTTACAGTGCTTGTGTACAAAATTTGTGTTTATAAATTAATTTAGGAACTGAAAATAAATTGATTGATTCTGAACTGATTTAGTTTTATAAATTGATTGATTTAGTTTTCCAGTGATTCCATAAAAATTTGTGTTTATAAATTGATTTAGGAACTAAAATAAATTGATTGATTTAGGAACTGATTTAGTTTTATAAACTGATTGATTTCAGAACTGCTTGGAAACTGATTTAGTTTTATAAACTGATTGGTTTAGTTTTACAGTGCTTCCATAAAAAATTTGTGTTTATAAATTGATTTAGGAACTGAAAATAAATTGATTGATTTAAGAACTGATTTAATTTTATATATTGATTGATTTCGGAACTGCTTTGGAACTGATTTAGTTTTATAAATTGAATTATTTGTTTTTGAATTGAATTTGAATTAAAAATATATGAATTAAAAACCAATGTGAATTGAATTATTTGTTTTTGGACTGGCAGTTTGGCAGTATATCAAATATATGAATTGTGCACTTGCACTATCTTTTGCTTACCTATGTTTTGGCAGTATTTTAGAAAGTGCAATGCACAATTGAATTATGTTCAGGTTCTGTTTTTGAGAAAGTGCACAATTTTATGTTGAGAATTTGTAAATTTTTAAACTGCCAAATCGATTTGTATCCATCCGTCAATCCGCATCTGCCGGATTGGTTGTGAATCTTGGATTGATTTTCTCCAATCCATGTCTGGCGGACAGATGGTGGATTGGAGGTTTCGTGGCCGCAACCGATCCGCGCCCACCAGTGGGAAACTCTTAGCCTTTCTCTCTCTCTCTCTCTCTCTCTCTCTCTAATGCTTCATATTTGCATTTGCAAGAACCTTCGATGTTTTGAACTAACTGAACTTTTTTTTTTATTTTTTTTATTTTTTCAAACTACTCACCAAAACGACATTGTAATGGTGATTTTTATTTTCAGCCGTTGGATTGTTTACTTTAAGAGATCACTGCAGGGTTATACTCTAGAGGATTCTTACGCCTTTTATTAGCCAAAACCACAAAACATCAACACCATCCGATAAACAAAGACAAAAACAAAAAAACATGAATCATTACAACCAACAACCCTTTGTTGTTGTCTCTCCTCGTCAAGGTAAATCCCCTTCTTTCTCTTTTTTTTTCAATTCATAGAAATTCATTTGATTTGATAACAATGAAATTTCAAGGAAATTTGTGTAATGGATTGATTGGAACATGGGGTTGATTTTGGTTTTGTTTTTGTTGATTTTGGTGTTGTGGGTTATAGGTTATCCTCCAGAAGGGTATTTGATGTACCCTTACGCTCCACCTGGGTACCCTCTGCAAGGGTATACAGGTTACGCTACAAGGATATCAACAGGGCTACTTGTTCTGCGACTATTATTTTATTCAAAATAATATTTTTGTTTGTCCTCAAGGCTACACTCCTCAGGGCTACCCTCCCCAAAATCCTCCTTGTCAACAACACCAACAGCGGCAGCCGCCGCACTGGCTTCGCCGCGGCCGCGATGGTTTCGCTAAAAGCTGGTATGCCCCCTCTCTCTCTCTCTCTGTATATATGTATGCATGTTATTGTGAATAAATGGGTCTAATACGACTACCATTACTACTACCATCGCCACCACTCCACTACCACCACTACCACTACTGCCACTACTACTACCATTACCTCTCCTTCACCCCTGCCACTCCATTTACACTACCACTACCACAACTTCACCACTAATCTCTTTCGCCATCACCATCACCATCACCACCACCATCACCATCACCATCATCATCTCTTATCCACCACCTTCACCACTATTGCCGCTCCATTTCCTCTACCACAAAAAATTAGATCGTGATTTTTAGTAACAAAAAAAAAATAGGCCGCAGAAAAATATTTTTCATTGACTACAGAAAATTAACTTTTATTTTAGTGGAAAATATTTTCATTAAAATATTACCCTACTTCTACCAAATAAAAAATAATAATATTTTTTCATTAAAATAAAAATGAAACAAATAAATTTTCAATCTTAGTAACTAAAAAAAAAAAAAATGTTTTTAAAAATTCATTAACTACAACAATATATATATGCTAACAAAAAATAACATTTTTTTACGACGGCAACCCCGGTCACAAAAAAAAAAAAAAAAATTAAACGGCATTATTTTGTTATTTAAATTTCATTTGTGACTAAAAAAAAAAAATTTTCTTATTTTTTATTCCTGCCCCTTTTTTTTGCCATTCCCGCCCCCCCAAATCTCCAATCTCAAACCCCAAACCCAAAAATCCCTCCCCCCCCCCCCCCAAAAAAATCCCCAATCTCAAACCCACAAATCCCCAATCTCAAACCCAAAAATCCCTAGCCCCCAAATCCCCAATGTCAAACCCAGAAATCCCCAATCTCAAACCCAAAATCCCTAATCTCTTCTTACCTCTCTCTCTCTCTCTCTCTCGTCGACGGCGGAGGAGCAGCGTCGTCGTCGTCGTCGGAGCAACGTCGGCCTCCTCTTCCTCAAGCCTCATTGTCTGAATTCAGCAGCGCCCGATAGTTTCTTCCTTTGATTTATCTGTTCGACCTGATTACAGTATGCTCTTGATAATATTTTGGTTGATTGATTTCATGTTTTAGAGAGGATCTATTCAATGAAGTTTGATTTTAGTTTTTTTTTTTTTTTTCAAAAAAAAAATTAAAATGTTTGCTTCGATGTTCTTAAAAAAGTTTAGGCCTTTGTTTTGAATTTCCTCAGTTGATTAGCTTGTGATTTTGATTTCATGTTTTCTTTGTTTGATAATAGCATCACACATTGATTTTCAAGTTGGGAAAATAAACCTTTTCTCTTTTTGTATTGCAACTGTATAATGAAATGTTTTCTCTTTTTCCTTTTCTTCATCCCTGCTTTGGTAGAAAAAAATCCAAAACAGGTTATGTTAATATTCGTTTATAGGAGCAGCCTTAGATTCACTAGAGTTGAGTGTATGGTTTAAACAAAACAATGCCATGTGGAGGCCAAGGAGAGTGCCTGAAAATGCAAAACTTGTTGAGATAATATCTGGTTGTCAATGCAAGTATTAGTTGAATGTGCTGTTGGTGATATGATTCCACCAAATTGAATGAACATATCAGCTTTGCCAAGGAAAGGAAACTTGAAGTTAATGTTTGTGAACCAAAGGAATTGATTGAAATATGTTAGCCTGATTTTTTTATCCTTTATCCTTTTTTCTTTTTTGTTTTTTTTTGTTGAAATATATGCTTGTAAGTTGTATTTACCATCTACAAAGTTGTGGACCACAAAGAGCTTTCTTTGTGTTGTATAAACTAAGCAATATTTTTTTCCCATGTATCAGGGGTAAAAAAAAAAAAATTATATAAAATAAAATAAAAAACTACAGCAATATAATGAATAATATTAGTAATTTATATGTTGGTAACTCTAATTTTTTTCTTGCCTGATCCTTGACCTTGGTTTTTAGACAAAAATGTTTGAGAGTTCTAAAATAAGGGCTCTAAAGGAACTCTGAGGTAAGACTCACCAATTGATGCGATGTCTCTACGGTTTTAAAGTCGTCACCATATATCATAAATATCCATTCAATGAGTAGGAAAAGTAGTTAAGCCTTTCCATCAGGTATGGCATGAGTCCATATCATCTCTCAAATGGTTTCTCTGCACTGTTTTTTTCTTAATTGCTATATCTTTTGGTTTTACACGCAGTACATTGTTTTCTTCTCCCATAATAGTGACCGTAGTTCCTTTAATGAAATATAAGGCATTACTCGGGCTTGTAGCTGTTAGAATTTTCTTTCTTCTTCTTCTAAGAAGTTTTAATTTTAGTTTTTAAAATCTCTTTACCCTTGATGGTTTCTAACAGCTCTCTTGTTGCAGAGATTTTTGACAGAGATTTTTGATGGTGAAGCCTTGTCCAAAGGAGAAGAATTGTGATGTAGAGGTGTGGATCAAGTTTGTTTTGTGGTTCAGCTTTGTACTGTTTTTCCTGTCGCTTTTATCATTATAAATGCTATTGTCATTGCAGCTATTGTTGTTACTATACTGTGTCATGCACTGATGCATTATGCAAATTTGAAATTTATTTTTAGTAGAGGGATAAAGCTAAGGAGATTTGATATTTTAAAATTTATTAATTTTGATATTTTCACTTCCATCTATCATAAATTTCACTGCATCCTTTTCACATCTAATTAGTTGGATGTAAATTTGTTGTTTGTTTTGTAAAGAAAATGCTGCATATGATATTGATTGAGAGCTATTATTTGTTTTGTAGAGTAAATGTTGTTTAAGATATTGATTGAGAACATCTGAGAGTTATTATTAGTGGCATTTATTTGTATGATAATCTGTACATGATGACACCATTGTCATAGATTTGGCATCTAAAGCTCCACTACATTCTTCGTATTGATTATCAGTCCCGTACCCGTGATCCTAGAATATTTGAGATCTGGCCATGGACTGTTGAAAAATTATGTTATATTAGCAGGATAGTTCTAGGAGGTCACATTGCATATGCTCATTTGCTTTCTGTACTGTAACATTGTATATTTTTATTCTGGAATCAATTTTACATTTTTATTTATTCCCATTGGTTGAAGGACCAATTGTTTTACTTTCCTTTTCCTCAACATTGTTAGTTATAAATAATGTTAAGTTTTAGTGTAAATTAATGTTAGTTATAAATAATAAGTAGTTTCATCCTATTATGATGTTTAATTATGTTTCAAAGTGACACTACAAAAAAATCAAGATTTAGTAGCGGCTAAAATTGTCGCTAAAAACAGGAAAAAGCGTCGCTAAAAACTAGAATACCTTTACCCGCGGTTGCAATAGCGACGACAAAGCCACCGCAATAGCCCCGTCGGCATATCAACCGCGGCGACAAAGCCACCGCGATAGTCCCGTCGGCATATCCTTATAGTGACGTTTTCTGTAAACGCTAGTATAGTTATTTTTGTTGCGACGGTCGATGTAGTGACAGTTATAAATGTCGCTATATCTTGAATTTACCAATTACTTGTTAACTTTATAGCGGCGAATTATTCTGCTATATCCTTCACTTTTGCGATATTTTGTGAAACGCTGTTATATTTTGATTCTATTCCATCAGTTTTACAGTGTCGCTATAGCCATAGAATTCGTTTTGAATTTTATTTACAGCGACGGTTATTAACCGCGGTTGTAGGCTATGCTTTTTTTTTTTTTGGGGGGGGGGGGGGGGTTTGAATTAGTCATAAATAAAATGACAAAAAATTGCAAGATACAAGGGGTATACCTTAGGAGCTAACTAACTATACAAAGACAAATAAACCAAAACACAAAAAAAGATAATCTAAACAGCGAAAACCATCCTGTTTACACACCACATAAGCAAAGAGCAAATGAGAGCAAGAACAAGGCAAACAAGACAAAAAAAACCTAAGAGCAACATAATCTGGTTACACTGAAAAGATCCAAACAACAGAAGGAACTAGAAACAAAACCCAAAAGGTCATGTTATAGAGACAATTTGATTAAAAAATGATCAAAACAGACACCATAGCAAACAACAGCAACCAACAAAAAAGCCAACAACCTGCTCACATTATATATCTATAGCAATACTATTTTATTCTAATGGCTCAATACTCAATAATTGTAAAAGGTAAAAGAGTCTGCATTTTCATAATTTCAAAATATCCAAAACAACTTAATTAAAAGGTTCATTACATAAGCCTGTAATACAAAAAAAGATCCAATGTTTGTAGCAAATTAATAGCCCACACCATAATCCAAAAGATAAACTTGTCACATAACAATAGTACTCAAAAGTATTACTCATAACACCATTTTATAAAGACCTCCATGAAAAATGTTCAAATCGAGAAATGACGTCCATTGTTTGATACTTTCAAATTGTCTTATTTCCTGCAATAAAAATAATTGAATGAACATAAGTATCATTTTCAATTTTAAAATCTATAAAGAAAATTTAGACTACAAATAATTCTCGACAAGTCTTTTTTTTTTTGTGTGGTAAGTATGTGGTTTACATATCAAAAAATAAAGATTACAGTGAAATTGAAGATCATATTTGCAAGAATAGGAGGATAAGCAAGATCTAGACATAAAATTCCCCACAACAATATTTTTTTTGACATCCATTCATTTTAATCTCATTTTCCCCTAACCTTACCCAAAAAGGATTTCTTTTTAAAATTCTTTCAATTTAGTTTCTTTTCTATCTTTTCTCCTACAAATTCAGATTCAAAAATTTATAAAGCTAGTAATTTTTATTTTGTCAAATACATTATGAAATCTTCGATGCCAAATCACTTGTACAATGCCACATGATCCCTAGTCACAAGCCTTCAAGATTCATATTGTGTTTTCATTTCAATAGTTTGTATAGTCATAAAGCAACTGATCATAATAATATTTTTCAACCCTTTGATTTTTCTCATAAGTAACAAAAGGCGTTACTAGTCTTTCTTTCTTTTCAGGTGCCAGAGAAGGTGAGCTTGAGATGACCCAACAAAGTCCAAAGGGCAAAAACACTGATGACAGGGAAAACAAAAGTGGGATAGGAAGAAATATTTCACATGCTCTCTCTCTCTCTCTCTCTCTCTCTATGTGGTGTATGTCTCATAAGCATAAAATCAAGTACTTATTATTTTCTGAGACTATAATCCAAGTCATTGATATTCCATCCCTACAACAATGAATCCCTTAATTTGGCTAAATTGTAAGCAAAAAAGAAAGAACATAATATTACCTTGTACCAAATCAAGGGTTGGTTCTTGGGTAAAGTGGGTTTTGACACCCAAACTGAAGAACCTCCACCTAAGAGGCCTAATTCTTCACCTTCCAGTCTAGTCTGCACCAAAAGAGACAAAATAAGAGTGAAAAGCTGAATGTTACTGCATTTAATTCTTCGATCAAATCAACCTTGTAGCATTACAAAGCCGAAAATATGTTGGATCATATACTCTAATCAATTAGAAATAACAAAAATTTGTTGCATTAAAAATGACATTTCAATTTGCCAGTTCAATTTCCAGTTTCTATTGGATTACTATTTAGGAATTGAATATAGGGGCGGCTCCATGGCATCCACAGGGTATTCAGTCAAATTTGAAATTTTAATTTTAATTTTAAATTTTTTTTTTTGGGTTTAGTTTAGTTTTTAATACCCAATCCAAAATTTGAATACCCAATCCAAGATGGTTGAATACCCCTCTGACCCACTTGGCCCATTTGTCTAAACAAATAATGAAACCTCTAGCCCACTTAGCTACTTAGCCCATTTGCCAAAACAAATAACCCTCTAGCCCACTTAGCCCCTTAGCACATTTGCCTAAACAAATAATAAAACCCAAAAGAATTGCAATGAGATATATATATATATATTATATATAGGCACGAATCTGCTGTTTGGAAGAATAAAGTCAAAAAGTGTAGTTAGTTAGGGCAAAAAGTGTAGTTAGGGCACGAATCTGCTGCTTGGGAGAGGCTCAACGCTGCTGTCGTTTTGTCTCTCTTAATCTCTCCCTCTCTTTTCGCGGTCCCCCCCTTCTCTCTTTCTGTGGGTGGTCCCCCTCTGTCTTTCATTGTTGCCCATGGAATATGGATCATGGATGTTGGTATTGAATGAAGGTGAAGTGGTTGCTGTCATGCTTTGTTGTTGCTGACTGATTGTTAAGAAAAAGGCAAAAAGAAATTTAGGAATTATATCTCATCAGGTATTATTTTTTTATCTCTATAATATTAAAATTTATTTAAACTTGATACTATAAACAAAACCTTCCATCCATATATAATTAATTTTATAGTTATGCATGTTAATATAATATTTGGGGATTATACTTTGTTGTCATCAGGTATAATATTTTTTTAAGTTTCTTCACTTTATTTGTTTTAAAAATTAAGTAGGAGCTGAAATTTTATAATCAATTTATTTATACTCTTGTAGTTATTTTTTTTTCGATGGTTTATTTAGATAGCTCTGTTTTTTGTGTGGATATTTTTAGGTGCATCCTACTCTTTTGTTTAGTTCTTGAATTATGGACAAATTTTTGAAAAGAAAATCAACTATTGTACAAGATTCATCTCAATCCCAAGAAACTTGTGGTGATAGTCACATTCAAGATTCTTGAGCGCTTAATTCGTGTTGACTTGAACAACCTTCCTTCTGATCCAGGACTACCATCAAAAATTTTGTCATATCATACTAATGATAGGGACGAAATAAGAACAACATATTTACAAAAAGGACCCTATCAACCTCTTAGCCACAATTTCCCTCAAAGAGATATTAGTGGAGTTATCGTCGATTTAATTACGCTTGGTTTAAAGAATACAAGAATTGGTTGGAATATAGTATTGAAAAAGATGACATTTTGTTTATGTTGTTACTTGTTTAGGCCCGATTTAGGAAAGGGATGTGATACTTTTGTGACAGAGGGATTTAAAATTTGGAATATGAAAAACAAGTTACAAATTCATGTTGGAGGTGTTAATAGTGCTCACAACCAAGCTGTGAAAAAGTGTGAAGATCTTATGAAGCAAAAGCAACACATTCAAAGTGTTTTTCTTAAGCAGTCAAATCAAGAAAAAATTGAATATCGGACTCGCTTAAATGCAACTGTTGATTGAATACGATTCCTTTTGCGTCGAGGGTTGGCTTTTCGTGGTCATGATAAATCTGATGATTCAAGTGATAAAGGAAATTTCCTTGAACTTCTACAATTTTTGGCAGATCATAATGAATCTATCAATAAAGTTGTATTGGGGAATACTCCGAAAAATAATAAGCTAACTCACCATGATATTCAGAAAGACATTGTGAATGCTGCTGCATGTGAGACTATCAATGCTATCATAAAGGATTTGGACAATGAGTTTTTTTCAATTTTAGTTGATGAGTCTCGTGACATATCAGTTAAAGAACAAATGGCAGTTGTTCTACGTTATGTGGACAAAAAGGGCATTGTTATAGAGCGGTTTCTTGGTATTGTACATGTATCAAATACAATCGCTTTATCACTTAAAGCAGCAATTGAATCCTTATTTTGTCGACATGGATTGAGTATATCAAAACTACGAGGGCAAGGCTATAATGGAGCCAGCAATATGCAAGGTGAATTCAATGGTTTTAAAGCTTTAATTTTGAGGGAGAATAAATCTGCATTTTATGTTCATTGCTTTGCCCATCAACTTCAATTGACTCTTGTAGCTGTTGCTAAAAAGCACATTGACGTTGCTGGACTCTGTTGCTCTGTTGCTAACATACTGACTGTTGTTGGTGGCTCCTGCCCCAGACGAGATGCTCTTAGAGATGCTAATTTGCTAAAATAATGTAGCACTAAACAATGGTGAACTTAGAAGTGGGCGAGGTTTGAATCAAGAGACTAGTCTTAAGCGTGCTAGTGATACACGCGTTGGGGATCACATTTTGGGACAATTATCAACTTGATTTTGATATTCTCTTCTTCGATTGATGTACTTGAGATTATTGAAGAGGATGGCTTACAACCCAAGCAAAGAGTTGAAGCTCGTTCTATCATGAAGTTAATGCTATCTTTTGAATTGGCCTTCACTTTACACTTGATGAAAAATATTTTAGGGATTACAAATGAGTTGTCGTTAGCATTGCAAAAGAAAAATCAAGATATTGTCAATGCTATGACACTTGTTAAAGTATCTAAGCAACGATTGCAGATGATGAGAGATGATGAATGGGAATCTTTATTGACTGAAGTGTCTTCATTTTGTAACAAACATGAGATTTCTATTCCAAATATGGATGAAACATTTGTAGTTAGTGGGCAGCCACGACGCAAAGCTCTACAAATTGCAAATTTACATCATTATCAAGTTGAGCTATTCTACACCTTAGATATGCAACTTCAAGAGCTTAACAATCGCCGTATAAATACATCGAAGTTACTTCTTTGTATGGCTTGCTTGAATCCTAGTAAATCCTTCTTGCTTTTGATAAGCATAAGTTGATTCGTTGCAGAGTTCTATCCATATGATTTTTCGCAATGATTTAATGGTCCTTGACATCCAACTTCAAAACTACATTGTTGATATGCGCTTAAGTGAAGACTTTTTAGAACTCAAAGGAGTTGGTGATCTTGCTATAAAGTTGGTGGAGACAGATAAACATGTGATATATCCATTAGTCTATTTGCTTGTGAAATTAGCATTGACTCTACCTGTCGCGACAACAACAGTGGAAAGAAGTTTTTCAGCAATGAAGTATATAAAGAGTAATTTATGTAACGAATGGGAGATCAAGGATGAATGATTGTTTGGTTACATACATTGAAAGAGATGTATTTGATAGCATTGATAATGAGGAGATTATGCAACGCTTTTCAAAATATGAAATCTCATCGAGGGCAATTGTAATATTTTATCTAATTGTAAGTTTTTTTTTTTTTTTGTCAAAACTTTAATATTAATATATTAGAGTTCTCTTTATATTTGTTTTTTAATACAATTGTTAGATTTTAAGTTACTTAATGAATACCTGATTAAAATTCTGGAGCAACCACTGTATATGCCTACATGGCTTACAACTTTTGCATGCACTTTAACCTAAATCCCCGTGGCCTGAGATTTGGGTTTCAGGGAGGTACAATTTGTAGACATACCATATTTTCTTGTCAGACCAACTTGTTAAACCATTTTTTCTTCTTACTTGAGAAGTATCATCTCATATTCCACATTATAATGACATAATTAAAGAAAAAAATATGCTTCTTTCATTTTTTATTTATTTTTTTGAATTATTTTCGAAATCCTTGCCAAAATGTTCACATTAGCGATTTACTAATATTCACCAAATTTACGCCTATTTCCAAATTCCAAATTTCTAGTCGACCGATTAATCCCTAAATTCAAAGTTTTTCAAGATGAAGACATGATCTATTAAAGGAACACCAAAAGCAAAGGAAAAAGGAAAGTTCTGTTCTGGAGATGGCTTGCCACATTTTCCCTAGTAATCCCTTCAACATTCATCAAGTCAAGAATCCTTTTAGGAACAGCTCCTGCATTAAAAAGTCGAGATATAGGAATCACCATGACAATAGCAGATATGAAATCCAAAGACACTCATTGCACAGTAAGGAATCGCTTTCAATGCCCAATTGATTAACCGCCGCAACAAACTTCCCTTGGAGCTCTATGGACCAAACAACCCGAGGCTTCTTCGAATGATGCGTCATCGTTGTCATTCTCATTTTCTTCACCTTCCTCTTCCTCGCCCTCATCCTTTCTCTTTCTATTGAGCTTCCCATTCGATCCGAATTACCGATAGTTGTGGGCCCTCCCTGCTCACCTTCTCCATTTCCTTGGTGAGCCTTGTCTTGAGTGGATGACTTGTTTTGGTTCTTGGATTCAAACTTCTTCCTTCGATTACATGTTGCCATATGTTCCTGAGCTCCTCTATTCAACAGGTTTCACCAAATAGTCACAAGCACCATGGGTAATCCCTCCATCACAAGTTTGGGATCACCATTTACCAACAACACTTTGGCATCAAACAAAGTTAAAAATCAATCCCAAGATTACTTGTGAATTAATTGCTAAGAAATTTATGATTTCAATAAAAGATCAAACACAAAGGATATGGTATCCGAAAGATCGAGAAGAAGGATTCTGGTTTACTAATGACAGGCAGGTCCATTTCAAGGCCAACAAGCTCCAGGAGCTTGAAACCATCCATATCCCAAGATATACGCATCACAGATAACCGGATCAAATCCGTTTTTGTTTTCCTCAACATTTTCAAGGCCATTTTTGCACGATTGGTTGTTGTAACTGTGAAACCCACAAATAATTTTCGAATAAAGGTTAGTATCAATTGCTTGAGAACAAAACCCACAATCATAATGAAAGAAGATTGACTTAAGGTAACCCTAGAAATCCAGAACCAAACACATGCCAATCTAAACAGAACAGCAAAAAGCGGTGCACTACCCTAACATTTTAATGGGAAAAAATTAAAAAGCCAACATCCGATTGAGTTAACACGAGCCGGAAAAAAAGTTTGAGAGAATGGGTGAATAAAATAAAATCACAAAAACTTGAGATTATTATTGAAAACATCTATCTTTTATCGTTTCTAAAATTAAATAAATAAATAAATAAATACATAAGTTAGTGAATCAACATGCATTCTGAACTAAAATTTGAGACCATGCAAGACATAAAGTTAGAACACATATCTTAGATGAGGAAAGTCTATAGTACATTTTGTTTTAAAATGTATGGTACATATAAAATCAATGGTTCAGATTGAGCATCATTAAAAGTGACTCGTAAGCGTGTCACTTTTTATAGTTATGAGCCAAAATCATATTTGTTCATAACTAGAATCAAATTAATCATAACTTAGTTATAAGCTCTCATCACATATCTCATAACCACATCTCATAACCAGCACCATTTTGTTGATAACCAATATCATATATTTCATAACTACAATCACATATCTCATAACTACATCTCATAACCAATATCCTTTAGCTCATAATCACACCACTTTGATCATAACCAATATCACATATCTCATAACATTAATCACATATCTCATAACTATTACCCATATAACTTATAACCACATCTTATAACCAATCCCCCTTTGACTCATAACCAACATTATATATCTCATAATCAACACCCTTTTGCTCATAACCACATCAGTTTGATCATAACCAATATCACATATCTTATAACTAATAATCACATATCTCATAACCAAACACTCTTTTGACTCATAACTACACCACTTTTGCTCATAACCAAAATCACATATCTCATAAACAACAATCATATATCTCATAACCATTACCCACATATCTCATAACCAACACTCTTTGGCTCATAACTAATATCACATATATCATAACCACTAATCACATATCTCATAACACCCTTTGGCTCATAGTCACACCACTTTGATCATAATTAACATCATATATCTCATAACCACATCTCATAACCAACACCATTTTGTTGATAACCAATATCATATATTTCATAACTACAATCACATATTTCATAACTACATCTCATAACCAATATCCTTTAGCTCATAATCACACCACTTTGATCATAACCAATATCACATATCTCATAACATTAATCACATATCTCATAACTACTACCCATATAACTCATAACCACATCTTATAACCAATCCCCCTTTGACTCATAACCAACATTACATATCTCATAATCAACACCCTTTTGCTCATAACCACATCAGTTTGATCATAACCAATATCACATATCTTATAACTAATAATCACATATCTCATAACCAAACACTCTTTTGACTCATAACTACACCACTTTGCTCATAACCAAAATCACATATCTCATAAACAACAATCATATATCTCATAACCATTACTCACATATCTCATAACCAACACTCTTTGGCTCATAACTAACATCATATATATCATAACCACTAATCACATATCTCATAACACCCTTTGGCTTATAGTCACACCACTTTGATCATAATTAATATCACATATCTCATAACCATTAGTCATATATCTCATAATCAATACTCTTTGGCTCATAACCATACCACTTTACTTATAACCACTAATCACATATCTCATAACCAACATTCTTTGGCTCATAACCACCATTCTTTGGCTCACAACCACACCACTTTACTCATAACCACTAATCACATATCTCATAACCACACCACACTACAAGAAAAGTGGGCTTATAAGGCGGAACTTTTTGCGATGGCACATTTGTCGTTGCAAAAAATGACTTTTTGCGACGGCACAACTTGCTATCGCAAAAAATGTGACTTTTAGAGACGGCACAACTTGTCATCTCAAAAAATGTGACTTTTTGAGACGGCACAACTTGCCGTCGCCAAAAAATGTGACTTTTTGAGATGGCACAACTTGCCGTCGCAAAAAATGTGACTTTTGGAGACAGCACAACTTCCCGTCTCAAAAAATGTGACTTTTTGAGACGGCACAACTTGCTGTCGCCAAAAAATGTGACTTTTTGAGATGGCACAACTTGCCGTCGCAAAAAATATAGTATTTGCGATGACAAAAATTGCTGTAGCAAAAAAAAAAAGAAGAGTATTTATGACTTTGCAGGTCGCAATGAAAAAAAATAAAATTTTGCGATCGTAATACGTACCATTGCAAAAAAAAAAGTTAAAAATATATATATATATATATATATTGTGGCTTTGAGATGGCTTCATATATATATAGTTATAAAATGGTTTAAATAAATGCAACGGTATTTTTCTATTACAAAAAAAAAATAAAAAAAATAAAAACGACGTCGTCTTACTCTTTTAAACATTTCTCCTTTCACCCATTTTTTCATCTTTCTATCTCTCTCTCGTCTCTCTTCTCTTTCTCTCTCTCACTCATAACTCTTCTCTCTCGTCTGCATCTGCATCTCTTTCTCTATGTGTCTCTGTCTCTCTTATCTCTCTTCTCTCACTCATCACTCTTTCTTTGTCTCTCTTTCTTTCTCTCTATGTCTCTGTCTCTCTTCTCTTTCTCTCTCACTCATCATTTATCACTCTTTTTCTCTCTGTCTCGTCTGCTCTCTTTTCTCTATGTCTCTCGTCCATCTTTCTTTCTCTCTTTATCTCTCTCTCTCTCTTCTCTCTCTGTCTCTCTTCTCTTTATCTCTCTCGCTCATCTCTCTCTGTTTCTCTCTATCGTTTATCTCTTTTCGCTATTTCTCTCTCTCTCTCTCTCTCTATATCTTTTCATTCATTTTTTCATCTTCCTTCATTTCTCTCTTCTCTTTCTCTCTCTCACTCATCACTCTTCTCTGTCTGTCTGTCTGTCTATCTGTCTGTCTGTGTGTTTCTCACTCATCTATCTCTTCTCTCATCTCTTTTCTCTCTCTGTCTTTTTCGCTCATCTCTCTTCTCTTTATCTCTCTCGCTCATCTCTCTTCTCTCTATCTCTCTCATCTCTCATCTTTCTCTGTCTCTCTTGCTCATCTCTCTTCTCTCTATCTTTCTCTCTCGCTCATCTCTCTTCTCTCTATCTTTCTCTCGCTCATCTCTTCTTCTCTATCTCTTTATGTCTCTCTCTCTCTCTCTCTCTCTATCTCCCACTATGTTTATGCGTTGTTCACTCTCTTATTCCCTCTTCTATTTCTCGAGCTCCTCTAGATTTATCGATCAATTACAAGAAAATGCACTTTTAGCGACCACTTTATCTCTCGCTCATCTCTCTCTCTCTCTCTATCCTGCCTCTTACTCATTTATCTCTCTCACCACCCATCTCCTCTACCATCTTCACTACTACTACAAACGCTATTCCACCACCACCACTACTTCCATTTGCCGCCACTTCACCTCTATGACTACCATTACTATTGCCATCGCCACCACTTCATTACCACCACTACCACCACTACGCCACTACTACTACCATTACCTCTCCTTCAATCACACCCATTTACACTACTACTACCACAACTTCACTACTAATCTCTTTCACTATCACCATCACCATCATCTCTTATCCACCATTTTCACCACTATTGCCGCTCCCTTTCCTCTACCACAAAAATTAGTTCATGATTTTTAGTAACAAAAAAAAAAAAAAAGGCCGCAGAAAAATATTTTTCATTGACTACAAAAAATTAACTTTTATTTTAGTGAAAAATATTTTTCATTAAAATATTACCCCTACTTCTACCAAATAAATAATAATAATATTTTTTAAAAAAAATTCATTAACTACAAAAAATATATACTTTAACAAAAAATAATTTTTTTTGATGACGACAACCCCCGTCGCAAAATAAAAAATAAAAAATTAAACGACATTATTTTATTATTTAAATTTCATTTGTGACTAAAAAAAAAATATTTTTTTATTTTTTATTCCCGTCCCTTTTTTTTTTTTTTTTTCCCATTTCCGCTCCCTCCCTCCCTCCTTCCTTTTTTTTTTCCATCCCCCCCCCAAAAAAAACAAAAAATCTCCAATCTCAAACCCAAAAATCCCTAATCTCTTCTTATCCCCTCTCCCTCTCTCTATCGTAGTCAAGCGGAGGAGGAGTAGCAAAGTCGACCTCCTTAACTTTACGCTTACATTTTTAATTCCTAATAGGCAGTTACAACATACCCTTGCAACTTTTGTGAGGGGATTCTTGAACCCAGTGAGTATTCTAAGAGTTACTTGTAGCATTCAAAAATTCATTACTCATATGCTTAGTTACACTGTTTTCACTATAACAAAAGTAACCTATGGTGACGAAAAGTAGTGAAGAAAATAAATTTCGTCACTAAATAAGAACAATTTGTGACGAATTATAAAATTTTGTCACATATAATAAAAAAATAAAAATAATAGGTGACAAAATTTATTTGCGTCAATAAATACTTTTTTTTGGGTGAGAAAAAATTAAGTTTCGTCATTGAAGGCTTTTCTGCCAAATTTTTTTGGTGGCGCCAAAATTTTGAGACTTTTGGTGAGAAAAAAATTTGTTACTAATTATAAAATTTTTAGTAAGGAATATATTTTCGTCACCAATAATTTTACATTTTGTTTTTAAAAAACACTTGATTTTAAATATTTTAAGATTATTTGGTGAGAAATATATTTTCGTTACTAATAATTTTTAATATTTTGAGACCTTTTACTGAGGAAATTATTTTATCACTAATTTTGGATGGAAAATTTTGACAAATTGGGCAATAATGAAAAAAAAATACTCTACTAATTTTTTCTTTCTCTTTTTTTTTTTTTTTTTTTTTTTTTGTGTTTATCAGTTTTCCTCTCATATCTCTCCCTCTCTCACTACAACAAATTATAATTTTAACGATTAAAAAATTTCATAAAACACACAAATTTATTTTTTAGTGGGAATACTTTCACATTACCCGTTCAATTTATGAATTATGATTTATTTTTATTTTTTTTCATATTTTTTCATGTCTTTACATAAACCCAAAATTAAAGCACTAAAAAAATTCTGGTTTAGCGCCTAAATTGAATGATATCAAAATTTCAATCCAAAAAAAACTTTTCAACTCCTTGGTTAGAACTTTGTGCCCTGATAATCTATCCATAGTTCTTTCACAAAGCTGTAACAGAGAACAACGTGAGCTCATCCTCCACCGTGAGGACAGTTATCCTCCACACCGTGAGTTCATCCTGCACCGACATCAAGCTACAGCACCACCGTGAGTTCTAGGTCAGTTTGTTGTCTCTGTTTCTCTTTCTCTACCCCTCTCTCTCTCTTCTGGTCTCTGGGTTTCTCATTCTCTACCCTCACTCTGTCTTCGAACGTGTTTGTGTAAATGGAATTCATTGTTAAGATGAGATTAAAGTCATTCCATTCGTTAGTTCTAACATCTCCAAAACTTCTCTACTTTAAAGGGTTCCATGAACAACTTGAATGATTTTAATTTGGGAAAAAAAATATAGAAAACAGAATGATTAACATGTTATGTATTTTGATTATGATATTCATATTCTACCCAATATAATCATTGATGTGAATGAATTGTTGGTGATTCTACACACAGTAAAGTCTCATGCTTCTGATTATGGGTCTGCTAGGTGTTTGATAAAATGCCACAATGGCTAGTTTTTTCTTTATTGTTTTGTTCGCGCTTTTTTTTTAAATTTTTATTTTTTTTATGGAGCAGCAGGATTGGATAATTATAAAATCTGATTAATCTTCCCCCCCCCCCCTCTCCAATCACAAAGTTATTGTAAGGATAATGACTGATAAATGGCAATGATGCCCTTGTTTTGCATTTCACATCCTTGGTTCTTGTAATGAATGATAAATGATAATGATGTCCTTGCTAGACATGGTCTAAATTCATGCCAGAATTGCTCATTTGCTAAGTAATAGAAATTCCCTTTCTTTTGTTAGATGTCCTGTATTTTAATGCATTATCTTGCATCTCCCACATGTAAGAAAATTTAAGCAACATTGTAGGTAATTCTGTGATGAGTTTTGTTAATTTGTAGGTTTTGAATTATTTGAAATTATTGACGCCCTTCTTTTTTCAATTGACAACAATTCACATAACTATTTTAGTAATCCACAATAATGTTTCTCTTTATATGTACTATTCATTAGGCAAACCTTTCTTTGGTCTCTAATGCACAAGTCAGTAGAAATATTCCTTCGTCAATACTTGTGCTCATAGAATCCCTGTCCGTTTCAGTCTAGTAAAAAGTGATGGTTTTTGCAAACTAGTTATTCCTAGTATCTTCAACCATAAAGCTATTTTCTCCTATGTTGAATGAACCCCTAAATACCACTTCATTTTTTGCGTAACTTTGTGGCAGAGAAAAAAATTCAAGATCGTGTTCACTTTGTTAACAAAACCCTTAATGTAGCTCCTTATCTTGTGTCCATTGATGTTCTTGTTTAGAACTCCCAGGTACTTTCGCTGAATTACGGTGTCAGTTCACAGTGCAAGCATTACTTTATTTATTCATTTTTCCATTTTTTCTAGGAGTCCTAGTTTATAAAAGTAAATTCAGTAAAGGAGTGTCACCTGTATACACTTATCTTTTCTTTCAGTTTGACATTCTACTTCTTCGTTTTAGTAGGATTCATTTACCTTTTAACTAATATCACTCCTTTGCCTTTTTTACTTCGGTCATCTTTATTCATGCTTACTAATAGCATGACAAGTGATCTATGAGTTGACAATAGAAAGAACTATTTGGGTCATTTAATTCAAATTCTGACCTTCTCGGATTTTTTTCATGATCTTGGAAAATGATGAGAGGTTCATAAAGCTGGTTCATTCATTTGCAAAACAAGAAGTATATAATAATTGACAAGTCAGAAGGGAAAAATGTGAAAATGAGAAAAAAAAAAAAAAAAAATAAAAAACCATGAACATCTTTCCACAACCGAATTCACATTGACCATGTTCGGTTTATTACCTGTAATTCTTTAGGAGACGAAGCTTCTGATAGAATTCGATAAATTCAAGTTTCAACCTTTCTTCAACTTTTCTTAGCTCCTCTTTATTAAAACTCAAGTCCTTTTCCTTGGAATCCTTCAGAACACCTTTTATAGTTGATATTGGACTTTCAAGTGTATTGTTAATCTTCACATGATCAAGGATTTCTAGAGGATCTGGTTTGTAATCACTGGCATTCACCTCCTCTCCGCAAACATTAGTAGAATCCAGAGTGACTATGGTATTGACCTTTAGGGAAGTATACTCATCTTGTTGACAATTAGCATCCATGTTCATTCCATGTGTAAAATCCATATTCTCCCTTCCTGCATATGTGGCATGTAATAATGAAATTTAAGGATAAAGTGATCCTTTGAGTGGAAGAAGTTTATTATGATATGAATCAAAACTGCATCACCACTTTCTAGCCGACATTTATCATTCTTCTGAACTTCTTGTCTCACATCCATATGACCTATTCCTGCACATTTGGCATGGAAATATGAATTGAGATTTCAAAGGGAAGCCAACAAGGGCTAAATCTCATAAAATATAGGTAAATTACCAATAGATATTACTTTTGGAACGATACCCATTAAATCATATTGATAAATTTATCATCAATCTCTTATTTTTATAAATAAATTTACAGTGATAAATTTATCAATAGATAAATAAGTCTAGTTAAGTGCTCCTAAAAATATCAAACAGGAGACAAAAAAAAAAAAAAAAAAAAATTTGATTCCAGATTTTCAGATTTAACTACCTTAAACTTCATCACATTTGGCATGTTTGGATGTCTAGCAAAATAAATAAATCAATAAATCCTTTCCGGTCTTCCATATACCAAGAAAGACCCTTTTTCTCAGGTTAATATATATTTTTATCGAATTTACTTAATGAAAATAGATAAATGATTTAAATTGATAAAAAAAAAAAAAGGGATTGATCAATAAGTCCCATATCTTAAGGAACCCTGTATTTGTATGATATAAATTATGGGGTTAAATTTGATATTGCTTATCTTGTGTCTGAATAATTACTATACTGTGACTATTTTTGTAGTGACAATGCTTATTTTTGTGGAGATTGCATTTTAAAATTTGCGTTCAGAAAGTTAACAAAGATATAATTCACAACTTTTCAACATTTATTTCTCCAAATGTTATGCAAAAATTTTTTCGAACCTTTGCATCCGAACTATGTCAAACTTTTCATTCACCATGGCTCTGCAGCTTTGTTCAAATGTGAACAATCTTCTTGCTGTTGTCTCATCTTATTATAGGATAGTATTTGACCTTTCCCAAGACTCAGTAGGCCAGACTTTTGTAGGATGTGTGATTGAGTTTGAAATTGTCTAAAGGACAAGCTGTCTGTCAAAAAAAAAAAAAGTTTAGATACATTATTGATTAACGTAATTTCACTTCCCTTGAGATTTGGAGGAAATATAGTTAGCCCCACAAGTTTGACATAATTATATTAGGTGCCCTTAGGATGGTAACTAACTTTTGGCTGATTTGCAAAGAACCTGCAAAATGCACCAGAGAACATTGTGCAATGTCATAATACAGACAAGAAAATTTTGGTCTGAAATATTTCACGTTCTGTAACATTCAACTATCTATATGATACAGGGAAAAAACCATAACGTTGGCACCAGTAAACTGAAGAAACACGGATTTTGACTTGAGGGCAGTAGCATATGTTCTGGATGGCAGTGTAAAGGCTTAGGGTTTTGCGAGATGTCATGTTGTGGTAACAAAAGCTTAGAGACTTTTGTATGTGTGTAGTGTTCATTTGGTGATATAATTTAGATTAAAGGAATGACCTTTAGAGAGGCCATTTTGATGCTAAATATTTAAAACAAAGAAAAAGCCAAATAAATTACAGGAGTTAGAGTAAGTGGGGGAAAAAAGGTGAAACTAGAAGCCTGTCCCACTACATAAATTTGTTGTCTAGTGTCTAAAGGGATTAGGATACCTCTTTGCTGGTGTTAGGGAACTTGGGTTTGCATGAGTTCCAAATCAAACTAATTGTTATCATTTAGTAAAGGAAAACAGTAGCTGAAATTAATAGTGGTTTTCTGTACTGTTCTTACTTCACCAAGATTTGATCTTTGTTATTGGTGACTAAGTGAAATTGAAGCTATCTAAATACTTATAGGCTGTAACTATAAGTAGCTCTCTTGTAATTGTTTCACAAAAATGTGATATAAAACCTCCATGTGATAGGAAATATATTTGTTGCCTTTAGATGCACTTAAATGGAAGAAATATTTTCTGTTAAACAACCTAATGGGATGGAACTTTTATTGATCGTGGTACCAAGTAATGTTTCGGCTGGGATTTAATGTTGATGACGCTTAACTTTTTTTTTTTTTGGTCATGTATTTTTATTAATAAGAGATAGATTTACAAAAGGTGCTAAAAGTGGATACAACTCATGTAGAAAGTCTAAGGGAAGCACATGCTATCATCCCTTACAAGTACAAGAATCTAGCTAAATCTAAGAAGCATGGATTCTTCTAAAAAGGTTCCATGTCCATGTTGGACGTGTTGGGCACCCATTCAAACATGCCCTATTATATTTATAGACGTTTTTAGGTGGACTCTAGACATTTAGAATACATGTCTATCTCGTAGACACACATAAACACATTGTTAGTTTGGATTTGATATCCCTTTACAAGGAAAAAATACTTACAATCTCCAATCAATTGTGTGTACTAGTACTTGACCTCAAAACCTCCAAACTTGGAGGTTACCTCTTGCAGAATTCTGAGTTTGAACAAGTTCTCTCTCAAGAGCGACCCCTGCCCCCTCTCTTCTGGCAGCCTACGTTCATTCCAAAATCTGACCCTATATGTCCTCTGACAATTACATATGTTCAAGGAACTTCTTCATAAGTATTTCTGCTCTGGGTGTTGTGTCTGGTTGTTGTCTCATTAATATCAGATGCCTGCTCTGCATAAGTATTCCTGCTCTAGGTGTTTTGTCTGGTTGTTGGTTGGTCTGTTTTTTTCTTTTTTTCTTTTTTCTCGACTTCCTCATCAAAGATCAGACAGAAATCAAACAAACCTGTGAATTTTGCAGCCACAGTACCAAGAGTCAACTTTTAAAACTTGAGAGATGATAAGATAACTGATCTATATTGTTCAAGAATTGACTTAGCAGAACTTCGAATTAGCTCTGATGTTGCCTATGCCACCATGTATCAAAAATGAAGTAATTTAAGTAAAATAAAATAAAATGCTTTCACTATCATCACATTGAATCCAACAACAAATAAAAGGGTAAACTACCAATATGTCCTAATAGCTGTCATTATTAGCATCATCAATGATCTTCATTGATATAGGGTGTGGTCCACATCACATCAAGTTAAATCTATACCAAACATTCAAATTCTAGGAACTTTTCTATGTATAAATAATTTATGTTAAGCAAGAATTATAACCAACGCCATAGTTGTTGTCATTTATAATTACTTACTTTATGATATATAACTTCATGTAACTATAACATATGGATTGATGTTGGCTCAAATCATTTGGAAAATCCACTCCCACATTTTTATTATATTTTGAATTTTTTTGGAAAATAATAAGCTAGCACAATAGAAGAAGAAAATTATGTGAATGTGCTTTGCTTTGTATAACGTTGAAACCATCATATTTCCTTAATGTTATGTTTGGATCATGGATTTAGCTAGGGATTTGGAAAGGGAAAGGGAAAGGGAAAGGGAAAAGGTGTGTTGAATGTAATTATAAGAACATTTGTTTATTTAATTTTTTGTTGAAGTGGTCAAACGGTTAGTTGTGGTACATTTGTTTAAGTGTTTATTTATGTAATGGTTATTGAGACTTTGAACAAAGGTAGTAGACTTTCATCTTTGTTATTGTTTATGCAGTTTGTTAATGTCAAAAGATGTGCAAAATAATATTTTTTGTACATAGATTCTTTCTTTTCTCCCCACAATCATTAGTTTCCTTACGTATTGTCTTCTTTACTAACTCTATTTCAATATTCTGTTTTTGTTTGTTATAGGTCCTCAATTTCTCCTCCATCCCTTCGTCTCTAGCGGTTGCATTAGCAGGTGTGTTTTTTAATTTATTTGCTTTTAATCAATAGCAGGGCACTGGCAGGTGTGCTATTTTATTTATTTGTGCTGTCTTTTTTTATTTATTTGTTTATTTTAATTGATAGCAGGGCACTGGCGAGTGTGCTATTTTATTTATTTGTGCTGTCTTTTTTTTTTATTTGTTTATTTTAATTGATAGCAGGGCACTGGCGGGTGTGCTACGTTATTTGTTTGTGCTGTCTTTTTTTATTTATTTGTTTATTTTAATTGATAGCAGTGCACTGGCGGGTGTGCTATTTTATTTATTTGTGCTGTCTTTTTTTATTTATTTGTTTATTTTAATTGATAGCAGGGCACTGGCGGGTGTGCTATTTTATTTATTTGTGCTGCCTTTTTTTATTTATTTGTTTATTTTAATTGATAGTTATTTGTTTCATATTAATTGATAGTAGGCTAATTGCTTATGTTTTTTTGAATTTATTTGTTTTGAATTGATAGCAGGGCACTGGCAGGTGTGCTTTTATTTTGGTTGTTTATTTTAATTGATAGTAGGATACTTGCGGGTGTATTGTCTTTTTTTTAGAGGGAGATGTCACAAGAGAAAGATTGAATTCATTTTTGGTTGAACTCAAATTTGTTGAATGACATGTAAATGTCTGCAAATTTTGAACTGATACTTTTGCTTCCCACCCACGACAAAAATAAACATAATTTTGAGGGAGTAGAGAAATGTACATGTTTGAAAAGAAAGAACTCTAGGGTAAATACATCACAACAGTCTGGTTCAAGTAAATTCATTAATTTTGATAGACATTTGAAAATTCTGTACTGAGATTTTTTCCTTCAGCCACCCATCACAGACGAAGCATGAATCCTCTAGAGTGTTTATTTTATTTTATTTTCAAGTGATTCTACATATATAATAATTGCTTCCAAAATTGTGTTGTAAGTAGTAGAGAGAATAAGGTATGGAGGGGATGTAAAATGAGAAAGACAAATAGTTGTAGTCCTATTTAAACCCTCTTTAGGGATAATAAATGAGTTGAACAGTTGATTGTTATAACTTGCTTTGATAACTTTAGCGAATTTTAAAATTTGTTCAACTTTGGTTTGCTAAATTTTCGAGTCCATATTAAATGAGTTTTTGTCAAGCCGGCCTCAAGTAGTTTGGTAGTTTTAGATTCATGAAATAGAGCCGAACGAGCAATTGACTATTCAAGCTTAATTTGAAAACTTTAATGAGTTTCAAAATGTGTTCAAGTTTGGCTTATTTACTTAACGAACTGATCTCGAATGAGTTTTTAATGAGCTGAACATAAGTCGAGCTCAAGTTGTTTGGTTCGTTTATAATTCCTAAAGTTGTTGAAAAAGTTGCCAATGGCTGGCGGACGGCGGTAGCTGGCAACAATGGTTAGTAGTTGAATTTAGAACTCAGAATAGAAGGCAGACAGAGATAGCTCAATTATACTTTTCTCAAACAAAAAAAAAAAAAATCCATTGATTGATGTTCTTTTGACAAGCACAGATATCCTAGCATAATATGTGATAACCTAAACTTTCTGTGACATGCAGCATGTCAGTCCTAGATTCCCAAAGTTGGTGGCTGACATGTTACCCCTTGATTAAGTCACATGAATATTAGGAGACCTTGTAATAATTGTTTATTACCAAAGATAAAGAAAAAGTCTATGCTGTTTTGCATTTGTGGCTCAATCTTATTGGTATTCAACATAGATTTTGCTGATAGTAAACAATTATTTCTGGAAAATACTATTCTCATAGCCTTCTTGGTAGCATATACAGCCTTCTAATAAAGAAGGGACAATTTTCTCATTTGAGAAAGCAACCAAAGAAGCTGTGGTAATAAAGCATCACATCTTTTTTCCTTCACTTGTACTGGTGAGGAAAGTCTTATATGATATATGAATTATCTTCTACTTACATTCTCCATGAAAACAAATTTCATCACTCCAGTTAACTTTCCCATTGAGGTTGTCCATACATTGCCGAGGGTCAAGTTTTCAGAGGAGAGCAATCAATACATACCAAAGAGACATAAAGATTTCTACTCATAACACAATATTAAAGATTTGAATCGACAAACATAATTTTCCGTCCATGTATGATTTAGATTTTTGCTTTCAGATTAACATGTCAACCTTAACTAAATTCTGCACAAGAAAATCAAAAGACATTAAAAATCCATTAGTCAGTGTTGGAGGCTAGGAAGGATGAATTGGGTACAGGGTACAGACTTTTAACTTCTGGCATTACTTGCACAAAGTGGGGGTCCTTAGACTTGAACCCACATTCTTAGGCTTGACATTCCAACAAACAATGTTCCTGCAAAGCAAAACAGTGTCAAAGAAACATTTTATCCAATATGAATCATGCACAAAGAATGTTCATCATGTTCTAAAAGCCCAAATAATCCTCAAAAAACTTACCAGAAATTCCACCTGAATGAGGCACTGTGGCTAGTGGAAATTTAAAGCTATCTGCCTCCTCACTCATCAGAGAACAGCCAGGATCAATTTGTCTTGTGGATTGATTTAAATTGACATGGGTACCACTTCCTCCCACTTGCTAAACAGTGGCCAAGTTTGAAAAATTGACATGGGTACCACTTCCTCCCACTTGAACGCCCTTAAGACTTGGGCACCTCAAGTTGATCACTCGGTGATGAAAGTTAAGCTATGCAAATGTTCGATTTCTTCGGCAAGAGGAGCTCTAATTCCTAACCTTACCTCATTTTGGACCAAAACTATTTTGACCAAAATTATTTTAGACCTTCAAACCTTCTCTTTCAAAATATTTTTGAAAATGTTTCTACGATGTTCCGAGACTCGCATTTCATTAAATGTTGCACTTTTCGGTAAATCGAGCAAGGACAAAGCGGAAATAAATGAAAGAGATGTGAACTCTTTGAAAAATATTTCAAAACACCTTATTTAGAGGTTTGGATTTGAAGAAAATAGGAGGGGAGGGAAGAAAACTAGTTGAGGAGAAGTTAGGCATCAATCCGGTTAGGACCAAAACTGAGCAGTTTTCACTAAAATCGGCATATCCTTTTGTACACTTGGAATTTTGGCGTGAGGCTGCCACCATTGGAAAGTAGACTTCCGTGACTTCAATTTAGACTTAGGAATAACCTGAAACGGATTTTGGACGAGAGAGATATGCCTATTTGAAGTCGGAGTCAGAAACCAGTTTTTTGCTTGCCGGCCACTAGTGGCCTACCGGCCATCATTGGTGGCCTGCCGTCCACTTTTGTGGCCTGCTGGCCACCACTAGTGTAAAAAACTCAGATTTTGCATATATTTATCTCCAGCTGTTTGCACAAAGTTCCAACTGTCCATTTGATGATATTTTCGACCAAAGCTCACATTTTTTTATATATAGATGACCTATCTCTCATATTGCAAGGTTAGAAAAATTTTAGGAGTCTCTCTCTACAACTCTTTCTTTATACATTTCTCTCTCTCTCTTGCAAGTTTGTGCAAATTAGCCTACATACCCTATACTTTTGCATACACTTCCTTGACCAAAGTTGCTTCTCTTTGGATTGAGGTTACTTGAGACCCTCTTTGAGCTTTGGAAGGTGTTTTTGACTTGAATTTGTGCCTAATTTGTGTCTTGGCTTCAAGAGGTATAACACTTACTTTGTTAGCTTATATTACATACTTGTTTTGCCATCTCTTTCAACTGTTTTTGAGGCTGATTTTGAACTATAAAAACTCTGTTTTTGTGGCCTAAAGGTAGTGGTTTGAGGTCATTTTCTGTTAGGGGTGGTTCATCCTTTTTACTTCTTTGTTTGTAAAGTTTTTGTACCTTTGTTCACCACTTTCAAGCCAACTTTTTTGGGCCTTTTAACCATTGAATTTAAGAGATTTTTCTGTGGCAAAAAACTCATTTTGAAGTCTAAATTTGGAGGGTTTAGCCTCCACTCCTTGTGTCTTGCTTGCATGCTTAGTTAGCTCCATATGTTAGCATATTTTTCTAGTTTAATTTAGCTCAAGTCCAGCATATTTTAGCCTCTAAAATAGCCTACTTTAGCTCTGTTTTGGACTGGTTAGTTCATTTGAGTCTTGTTTTGCATGGTTGTAGTGTAATAGTTCTCTCAAGTTGGTGTTTTAGGGTCTTAAACACCTCTTGTTTGAGTTGATAGCATTTTTTGGTGTTGTTTTTCACTCCATTTTAGCACTATAATCTCTATAACCTCCCTCTTTGTTTCACTCTTTCATTTGCTTTTGAGGGCTGTTTCAAGTTTGGGATCCTTTAAGCTTGAGATTGAGGTCATACTTAATGGTTTAATCCTCTTTGAGGGTTCATTATCAACGGCATGATCTCTCTCTTGTCTTACATTATCCCTTGATTGACACTTCTTTCTTCTTAGAGGACACTCACCAATGGACAAATTGATTAAAGAATGATTTGGTAACTAAAATGTGCAAACAAAATTGGCAAGTAAAAGTGGCAAGATAAGCATTTCTTTGTGTGGCATTGCATGTGTTCAAATCGGACGTTAATTTGAACATAAGGAAAATGGGACATTTCATACTCAAAAGTGATGAAATGTGCCACTTTCCTAGGTTTCCGTTGCCTTTGATCATGCATGATAGAGTGATGGCGTTTGAGTCTTGTTTTGTATTCATTGAACTTGTACAAATTGGTCCTTTAGCCATCATGCATGGAAATTGCTTGATTGATGGTTTGAGGGCCAAATGTACCACTCCTTTGAGCTTGTGTTGATGATAAGGGGTGATACTTGGTACAAACGACCTGTGAGAATGCCTCTTCTTTGCCCTGTTTGCTCTTTGTTACAGCAAGAAAAGGAGTATCACCAGTGGCCGGCCGGTAGGCCACCACCACATTGGGCGACCCTCGTTAGTGGCGGCGGCCACCACTTTTAACTGCCACCAATGAATTTTGAGCAAGGTGTGCTTGTGAAGCATGTCGAGTTGATCTGAGAAGGAAATGGTGCAAAGGTTGTGCAAACAGAGGCATTGAGGCGGAACAACGGATGTTCTTCGAGTGGAAACCAAGCATGCATGGGTAGGGCCGGCCCTGGCCTAAAGCCAATAAGGCTTGTGCCTTAGGCCCCACAATTTTGACCCAAAAAAAGGCCCCAAAATTTAATAAATTGTTATAGGCCCAACCTTTTTTTTTTTGTTTTGTTTTAGGATCAATTTAAAGGGCCCCAAAATGTTTTATTGGGCCCATGTTTGGTTTAGTCCATACTTATGTGGTTTGGCCCATATTTATTAAAATAAAAATATATAAAAAACAAAAAAAAAAACAAATAAAGTGTTTGGGCCCAACCCAAACCATACATATAATATACAACATTGTTCACTTAATATAAGAAAGTAAATTTTAGTTTATAATTTTAATGATTATATATGCAAGTATACTTAAATAAAAAATTTGTGAATACTTATCATTTTAATCATAAATTTTTTATTAAAAAAAAATATATTAGAGGGGCCCCATTTTCATAGTTCGCCTTAGGCCCCACAAATCTCAGGGCCGGCCCTGTGCATAGGCCTCCCTCGCATCCCGAGATGAGTTATCTTGTTAATTAGTTTAATTAATCTATGATTAGTCTATGTTGTAATTTGATTAGTTTGTGTTATAATTAATTAATTAGTTAGTTGTAGCTAATTAATTTGTGTTGTAATAATTAGTTAAATTAGTTTAGTTAATTCATTCGAAGTGTTGTAATAATTAGCTTAATTTAGCTAGCTAGTTAGCTTTTATTCATTCGGACTCTCCGTCGTGAGGGCGTAATATTGTAATAAGTGTGCGTGTGCGTGTGTGTGTATGTCTTTCAACCCCACGTTTTTCTCCCTTTTATTTATCCGCTTTTGATGGTTAGATGAAGGGCATATTTCAATTAACATACCTCATGCTTGTATCCATTCATTTCGTATTGTATACACCGAGGCTTGGGGCATCATTCAAAATGCATTGTTGTTTCAATAATTCTTTGAACACGTGTTTAATCACATGTTGTTTAAATTGCTTCATATACCATACTTAGTAGCCGAGCTTATTCAATTACATATTGCATGTGTTGCATTAGCCATCTTGTATAGTTAGGAACCATGCATATTTTTGTAACTCATATTTTCTTGGCTTGGAGTACTAGGTAAGTTTTACGCTTTAGCATACTTGCATAAGTGTAAGTGATTGCCATGTTTAGCATGCTTGCCATGAGGCTAAATGCTTAAATGTTAAACTGTATGAATGCTTGTGGATGAAGGCTTGTTGTTTGAATTGGAACGATTCAATAAATGTGCGTTTTAAGCCCACTTTGTTGAGTGACAAATCTGTTTTAAGCCCACTATGTTTGGTGGCAAATCCACAAACTTTAAGCCCACTTGAGGTGGCAGATTCAAACCATTTTCGCAAAAACAAACATGAGTTGAATTGTTCCAAATTGAGCAAACTAGTCTATACCATGTGTGCGTGTATCACATAGTAATGCTAGCCTAACAAACCGGAACAAGAGCATATAATGTTGATAAAAAAATCATATCATGATTAGTGGAGGCCGATCTTTGATCGGCGACGAAGTGCTCAATTCATGATCTTCCCCTCTCGTATCTAAGTTCCCGAGCCGAGACAACTTTGATGATGACGGATACATGGCCTTTCGCACGAGTCATGGGTTTCTTAAATTTCTCCAAAAATAAAATATTTAGGTGGCGACTCTGTATCTGACAAAACAGTCTAATTTTGGCATTTTTTTATTCAAAATCAGTTTTCCAAAACGATTTGTCGAATTTGGACTCTTTAGCGTTTATCAATTTCACATTGCACTTATGAGATTAGATTCAGAACCACAGGGGTCCGAACTGTAGGGCTTCTTTCCGAGCTTCCGAAAGGGAGTGCAAAAAAGCCAAGCAACATAATTACAATAATATGATTGCATAATTACAATGAGTAACTCAAACAATAGCAAGGATGTACAATGATCGCATGGATCGTATCTAGAAACTGCTCTGTTTGCCCAGACTGCTCTGCCTAGGCCTTGTTTGTCCCTTTTGCCCTTCTCTGTCATGGAAAACTCAAGAGAAGAACGATTTCGAGTCCGAAACCACCAATAAGCACAACTTGATTGCTTGATGATTTCGAACACGTTTGGACAAAATTGAATAAATGTAATAGAAAACCACCATTCCCTTCTATCATGAATGCTCAAAGAGGAAAGTAGACACGCACCAAGTCTTATCAACATATTATGGATTGACACGTAACAATTCTCGGAACGATGGACTTGGCATAATGTCCGGCTAAATCTAACCAACTCTAAACATTTTCTTTATGTCAGTTTCATTGATTTTAGACCAATTTTGCTAGTCCTTTCCATTCTTTAATCAATTCGTCCAAAATGATGGTTGTGTCCACTAAATGAGAAGAAATGTCAAATGAGAAATGATCCTAAGCATGAAAGAGAATCTATGCCTTGATGATGAATCTCCATAGAGATTAAGCCATTGAGCATAGGTCTCTTTTCCATGCCTTGAATAAGCATCAATCGTTTGAAATAACACTCTTAACGAAAAAAAAGGAAGAAAAAGAGAGGTGGCAGAAATGATCACATGAATTTGATTATTAGGATGAAACTCTTGACATGAAAAATTAACCAAAGAAAAGATATCAAAGCATGGGTAATACAACGCAACAAGCTAGATATGAGGACTTACAATACAACAAGCTAGATATTCAAAGCATACACTAATTAAATAAATTAGGACATACCTAAAACAGCCCCTAATATGCTAAAAATAGTGGCCAAAAATCATGTTAAAGAGCATAAAAAAAGTAGGAAAGAACAAGAAAATGCAAGGCTAGTGAACAAGAGCAAAGAGAGGTGACTAACCTCTCCATTTTTTGAGACCTTAAACCATATTTTTTAGCCTTTTTCAAACTCTGAAAACTAGTTTAAAAGGAAAAGAAAAGAGTGTAAAACAAGGGTGTGAGCTATGAAGTAGAGTGCAAGAAATGGTGTTAACCTCTCTACCCTTTGGTAGCTATTCAAACCCAAGTTTCAACACTTGAAATAGGATCAAAACAATACAAAAACACAAGAAATAGGTAGAGAAAGACAGAAATAAAAGCAATAGAAAGGTGGTCAGCTTATACCTTTTGAAGAAGGTAAGCTTTTGTTTGTGAACCAAACTTGGTCCAAGCACACTCTCAAGCTTGAATTGTAATTCACAAAGCTCAACCAAGGTTCTAAGTTATGGCTCCAAAGTTGTGTATGGTATATAGATATAGTGTAAGGATGATATAATATCTTAAAGTTAGCTTGCATAAGAAGACAGAGCTCTCAAGGGTTATTTTACTTCTTTGAAATTTTTCCAACCTCTAACACTGAGATATATGCTCATATTTATAATATTTGAGCAAAATAGGTCAAAAATGGACAGCTGGCTGATTCTCGCCCAGAACAGTGTTTCTCGCTAAAGAGAGCCGGCCTGCCCCCAATGGCCACGACCAGCTCCTAATGTGGTACGGCCGGCTCTTAATGTGCTCTATTGTTCCATTATTTTAAACTTAATGTAGGGTGGCACAATGTTCAAAAATGAATTTCTGGGGTAAGAACAATATGAATATGAAAGGTTTGGGATTGTTCTAGAGCGCGAGCTTACGTTCCTTCGTTGAGACTTCGAATCACACACAACACAACTTCATCATCGAGTGCCCATGACAAAGCGCTCAAGTCTTGCGGGCGGTCAAAAATGGGGTGTCTATAGCTGCCACCTGATGTGAAAAAGAGAGCTGAGAGGCCTAAACAAAATTAAAAAAAGGAGACTGAGGCACCAATTCAAAGCAGAAAGCTAGGAAGACAGGGCACTAAAATGACTTATAATAATTGTGGAAAGGTAGGACACAGCAGGAGAAGTTGCAAGGTCAAGGGTAGATTCAGCTACATGCAAGAAAGCCAACCTCAGGGGAGCAAAACTGAACCAAGCCAACCTCAGAGCCAATTAACTGCAGAAGCACCTGAGGTCAAGAGACACTAAAACAGAAGAAACTGGTTGTCAGTGTTCTTCCTTCTTCTTTTTTTTTTTAAATAGTAACTTAACTATCCTATATTTGATTGTGTTTAATTGTGGATAATTTAATCTTAACGCAGGTTAAAAGGAGAGTGGTACAAGGAAGTCCGTCAACTCCATCTCCAATGAGTTCAACTAGCACACCAAAGGCAGGTCAAATGATGTGGCGAGGCAAGCTAGTGTACAATGCTAGTGGCTTTAAAATAGCATCCACTGGACAGAAACAAGGAGCACCTAAAGATTAGAAGTAGGAAGCATCCATTGCACAAAAGATTGATTTTTTTTTTGGATAGAAGAAGGAAGCATCTACATGACTTTCTCATTGGGGCTTTTTGTATATGTAATGATTTTTTGTTTAGAATGGTTGCCCTGAACTTGTTAACTATGTAAAGGTAGTATTTTGGTTGTCACAAACAATTGTGTGTTTTGAAAACTTGAATGACAAATTTATGATTGTTACTTTTGTGCATGATGCTCTATTTTAATGGATGGTACTCCTCATTTCTATGTAAATGTAGCTTCTGTTGGTTTGGTTGCAATTAGATGGATGTATTCCAATTGTGTGTTTTGAATGAATGCCACTGATAGGTTTTTTATTCATTGCATGAATGTCATTTGATGGATGGATGCCAGTGACAGGTTTTTTATTCATTGGTTGTCGAGGGGCCATTCAAAGAGGCCACCAATTAGTTATTTTGATAGATGGATGACAAATAGTTAAAGAAACACACAATGCCACTTTTGTTTTGGTTTTTTTAATTAAATGATAATGCCCTGTTTTTGTAAGGATGAACACAAATTGTTTTTTAAGGGACAAACAAAGGCTGTGATACTCTATTTTTTTTTAGAGTAAAACCTTAACACAAAATCTAAAATTTTCATTCAAAATACTTTCCTCATTACATTTCATTCATAATATTTCCCCCATTACATTCATTCATTTATAATAGGACTCCCCTATTACATTCTTTCTTACACTACATTACAAACCACATTGATAAAATCATGCACCATGATGCAGCCAAGCATATCCATAGCTTTCTCTCTTTTCTATTCCTTGTCTGCAATCTTACTTCTAGCTTATTGACCTTCCTCAATAGCCCAGGTATGATTTGCACTGTTTGTGAGCACATAGGTGGGTCTACCCAGGTGAACTGATTACAACCATTAGTAGGACAGTTGAGGAACCTCCTACCCGGATTTGCATCAGTCCATAATGTTTGTATCACCCTTTGTCTTCCACTGAAAATGCATCTCAGGTCTTCCATGTCACTTGAACTCCATCTTCCTTCAGTTGAGCTCGATTTTCCCATATTTCTTGACCCTTTATTCCTCACTCTCTCTCACCATCGAAAAGATGCTCTGTTTTTTTTTTTTTTTTTTTTTTTTTTTTTGGAGCTTGCCTTTGTTATATAGGAGAAGGGAGAGATTGCATATGGCGGGAAACCCTCCTATATTCCCTCCAAAAGATAGTGTAGGGGGACAACTCATCACATTCCGTTCAATTGTAGACGGAAAGTGACGGTAGAGGTCTAATTGATCAATTTGTGGAAAGTCCAGATACTAAATTGAAATAAATCGAAGTATGGTGGTGCGTGTGAAAAACGTGTGATAGTTTGGGGGAGAAAATGATATTTCCTCAAACAATTACAATCTTTAGTCTGCTTCTAATCTATCACCAATCATAATACCCTAGGTCTCCTTTAGCATCAACCTAATTTAGTCATCCAAAATTTAGCAGAGAAGAATTATTAAATCCAAGTCCACCCGCTTAATATATATTAACTATTATCATCAACCCACTAATTTAGTCACACTTTAAATAGATATTTATATTTGAGCCTAAAAAAATTATTATGTTTATTCTTTTATTTTCTAAACAAATAGAGTCATACATCAGAGAAAAAGAGATTAAACACAGAATAATTTATTGCATTAATAATTGTTTGGTCTTGAAATATTTGTTTTTTTGTTAGGTTTTGCATTTATTAGAGGAAGAGGGGTCCTTTGTTTGCTATGAACTTGAGGACACAATGTTGGACATTCAAGTGATGTTTTTAAAGGGAATCCTGATGAAGTAGTTGACAATTACAGTGGTAGAAGAGATGGCAGCAAGAGAGAACCAGGTGTGAGAGAGTAATACATCAGCAAATGAACATGAAATTAAGAATGCTTAGACCAGGATGAATCTTTTAGGTGTTGCAATAGACAATGAAGTGGCAAGCAAAAATATGGGGGCAAAGAGTAAATGGAAACACTTCGCTTGCACTTACCCAAAAAAAAGGAAACACTTGCTTGTTGAACTAGATGATGAAATTATTACGCTGCAAAAAGTAAAAGAGGTACTACAAATGAAATTTGAAATACCTCTGAAGATAAGTTCATCTCTATAACAATGTATACCTCCTTTTTTATTTTGCTGGTCAACAGGGCAAACAGAGAAATGGAACTGTTTGAAGCCTGTCGAATTTTTCTCCAAATGTTGGAAAATTTTGGAACTACTGACAGATATGAAAGGTCTGTTACTGTCTGTGAGCATATCAGGCAAACTGGAGATGTGCCACTGATACTGGTTTGGCTCCTCTTCCAAGCAATTAATCTTCTTTTCATCAGCTCCTTGATTCTGCATTATGTTCGGCAGATTAAGTTGCTCAAGACAAGTCAATTCTGAGATTCCGTAGGGAAGTACTTTAATGATGGCTCCTGACGGATCACACATTTCAAGATGCAAAAACTCTTCTAGATTTGCACAATCTCTAAGCACGAGCTGATGGAGGTTGGTAAAATTGTTAAGAGGTGGCAAATGTGTGAGAGCAGTTCAAGAAAGATCAAGAACCTCAAGCTTAGTAAGTGCTTCCAAGTCCTGCACTGATTCTAAAAGCTGACAACCCCTTAGAAAAATCTCTTTAAGATCCTTGAGCTTTGACATGGATGGTAGCCTTTTAAGAAGGGTTTCAGAGAGGTCAAGAATCTGAAGGTGACCCATATGCTCCAAGAAATCAGCACCGGTTTCTCCAAAGCACTTAACACTGCATAGATTTAGCTCTTCAAGTTTTGTCAGAGATCCCACCGTGGAAGTTCCTTCAAATTAATACATTTATTAAGTAAGAGGTGACGAAGGTTGCTAAGACTTGAAAGGGACGGCAGGCTATCAATTTGGTCAAAGGATGTGTCTTGTATAACTGTTAGAGCACTACAACCTGAAAGATCAAGCACCTCCAGCTTTTCAAGGTTATTCAATTGTGGCAATTTCTCCAAGGATGAGCAATGTGAAAGTAATAGCTGACAGAGCTTGCAAAGATTCAAAAGGGATGGCAATTTTTTTATGTTGGTTTCTGAAAGGTCAAGAATTCGCAGTTTTTTCAGATCTTCAAAGAACATATCTTCGATTTCAACCAGACTGCTCGCACCAGAAAGATGAAGTGCCTCCAGGTCTCTAAGTGCCTTCATGTATGTAAGTTCTTTTAGCATAGAGCAACCTTTCAAATAGAGATGATGGGGATTGCCAATGTTGGAAGGCAAGCTTTCAACTTTAGTTCCTGACAAATCGACGGTTTTAAGGCCAGCATTTGTTTCGTACGATGGATTTTGGAATTCAGCAAATGATTTAGCACCTGAAAAATCAAGAACCTGGAGACTGGTTAATAACTCAATGCTAGGTAGCCTCTCTACACAATGACAGTCATGAAGCGAGATATGAGTGAGTTGTTGAATGCCACCAAATATTGGTACTTTTTGAATCTTGGTGTTGGAAAGAGTGAGTGTTTGAAGCTTCGTCATCTCTTTTAGGGTTACATAATGGAAGTTTACCAACGAAGCAGCACCAGAAAGATTAAGCACCACAAGTTTATCAGATCTTTTCAAAGGTTTCAGTTCCATTAATTTGAAACAATCTTTAAGGAGGAGCCTGTGGAGTTCAGTAAGCTTGTAAAAAGAGTCAGGCAAAGATATGATCGGAAGGACAGATAGGTTAAGGCTTCGAAGTTGGGTCATTTTATCAAAAAGATTATGTGGCAGTTTTTCCAAGGAACAAGCCCCAGAAATTTCCAGAACCGTTAAATTTGAAAGCTCTTGGATGAGGTCAACATTAACCAAGAAATCACAGCCCCTTAGCACAAGCATATTAAGTTTTTTAATTTCAGACAAGGCACGTGGCAGTGATTTAAGTGTGGTGTAAAATAGCCAGAGCTTGGAGCTCAAGATTGGACTGACAGAATTTGTTAAGGACTTCAGAGCAGAGACGATTTCCATCAAGCAGCAAGGTTGACAGTTTTCCTTTTTTACCACTGCAAGGTGCTTTTATCATGCCACCTGCCTGTGTGATTTTCCCAAGGCCTCCCCACTCACCATCCTCAAACAAATCAGCCAATCCAAGGTGAGATATCCCATTAAATCCACACCGGTGACAGTCTTCCAAACTCAGCATAGCTCTTTCCATGAGGATGTAATCAGCCTCCACCGATCTTTCCATGATTATGCAATCAGCATCCGCTTTTTTCAGCAACCGACAATCAATAAGCTCCATCAGAACACGATGCCCCTCCTCATATGTCTTCTCAACACAATCAATATGACCAAAATAACCTTCCCTAGTTGCAGGGACGAAACCAGGATTTTATTACTAGAGGGGCCGGGGAAAAAAAAATTCACCAAATACACAAACACACATGTATGTATAATATGATATATAAATTATATATACATAGAAAAAAAAATTAAATACCATAGAAGTAATTTCTAATAGGATGAAGAAGTTTTTTTAGTGCAAAATAGAAAAAGAAGGCAAGATGGGAGAATAATAAGATATGCATTTTCTTATACTAGGGGGCCATTTTATGTATAAAATGATATATATATTTTTAAAGTATTATGACAAACAGTATTTTTCACAAAAAGAGGGGGGCCATGGCCCCCCATAGTCTTCTCCTAGTTCCATCCCTGCCTAGTTGCACGAGCACTTAACTTTTTTGCCATCCATGTTTTCCCACTTCCAGGCTTTCCAACAAGGACAATAGTTTTTGAACCCTCATCCTTTAACAGCTTCAAAATCCTTTTTTCTTCCACTGTTCAGAGACATCGCTGACATAAGGAATTCCCAGAATTATTTAAAAGAATAATTAATTGTAGGATTACAAACAATTGAAGAAAACAGGAACGAGATTAGTTCAGTAAGAATTATAACCAAACTCGGGAATGTAAATCAAATCTAAGTATCTGCCACATCATTGTAGTTCATCGCTTGAGTTGCAAAGACTATAGAACTTCCTTAAAATCAGAAGAAATTTCTGTTACTTAGTTTGGTGATACGGTTGTCAGAGAAAAGACAATGTCAATATTTTGCGGCCCGTGTACTTAAGAGTTTCTTTTGATTTCTAGACATTTTTAAATTTAAAAGCCCTTTTCCTTGTCATTACAAAATTAATTCTTTCTTGATGATCAAACTTTTGGTAAACTCAATTTACCTGATGATTTGCAAGTGCTGGACCTGGCATGCACCGAATTGCATGTAAAAGTGGCATTTCCATTTTAATAATAAAGAATCAAACTTTAAACGAGCTAACGTGGTTTTTTTTTCTTTTTCTTTTTTGGTGGTCAATAAAGGAGATAAATTACAAATATCATCATAACTTACATCAAGCTAGACATTAAACTATTAAAGAAAGTCCAACAAACAGCCACAAGCATACATAAACACAACAAAACCTACAAAACAAAATAAATAAAAACTACATGGGGGACAGCACCACATGCATATGGGGCGAGTCAAAACCTTCACTTCCTAGTGAGGTGCAAGAACTTTTGGACAATAGGCTAACCCCATTGGTTACTAGCCTAGTTTATTTTAGTCTAAACTCTACACTACAGTGATAACAAATAAGATATTTCACTTTATCTCCACCTTTTATTTTAAAAAATTTAACCACTCGTGGAAATCTTACACATGTCAAAATATCGGGTCTAGAAATATAAAATGTTGGTAACCCCAGAGTCCATCTCAAATAAAAGTCGTAATTAATCTCATTCTATGCTGCAAGGACTCTTCCACTTTCCCCAGCGTACATGAGTCCTACGGATATGATAAGGGTATGGGAGCCGTGTCTAACACCCATTCCGAATGTAGACACTTAGATCCTTCAACTTTTATGATGTTTGAAGAAGAAGACATTCACATTTGTTAGAGAAGAAACATGAAAAATATAAATTCAATATTTTTCCTAAATACTATTTAATTTAGAATATATTTCTAAATAATTTACAATGTCATATCTAAATAATTTAAAACATTTTTAGAGTATATTTCTTTCAACAATTATAAATTTATTTTGTTCCTCAAACTTTAGTTTTCCCATTACATTTTAGGGGTACTTACGTGTAGGTCCTATTAACTAGACTTATTTACCTACAGGTCCTAACTAATAAATTTAACACTATAAAAATAAGAGATTGATAAATTTATCACTATAAATTTATTCATAAAAACAAAGAGACTGACAAATTTATCACTATAAATTTATTCACAAAAATAAAAGACTGATAAATTTATCTTTATCACTTAATAAATTTATCAACAGGACTTAATGGGTAATAAGTCTCAAAAGTAGGACCTATTGGTAGTTTACCCTACATTTTATTGTTATCTGTGCTTGGTTGAGCTTCACCATATCAAGATGTCATTTTTTATCATCCTTCTTCTTTTCTTAGGCTTGCAGTCAAGGTTTTAAAAAGCGGCCGCAACCGTTACATAACGCCAGACGTAATAGCTAGTGGTTATTGCCAATTACGCCGCTTTGCAGTGATTGAGATTCACATGTGTCATTTATAGCGACTCTTGTAGTGGTCATAATGGTGCCAGAATACCACTCATGCCGTTACGTAATAGTTCCAAACTGTTGCTTTTGAAAAAAAACAAAAAAAAAAAGTTGAAAATGGTGGAAGAGGGACACAGAGAGAAGAGGGAAGATGGAAGAGTAAGAAATAGAGAAAGAGAATAGAGAAGATGAAGAGAGTATGCTATTCTATTCCACTACTATCACTCAACCATACAAACATTTTGTTTGAGTGTGTCTATCTACATATTATTTGAAAATAATAATAATAATAATAATAATAATAATTGTGGTCATTATCTATTTGGCTTGATTAATATATATATATATATATATATTTAGGCTTTTATTTATTCTTTCACTTTTGTCATTGTTTATCTTATATATAATAGTTAGTGATGATTTTTTTTTATAAAATATCTAGAAAACATAACACCTATAATTATATATTAATACATATTTTATACAGGTGAATTTTTTTTATTAGTTTATTTTATTTTTATTTACAGGCTATCCAAAAAGAGAATGAATAATCAAGTGATCCAAAAAAAAAAAAATCTTTATAATTTATTTTTAAATTTTTATATGATTACATTAGCATGTATAATTTATTTTTTAAATCAAGGTAAAATTTGCATATGCTTCCACAAGTAATCCAAACAAGTGATTAGGATCTAGATAAATCAATTTCTGTTCTTTTTTTTTGTCTACAAATCACTCAATCCAAACAGACGCAATTTGTTTGGTGATAAAGAATCCCACAACAAATGATTACCAAGTTGGACGATTAATTGTTTCATTTCATTTGAATTTGGACAACAACACACGACGACCAATGCATTCAAAACCGGAAAAGCACAAACAAAGACGATTTTGAATGCCAAAAGAGAACTTGTAAAAACTCAAATGAAGAGGGTGAAAGAGAGAACCTGGGTTGATAGTGGAACGTTGACTCTTTGATTTGAGAGCTGGGTTGGCGTTGTGTTTCTCAAATCTTCATTCCCATCGGTGGCCATATAACGTTCAATTTACCTAACTAATCAAAGGCGTCGTCGACTAATTTTATTATTATTATTATTATTATTATTATTATTATTATTATTATTATAGTCGGGAAAATTAAAATACAATTGGAGAATTGATGTAAAATGAAAGGGAATTTTTTTTTTCTTTCTTTGTGCTTGAGGGATTTAAGAAGATATTTAAAAGGAAAAATAAATGTGAAATTAGATGAAATATAGGTATATTTTATTTATATTTTACCTACTTTTTTCCTTTCCGTTTCTAAATTCCTTCCCAAATCCTCTAACCAAACACGTTAAGGTTATGATATTAAGGACAAGTTTGGCATAACCTAAATAATACAAAAAGTCAAAAAGTCACTATCCTATTTAAGTCACATCATCTTATTTAAATCACATCACCTCTATCACATCAAACCTAACCCAAACCCAACCCATATAAGCCAATAAGTTAAAAAGTGCACTTTTTTATAATATCCTAAACCAACCCTAAGATTTTATAAGGTAAAAGATATACAATATTTTCATAATAGTTACGATCTCTCAACATTTTTATAGAGAAAATTTAACTTAGAGAAATTTTGTCCAACTCAGAGAAATTTTGACCCAACTTAGAGAAATTTTAAATTTCACAGAGAAATTTCAAAATTTCTTTGTTATAATCAAATGACTTAATGTGGACTTTTTGTATTTTTTTTTGTAATAATAGTCCAATCATCAATAAAATAAATAAAAGTTCCAAATAATGTTTTTTTAATATAAAATTTTTGAGTATTTTGATTCTTTATGTATCTATTTAATTCATTTATTACTTTATCTCATTTTCGCTTGCGTCACTTAATTTGTTAAAATTAAAATTAATTAACTAGTTGAGAATCCAACCCTAAGTGCCCGAGGTTGGGTTGTGACATAATTATAAAATAATTGCTCAAAAACACATTTGATGAACAGTTATATCTATAGGATTCCCTTTTTAAGCAAATAGGGTTCATTTAACAAATAATATACCTTAGAAACTAACATAATTTGCAAAACATAATTTACATAAAATAATTTAGGGCAAATTACAAACACCCCCTCGAGGTTTGGTGAAAATACAAATTCCCCCCTGAGGTTTGAGAAATTACATCCCGCCCCCTGAGGTTTATATTTCCATAACAAATTGCCTCATAAGGTTTTTATTTTCATACAGATTCCCCCATAATTTTCCCTAATTTGTTATGAAAATTTGACCTTTAGGGGGCAATTTGTAATTTCTCAAACCTCAGGGGGGAATCTGTATTTTTATCAAACCTCGAGGAGGTGTTTGTAATTTGCCCAATAATTTATGATGAGTGCTACTATTAGCACCTTTCTTTCTTCTTTGGACCCCCCATTTCTTTTATTTTTTTAATTTTAATTTTGTCTAAATATGAAGTTACATTTTTACCCTCACCCCTAACATTCTAATCTTAATTTCTCAAACCCTAACCCTAATTTCCCAAACCCTAGCCCCCACTCCCAACCACCACTTCCGACAACTCACTCACCGGAGCCCTCACTGCTGGCAAATACGTTTTCATTTTCGAAATCATGAAAACAAAATGTAGAACAATTATTTCCAAAAATCGAAACCAAACCATTTTAGCAAATACTTCAAAATTTGATGCTTCAAAAGAAGCAAATCAAGCTTCAATGTGTTGTAGATTTGTGTTTGATGCAAATGGTGAATGGATGTATTGGAATAAATTGCAGCCAAAATTGCTAATTCCAGATTTGATCAAAAGAAGCAAATCAATCCTTCAATTTTTTCATTCTTTAAAAGAAACAAACACACCCTAATTTCCCAAACCCAGATCACCATTGTCATTTCTGAAAACCCTAGGGCTAAGGGTAGGGTTTTGAGAGAATGTGAGGAAGAAGAAGAAGATGTTAGGGACTGAGATCGAAGTCGAACACCACCACGACCACCCTCCCAGCAATTTTCCCTCTCAATTCGTTTCACTCTCTACAACTCTCTCTCTCTCTCTCTTTCTCACTCGCCATGGATCCCTCATTCTTTTCATCGGTAGTGATGGCGCAAAAGACATGGGAGTTGGAGATCAACATCGTGACCATGGACACTTCGGCGTTAGTGAAATCTGTCACCATCTTCTACTGTGAATATATTTTTTTTCTTTTTGGGATTTGGAGTTGGAGATTTCAATTCCAAATTTGAGGCGTGAATTCATTGCTCCCAGATGTAGAAAGGTTGCCGGAGATGAAAAGAGAGGTGGTCGGTGGCAGTGGCAGTGATGGCCGTCGGTGGAGATGGTAGTGAAAAGGTTGATGGGTTAGGGTTTGAGAAATTAGGGTTAGAATGTTAGGGGTGAAGTAAAAATGTAACTTCATATTTGAACAAAATTAAAATTTAAAAAGATAAAAAAAATGAGGGTCCAAAGAAGAAAGGAATATGCTAATAGCAACACTCTTTATGGTAACTCAAAATAAAATAAAACACACCTTAATATTAATCCATTACTTTTACTTAACTATTCATCGGAACTCACTTCCTTTACTGACTGACTATATTTTCCTTTGTTGTTTTGTTTTCCTTACTTCCATTCCCAACACCAGCAGCGCACCTATTTATAGGTGATCCTTCAACGCATGGTAGCTCAATTCAATTCACCCAGCAAAGTTATAACCATGTGGCTAACTCACTAATTGACACTCAGCAAGCTTATCCCAAGGCTTATCCTCCATATACCTCTTTATGCCCACTTAAGCCTTTATTCTAAAATAATTATATTAGTATATTTTTTTTATTAAATACAATAATTGCTAACTTAAATTAAATTAAATTTTAGTACATATAACTATTAAATTAAATATATTATTGATATTAACGCAGTATTAAAAGTAATTAAACATTTAGGATGTCACACTAAAAGTCAAAAAGTCGCTAAAAAATTAAAAAGCCAATAACCTATATTAAAAAGTTAAAGATTTCATTTTATCTTTACTTTTTACACATTTTTTTCGTAAAAAATCAAAAAGTCATTTCAAACATACTATTTTTTTTTACCTCATATTTTAGTCCAAAAATTAAAAAGTTACTAAAATAACATGTTTTCAAATGAGGCCACTCAAGCCTAACAGTTCTGAGATTAGTAATACCTTAAAATTACGTATGTCATATCCCATGTCTGGAATGTCTTGAAATTAAGAACGGGATTAGTAGAATCCTATCCTCTAATTTGATTCCATGTTTGTCTCGAATTAATAGACATGAACTATGTGGTGTAATAACTATAGTTCGAGGGTATTTTAGTTTTTAAATCCTTTAACCTGGACCTCTCTAAATCCTCTATTTTGTATCTCATCTCTCATCTTCTCTTCTCATAGGATTCAATAGTCCTTCATAGAAGATATATAGTCCGAAAGAACTGTTAATTCAAAGATTCTAATTTTGTATTTAAACATGTGATTTGATACTTGCCAAGAATTGATATTGGACAAAATACATGGTCGAATCCTATAAACCTAATCTCCCGCCAAAAGTAACAAACTTAAAAAAAATTGTGTTATCGATTTGACGAATGGAGTGGAAACAATTAGAGGGTAGCTTCTACCAAGGGGACAAGAAACCCCTTCCTTCATATTCTAAGGAACTACCTCCTCAAGAATGAGAGAATTACAAGTAGATGGAAAGCCTAAAAATTAATTATAAAAGAATGGGGAATTGAAAAGAATTAAAACTACACATGAAATGCTACAAAATAATTATAAAAATAGTGGAAAATTTGTGAAATTAATAAAATGCCCTTTTCTTTCTCTCTCCTCATTATCTCTTCCTCTATCCTCTCATTGAAAAAATATTGAGTGGTGTGTCACTGGCAAATAAAAAGAGGTAAATGGAATTAGGTAGATAACCCTTATCTCCCATTAACCCAACAATATTGTGATCCCTACCGCAGAGTAAGATTACTCATTGAATGGTAATGCTGCAATGTGGTATCACCGTTACGCCTAATATTTACTTCTTTAATCCCTCTTTCCTCTAAGCCCTAACCCACATTCATTGGCCAACTCCTCTCCCTCATTTCCCTAGGCCACCAGCCTCATTCTCCTAATTTATCACTCATAAATAACTCTTAATGATGTGACATTAAATTTAGACCTCACATAATAAAATATTTGACAAATCAAAATTTGACACTTGTACCAAACGAGCCCTTAAACTAGTAAAAAAATAAGGGCAAACTTCCTGTTATGGTTTGTAAACTGAAATGTACCGTTAGACATATTAACGATTTAATAAAAAAGACTAAAATATTATTGTATTTTCATCATTTGTTTGGAAGTTAAAGTGCACTTTAACCCTTTGTACTTTATTTCATTTGTAATTTACTCCCTTAAAATTTGAAAATTAGTATATAACCTCCTTATATCTGTCACATGTTTTACACTTGCTGTTAAGTTGGACAGAATATTTAACGGTGGATTTCAGTCCACAAATCATGTAACGCCCTCAAAATAATAACATAAAACCCAACAATATAAACATGCATTAATATATAAAAGATCCACGTTCTTCCATTAGCAAAGTTTCATTACAAAAGTATTACATGTTAACAACAAAAGCAAATGCCCTAAGGGCTTACAGCTTTCCAAGTTAACACTTGGTTACAAAAAGATAGAGTGCTAACTCATTTACACATTAAGCCCTTGGCTTGAATTTACATGTAATATATCAAAAAAAAAGGACAATAAAAGTCTGCCCCGCCCCTAGCCTCCCAAGCTATGTCCTTGGAGGTGGCATCTTGCATCAAAAATGATGTTCCATATAGGGTGAGCCACGCCAAGAGAAATATACTAAACCAGTTATGAATAATGACTACAAGATTAACAGTTGATAGATGGTCCACCCTTTTTCACCCCTTCATAACACATTACAGTTCCAAGACTTTCAAGCCTATGTTCAATTTAATCTCCATTCATAATACATGGCTCAGAACCTGGCCACACAATTCATATGAGATAATAACTCATATTAACCACTTACAATTTCATTACTTCCACAGATATGCAATTTAGCTATATCATATTCCCAAGACAAGCATATGAGCTCTGTCTACGGAGTCCATCCCCTATCTTCTCCCAACAACATCCGGTCTAGAGGTACATCCCCTATCTTCCCCTAAACCGCGGAGTACATCCCCTATCTTCTCCAACACAACACAACGCATATAAACAACAATTATACACATCACAAATCAATACATAAAGTTAATGTATTCTTCAACTGTCATACTCAATGACACATTTCAATGATTAGTTTTAATTTACCTAATCATCATGCATTGTCTACAACAATCAAGACTATCCTCCACCGATAGCCCAAAGCAGATATTTCTAAACAGAAAATAAATGCACAATGGATATATAATCAACATCTCAATTCCACAATTAATTATCCCAATTAATTAAACAATATAATTATAGCATTTTCCATAATTAACATTCAACCCTAAAGGTTCCATTTTCATCAATGATTCCACATTAATCTCATTTCCATGTACTAAACATACATATTGGTTTATTTAAAACAAAACCCCAAACTTTTATAAAATTGCATAAAAGCCCCAAACTTTCTCGAAATTACACAACTATCCCCAACACATCAAAATGTCAAAATTCAAAGACAGAATCCATAAAGAGGAGTAGGATATCCCTACCTCAAGGTTTGAGCTCAAAAGGAGATGAAAACCCAAGAATCAAAGTGCTCCAAACACCGACTTTTTCAGATTAAATCGAAGCCCTCGACAACCTCTACCTTTTAACAAAGCAAGATGGGAAGGAAATGATCCTAGATAGATCAAACCTTAGAGAGAGTGTAAAGTTAGAGAGAAGCTCTCGATCTAGAAGATTGGATCAAAAGTTTATAAAAATCTAACTTAAAACTTTCATTGCCGAATCGATATAAACAGTTTCGCCGAAGGGAAGACTTGGTCGCCGAGCGCATTACGAAAAACCGTAGCTCGAGCCAAGAAGGTCTCGCCGAGCCAACAACCCAAGCTCGCCGAGCGAAGAAGCTCGCTTCGAGCCAGAGCTCGACCTTCAGTTCGCAACTAGACGACGCCGGCGACAAACCGCTTCGCCGAGCGAAGATCGACCAGACGCTGAGCGAAGAAAAGCTCGCCGAGCTGGTCATGGTGTTCAGTCCAAGATTAGACGCAGCCGCTTCGCTGAAGCGGCCACTCTGGCTCGACCCACCAGACACAAAACTCAACTCTCGCTCGAGCGACCAACTCCTCGCTCGAGCGAAGGACAAAAATTCTGGGCAGCAACCCTTGGTTCCCAAACACAACCAACCTGAAACAAACCTGCCCAACACATCCTATAACTCAAATACAATATATGAAAGGACGTAAACAAGACAACAATCCACTACCAACATCCACGGACACATGCCCGGATCACTGTACAACAAGGGGTAAACCCGGGATCGCTATAAATCACGTGAAGGTTATGTAATCATTTCCAAAATATTAAAGGGATAAACCACGCATGAGTTGAACCGCATGATAAAGAGTGGTGCTATTAGTACCCCATGAATTATTTTGGACCCTTCATTTCTTTAGGCCCTCACTTATAAATTTTAAAACCCTCAAAATTTCTTCCCCTCCCCCAAATAATACCAAAATTATCCTTGTGAAAATATTCTACCATCGAATGCACACCTGTCACACCCCTACACCAAAAAAAAACCCCTCTTTCAAAAAACCTTAACAAAACCTTAGCAAAACCACCAAGAAGAAGAAGAGCCAATGTGATTACTATCTATGCTGCCTTATTTACCATTGTCATAGTTGGTATGCTCTCTCTCTCTTTATATATATACATATTTTCTTAGTTTTCTCGTAATAATTTCTTCTCTTATAAGAAAAAAATTATAATAATTGGTTTGGTTGGTTTTGTTGGTAGATATTATAAAATTGTGAGTTTAGCAGAGAACTATGCAACAATATTATCAAAGCTATGCGATGAAAGAATAACTTTTGAACCAAATAAAGGATTTGGGCTGCTACCGATAACTTCTGCAAGTGTTAAAAATTTTGACCAGTCAATGTATTAAAAAATTTCTATGTTCAGACTTGCATTCCCAAACATTACTTATTTGTTCGGGAATGCCTTTCTGAACAAATAAGTAATGTTTGGGCCTGTATTCCCGAACTTGAAAAAATAAAAATTTCTGCAAACGTTAACAATTTTGACCGTTCAATGTGTTAAGAAATTTCCATGTTCGGACCTGCATTCCCGAACAAATAATAAATGTTCGGTTACTAGTTCCTGAACAAATAAACAATGTTTGGGTCTGTGTTCCAGAATTTCGGTCATATGTTTGGGAGTTTAATTCCAAAAAAATGATGAACATATTTTATTATTTTTGCCAAATAATAATACCTAATTAATCTCATATTTGATAACACAATGCCAAATTAGATTTTGTATTTATTATTATTTATTTAATAATATATTATCACAAATACCCACAATTATTTATAATTATAAATATTTATGTGATATTTAATTAAACGTTCAAGGTGTCACATTTCTCTCCTCCTAAATAGAAATTTGTCCCTAAACTTAACGTACTTTAATTTTCGAAGAGGTGTGGGTATTTGGCTCATATTTGACTTTCTGTTTCCCATATAACTTCTTCGATACGATGATTTCGCCATAAGACCTTTACCAATGGTATGGTCTTGTTTCGGAGAACTTGATCACGACAATCGAGAATTTGCACTAGTTGCTTTTCATAAGAGAGATCCTCTTGAACTTCCAGGTTCTCATAGTCGATGACATGTTCTGGATCTCGGAGGTACCGTCGGAGCATTGAAACGTGAAACACATTGTGGACATTGGATAGTTCAGGTGGTAATGCAAGGCAATAAAACACATTGTGGACATTGGATAGTTCAGGTGGTAATGCAAGGCAATAAGCTATAGGACCAATCCTTTCCAGTATCTTGAATGGCCCAATGTAACGTGGGTTTAGCTTTCCTCGCTTTCCAAATTGAATAACTCCTCTTGTTGGTGAGATCTTGAGGAACAGATGATCCCCCATTTGAAATTCCAAGTCTCGTCTCCGTGTATCTGCATAACTTTTTTGGCGGCTCTGAGCAGTGCGAATTCGCTGTTGGATGAGTTGGATTTTCTCACTTGTGACTTGCACGATCTCGGGGCCTAACAATTTCTTGTCCCCGACTTCTGTCTAGCATAGAAGTGATCAACATCTCCTTCCATACAGAGTTTTGTACGGCGCCATTCCAATGCTTGCCTGATAGTTGTTATAGACGAATTCCACTAAAGGTAGGTGCTCATCCCAGTTACCTTTAAGGTCCAACACGCATACATGTAACATGTCTTCCAACGTCTGGATTGTTTTTTCGGATTGCCCATCAGTTTATGGGTAATAAGTAGTACTAAACTTCAGTGTAGTTCCCAAAGCCTCTTGTAATTTGTTCTAGAAGTGAGACACGAAGAGGGGGTCTCGGTCACACACGATTGAAACTGGGGTGCTATGCAAACAAATAATTTCCTTGATGTACAAGGTGGCATACTTATTAAGGGAGTACACGATTTTGAATGGTAGAAAATGCGTCGACTTCGTTAATCGGTCTACTATAACCCATATTGCATCATTCTTCGAAAACAACTGTGGTAGCCCAATCACGAAGTCCATTGTAATGTGCTCCTATTTCCATTCAGGAATAGGGAGTGGTTGTAGCAGTCTTGTAAGTCTCTGATGTTCTGTTTTAACACGCTGACAATGCAGACATTTGGAGACATGGCTTGCTATGTCACGACCCGCTCCCCGTACCCAAGGGTTAAGCATCATGATGACCAGTAACTGAAGTTACCTCCGGCCAATTCATAAACAAATCAATAAATGCGAGCGGAAGTAATATTTAAATGAGGGTACCAAAATAATCATTGGAGCTTCTATTTTTATTATAAAATTATATTGACCAAAAGGCCGATATTTACATATAAAAAATATCATAAAAGTGATGTGTGTGTCTATTCCGTAGCCCCGCATCTAAGACTTTCCAAAGCTATTTTTGAATTGTATTGTTTCCTGAAAATTAGTAAACAACTATAAGTACATGGCAGAGTGAGAAATATTATACCAAGAGTATAAGGGACACGAAATAACCATGTATAGTTAATTAGGCCAAAACATTTACATAATTCAGTTTGGTAAATAAACCATTGGTAAACAAATCATTTAAATGGCAGAAACTGAAATACAGAAATTATGTAAGTAAATGATCATAACCACGATACCGAACAGAATAGAACAGAGGTCACAGGTGTGACAATCAGACAGAGGTACAGATTTAAGAGGTGGCTCGTACGGATTCTAGAGGTGTCTCCCACAATAGTGTAGCACTTAGCTCCGCACAGCACTTTGCTCCGCACAGAACAGAGATTGATGGATCCATGACAAACAAAAGACCACAAAGTGATCAAACAGAAGCCAATGGTTATTTAAGTCCCCCAAGGCGTGAGACTCCCATGGTGGTACTTACAAAACATAATTGTTTATAAGGTTATAGTCAAATATTCTTTAAAAGTAAAACAAACATATCCATGGGTTTCCTTTTAACAAATAGGGTTTAGAAAATAATCCACGTAACTGAAATAATAATATAGTTTATAATAATTTATAAAACATAACTTGTATAAAATAAATATGGTAAGTCAAAACATACATAAAGTACATTATGGTGACTCAAGGTATATGTAGCACGTCCCGCGGGGGGACCTCGCGCTACAGTTCGGACTCCCTTTGTGTCGCGGTTCTAAATCTGAACCAAAGAGTCCAAATCCGGCAAATCGTTTGAGAAAACAGATTTTTGAAAAGTAGTGCCAAACATGGACTGCTTTGCGGATTCTGAGTCGCCACCTAAATATTTTTTAATTGGGAAATTTAGGAAACCACGACTCGTGTCAAGGCCACATGTCCGCTATCACCAAAGTGGTCTTGGCTCGAGCTTGGGTACGACGGAAGGTCATTTATGAGCACTTTCGCCGTCAAGACCGGCCTCTACTAACCGTGATATCCGTTTTTGAAAACTTTATGCATTCTTATTCCAGTTATTAACCTAGAATTACTATGTGATGCGCACAACACAAAAGTATAGACTAGATTACCTAACTTGGAAGCAAACATTGCATATCCGTTTTGTCTCGAAAAACGTGTTAGATTTTGCTACTCGCAAGTAGGCTAAAATACGGATTTCAATGAGTTTTTCCAACTCAGGCAATCCAACCTCCACCCACAGGCATTCAAACAGTTTATCACATAAGCACTTAGCCACATGGTAGACATACTGTCATGGTAAGCATTCACACGCATGCGGTATGCTAAAGCCATAAAAACTTACATCGTACTCCGTGCCAAAACAGTAAACTGGTTAGCAAACATGCATGACCTAGTTCATGTTAAATGGCTAATGCGACACAGGCAGAAATGCAATCTAGAGTAGGCTCGGCTAACCCTAAACATGGCATGTGGAATGCGCGAATAGCACGTATTCAATTTTGGAATTGAAAGTGCAATGCGGTTTGTATGATGTGCCGAGCCCGATGTATGTAAACAAATGCATGAATGCTCGCATGCATTGCATAAGGTATGCTAAAATAAACGTGCCCTAATCTACCATTGTAAGCAGGTAAATAAAAAGGGAAGAAAGAAATGGGGATTGGAAGACATGCACCCACTCACGCACACTTATTACAATTGCGCCCTCGCCGAGAGGACCGAAAGAATATACAAAACCAAATAAATAATTAACTATTCTAGCTAATTAAATATTACAAATCAACTAAATTAAATAAATAAACTAATTAATCTATTTAAGCGATAAATGCCTCGGAAGGAGGGTCGCAAGATGCCCGGACTCGCTTAATCGCACGCCGTGCAAATGTGCCTCTGCTTTCTCCGCTCTCCTTCTCGAAAATTCCCAAAACTTCAGGAGTGCCTCTCGAGCACCGGGAGCATCACTTGAGGCAGGGGGCCACCGGGTGAGGAAGGAAGCCACCGCTCGAATTTCATTATCGGTGCCAAGAGGCAATGGCCAAGACTAAAGAGTGCCGATCGCCTTTATCCTCGCAGAACACGTGAATCGAGATAGCAGCAGAGGAAACCAAAGGCAAGGCAATGCAAATCAAAGCATGTATGCACCAAGCACATCCCTCATTATGCTATGGACTCAAGAGGGCATGTGCCTCGATTCCCGGACCACCAATCGCGCATTTCCATGCATGATGGCCCTAAGAACCAAGAGTGCAAATTTGATTTCAAATGCATGCAATGCAAACAATCAAACAAGGGTGCCAAACCTCTATCATACTTCACTTCAAGAGGCTTAACATACATGCAAATGTGATGCAACCCTAAGCATGCTATCTATTATGCACACATGGGCAATGGCATGGCATTTATGCAAGCATACAAGCAAGCACATGAACCAAGCATGCAAACTGATTGTAGATTGGGCTTAAACATGAATTGGGCAGCTCTAATAAGGCTCAAAACAAAGGGCCAAAATGCCTAGATAATGAGACTAAATGCACACACACATATGCAAGTGTTAAGGTCCAAGACTTAGGCATACCAAAGATTCTCATGCATACTTAAAGAGGCCAAACATGGATTAATAGCATGCATTTAAAGCTCTGAAATTCATGTTAAACATGATGCCAAATCATGCAATAGAAGCATGCCAAACCAAGCATGTAAATGGCCTAGGCTTAAGACAAGTCAATAGGGCATTAAACCACACTTAGCTTAATCATACATGGCAATATTCAAGCACTTAAAGACAAAGTTTTAACACATAAAACTAAGCCTAAATGACCACCTAGATGGCATCTAGGAAGCATGGAATCTAAGGCATGCAATAAGGCCTAAACATAGAGCATACAAGACATACTCTTAAAGCATTAACAAAGCCACTAAGGCAATCAAACAAGCATGTATGAAGGACTGAAATGACATGCTAGATGATTCCAATCATCAAAAACAAAGCTAGAATAGCATACCACATATTCATGCTTTTGAGGCCAACAAGCCAAATACAAAGAGGCTACCAAATACATGCCAAGATTAGCCAAAATAGCTATGGACAGAGTTGAATCATGGCAAAATAAGCAAGCAAGCTTCACAAACCTAAGCTTACAACATGCTAGAAAATAGGGCAAACAAACTAGACATGTTAAGGCATGAAAGAGGCATTACAAGGCAACTATACTAAGCATGTATAGGAGGCCAAAACCAACTTGAAAACATGTTATATCATAGTAATATAAGCATGGAAAACAACTCAAACATGCCCAATACACACTCAAGCATGGGGCTCTCTCAAGAGGCAAAACTTGCCCTTTTCAAGGACATCAAGGAGAGGGGGTGGCCTCTCCTTTCTAGGACTTTATGGCACCATATCCACCACCGAAATCCTCAAGATTTCAGTGGTGGAGAGGCCCAAGCACACAAGTCCCGGATCTCCAAAATAGCACAAAAAGTGACCTTTTTCAAGGTCTAAAGGGGTCAAACCTCCCCAAACCACAAAACACTCTTAATGAATAATGAAGAGGACTTAAAAACAGAGATTTTATGTGTTAATCACTAAGCACAAAAACTGTTTTAAACTAGATAAAAAGGAGTGCAAAAATGGGGAATAAAATGCAAGTTTCTCACCCTTGTTGACTATCTTCACAAGAGTGGATGTTGTTGCTTCCTTGAGCTCCAAACCAGTCAAAAATGTCAAGAACCAACCTTTGGAACCTCAGAACCAAGAGAAAGGTGGAACTCTAGGTGTTTTAGTGCAATAGTGTGAACTAAACACCTAGTGTACTAAGAGAGAAAGAGAGATATGGTATATGTATCTAACTTAACCCTAAAAACCAGAGCTCCAGCTCTCTAACAATGGCTAATGCTCTGAAAAATGCTAACCCTAAGTCAAGAGGGAGAGCTTTCCTCTTATAGAACTTGTAAACTTACAAGCTAAGCAAACAAGACCTCATCCCTCCATACACGTGGAGGGGAAGCAATGCTCAAAAGTCATGCGAAAATATCTCGAAAGCAAGTGCAGTGGTCGGCTGGGCAATTAGGTCATTTCGCCCAAAATAGTGCCGACCGCCTCAAAATAGTGCCGACCGGCACAATATAGTGCCGGTGACAACAACCACCGGTGGCCTCTAGCCCCAATGGTGTGTGGGGATGCCTCACAAAGCATTCTCTCCCCTTCCAAGGCAAAACACAAGTGTTTGGTGCAAAACCAAACACAAACAGTCGAGTTCGGAGGTCCTGAGGCAAGGCTCGCACAGCCGAGAACTCCGAGAACTCCAAACGAACACAAACATGCATAATCACCGAGTGTTCCAACGGTGACGTCCAAGTCTTGAGGACGGTCAAAAATGGGGTGTCTACAGTATAATATAACTTACCTTAACTTTAATACCTTACTCTTTCTTTTCACTACTAATGACCCTCTCAACTTCCACTATTTTTTTCCTTCTTTCTTTCTTTTCCTTTCTTTCTTCTTTTATGTTTTCTCCAGGTCGATCAACTCTCCCTATTTATAGGGAGGTAAGGCCATCCGCAGGACAACACGTGGCCATGCGTCACTTTCGCCAAGATTTAATTCATAATTATATATATTTATTCTTATCCTTAATAGATATTTAAGATAATTACCATTTGACCCAATATTTTAATATAATTATATAAATAAATTAATTCTTAATTAAATTACACTTTGTCTTATACTAACAGAAAATTAATTATTTATTTTAGTACCACACCCATTATTATTATTATTATTTTTACTTTAACCCTTAAATTCATAATAATTATATTATTTTACAAAATTACACATAATAATATATAATAAGTTATATATTTTTCTAACTGTGATTAAATAATATTAGTACAAATTCTACAGAATAATTAAAAATATGGATTGTTAAATGCTATGTCTCTTTTCATTCTTGTTCACCAGTAGTGTTCCTTGAGATCCTGGTACATCTTTGTATTACCAGGGTGGACTGCAAATCTCGAGCTATGAGCTTCCACCAATATTTTCTTTTTGAGTTCCAGAATGTCGGGTACGTAAATTCGATTTCGAAATTTTAGTACCCCATTGCTTATAATGAAATCAGGATCAGGTGTTCTCCTTTGCTCCTCGTACTTTTTCTTTAAAAGGTTATCTTCACATTAGCGTGCTCTAATTTCTTCAATCAAGGTAGGTTCCATGATTATGTTGGCGAACAATCCATTGATCTGGCGAGAAACGAAAGTACATGCCAAACCTCTAATCGTCTTTTGGCTTAGTGCGTCTGCCACCACGTTAGCTTTGCCTGGATGGTGATGGATTTCTACATCATAGTCTTTCATAAATTCTAGCTACCATCGTTGTTTCATACTCAGTTCCTTCTGTGTGAACAGATATTTAAGACTTTTGTGATCAGTGTAAATCTCGCAGGTTGCACCGTAGAGATAATGACGCCAGATTTTGAGAGCAAAGACCACCGCAGCCAATTCCAAATCATGAGTCAGGTAGTTCTTCTCTTGAGTCTTTAATTGTTGCGAAGCATAAGCAATGACTTTTTGTTTTGCATGAGAACGCAACCCAAACCATTGTATAAGGCATCACTATAAATTACGAACCCATCTGCTCTTGTAGGGAGTGTTAGTATAGGAGTTGACACCAGTCGACTTTTTAATTCTTGGAAGCAATGCTCTTGTTTGTTAGTCCATTCAAAGAGTGTGTTTTTCTGAGTTAACTAGGTAAAAGGTGATGCTATTTTTGAGAAATCTTGCACGAAGCGTCGGTAATGACCAGCTAGACCCAAGAAACTTCAAATTTTTGACACATTGGTAGGTTGTGGCCAATTCACGATTGCTGCAACTTTTGGGGGGTCAACCGAGATGTCATCTTTGTCAATGACGTGACCGAGAAAGTGTACACTAGTGATTTAGAATTCGCATTTCTTCAACTTGGCGTAAAGTTTGTAATCACATAGTGTTTGTAGAACCGTTCTCAAGTGCTGCTCATGGGCCTCTGGTGACTTGGAGTATATGAGGATGTCGTTAATGAAGACGATGACGAACTCATTAAAATAGGGTTTGAACACTCGATTCATGAGGTCCATGAAAGCTGGTGGTGCATTTGTGACGCCAAAAGGCATGACAAGAAACTTGTAGTGCCCGTAATGGGTTCTAAAGGCAATCTTTTCGATGCTTTCCATTTTGGCTTTTAGTTGATGGTAGCTAGAACGTAAGTCGATTTTGGAAAATACTTGGGCACCTTAAAGTTGATCGAACAAGTCATCGATTCGTGGTAGAGGGTACCGATTCTTGATGGTGACCTTGTTCAGCTCCCGGTAATTGATGCATAATCTCATTGTGCTATCATTTTTCTTTACAAACAATACTGGAGCTCCTCGGGGTGAGGTACTAGGTCGAATGAAACCTTTATCCAGGAGTTCTTGGAGTTGAGTTTTCAGCTCTTTTAATTCTGTCATTGACATGCGATAAGGAGCTTTTGATATTAGTTGTGTGCCGGGTTGGGTTTCAATGGTAAATTCGATTTCCTGATCAACCTGGATACCGGGTAGATCTTCAAGAAAAACATCAAAGAATTCTCTTACTATGAGGATCGCATCAATGGTGAGGGCCTCTTTTTGTGTATCGATCACATAACAAATTTAACTACTACAACCCTTTCTTAGAAGTCGTTAGACTGTCATGGAGGATATAATACAGCGAGGGTTGAAAACTCTAGTCCCATCAAAGACAAGCTTGGGTTGGTTTGGTAACCTGAGGGAGACTCTTTTGGCTTTACAATCAATAGAGGCGTGGTTGGCAACCAGCTAATCCATACCTAAGATCACATCAAAATTCCTAATGCGGAGGGGAATTAAGTCTACATATAAGGTTTTGCCTTTTAGGAATATAGCATAAGATCTGTACAGATCAGTACTACAAGCAAACTTATTAGAAGGAAAAGACACAGACAATATATATCCTAAGGATTCGGGTATTGATACTAGCTTGGCAGCAAAGTGTGGTGCAACAAAAGAATGAGTTGACCCAGAGTCAATGAAGATATGAGCTAAATGATCACAGACAGAAAATGTACCTGACACAATGTTTTCAGTAACTTCCGATTTTCCAGGCACCAAGGCAAAAACCCTTCCTTGGCCTTTTTGGTCCTTCCTCTCTCCTCCAGGTCCTACGGGTTTCCTGACTGGGCCAGAGAGGCTAGTTACAGAATTGGTCAGCTTTGGACAATCCCTCAACAAGTGGCCAACTTGACCGCATTTAAAGCATGCTCCCATGTCTCAATGGCATTGTCTCAAATGAGCTTTCCCACAAGTAAGACAAATTGGAATAGTGCCACATTGAGGGTTGGTAAGACCTTGATGGCCTGAACTAGTTGTGCCTGTATTCACCTTTTTAGGAGGCGTAACATCGGGTCTTCTGTTGTCTCTTTCCCAAAATCGCTTCTTTTGGCTTGGTTCCCCAGAATGCGATGCTTTAATCCCCTTTTCTGCAATGTACGCCCAGTCTACCACTTCTATATAGGTTGGCAGTTTCAAGACCTCAAGCTTATATTTAATTTCAGCATTCAATCCTGTTTTGAATTTTCTTGTTTTTCGAGTTTCGGTGGGGATGACGTATGTTGCAAACCAAGCGAGTTGTGTGAACTTGCTCTCGTATTTGGCCATCATCAGGGTTTCTTGCTTTAGATGTATGAATTCTGATGCCTTTTGTTCCCGCAATGAATCTGGGAAGTATTTTTCGTAAAATACTTCCAAAAATCTTGCCCAAGTCGCAATTTCTTCTTTTTCCAGAGTGAGAAACCACTATTCCTGTGCATTGTCTTTGAAAGTGAAAGTGGCAAAAGTTACCTTTTGTCTTTCGGTACAAGGTAAGGCGCGAAAAATCTTTTCCATGTCTTTAACCCAAGTGTCAGCTATCATTGGGTCTGGGCTGCCGATAAATATAGTAGGTTTTAGATCCGGGAATTGTTTTATAGTAACCGGCTCTTCTCCCTGTTCCGGCATCCCATTGTTGATGTTAGTCTGCGAGGCTTGCAAAAAGCTAGTAACCGCTCTTTCCATTATTTTTTCCATCGATTCAGTGCCACTGACTGATGACTCGCTTCCGTTACCATTACTGGCCATTCTACAAAGTAATAAACGAGGCATTACATTCATAATGTAGCATATATATAAGCATGTGTAGCGCAGTTTATATTTATATAAAATACGAACTTTACTATTTTTACAATTAATATTACATCTTTGTTTCAAAAGTCCGAATATGTTAATGTCTCATCTTTGTGGTACAACAAAACAAAAACAAAAAAGGGATTAGAACATATCATGGTTAGTGTACAAAAAGGTTTTCTTCTACCAAATCTAGAGTAGTGGGTCAAACAGGCCAAACAACTATGGGAAATAGTGTTGCATAAAAAGCTCAAATTCCCATCCTAACTGGACTACACCAAAACACATCCACGTTGCCTGGATTGAGAAAATGGGAACGGATTATATGTATCCCAAAAATGCTTGATCGGCAATCTAGCCGAGTGTCTCGATATATGACCAGTCATTATTAAAGTCAACATTTTGAATATTAATTATCTCTAGTGGATTGGGGACAGTGGTAAAAATATAGTCCTCGAGGTACACGTTCCCCCTTCTTGCCACAAAATCTGGGGGTAGAGGGCCTATGATGTAGTGTGGGCAGTCATGTCTTAGGGCAATGCCAAGGACACGGGTGGGTCCAAGAAAACGTCTGCGCATATAGTCACGACTCTGCCTGTATATAGATTGGCCGATCCATCAATTGGGCAAGGCCTGAATGCAGTCCTCTGATTATATCCTCTGAATCTCCCCATTCCTTAGGTGAGGCGGGGGCAGGGTGCTCTACTAAAATCTCATCTAAATTAATGGCCTTGAGCTCCTCCCAAAATGCCTCATTAAGGTTAATTTTGGACATTCCTACATCACCAGAAGAAATGTGAGATTTTACACAAAAAGACTAACGTTGCAGGTAAATATTTATTTATTTATTTTATTGTGTTTATCTAGCTATATAGTTTTATTTATAGATTTATTTATAACTTTTCGAACTTCCTGATCCAAGTAAAATAACATTTTTTTCCTTGAATGAGCTATTGCTTTGATACGAATGGTAATGATACGAATGGTGGAATTTGTTATACATTAACTCATTCTTTTGGAAGTTTTGAATAAACTATCTGTTATGAGATTTTACATCTGTTTAGAAATAACTGTATTGGGCTATTGGTGGATGATAGCTATGATTGTTGTAGAAATTGCATGCGGATTAGGTGAATTGAAACAAATCACATGCACTTGTCATTGAAGAAGACTATTTATATACATTGTATATGCATGCTTATTTGGGAGTGGAAAGAGGATGTGCTCCATTGTTTGAGTTCGTGTTTAAATACATTGCATATGTATGAATGATTGTTTGGGAGGAGAAAGGGGATAGACTCCATTATAATTAAGTTAGCCAGAGTGTCATGGGTGAAAGTCACGAAATTATACATGGGTGCCTAGCCCGCGGATGAAATATCCGTACAATGGCAATTGTAGTGCTTGTACAGCTTACGTTTATATGGGTCCTGTTTGATGGCTGCCCGCGGACGAAATATCCGTAAAAGAATACATGGGTCCCGGTTGACGGCTGTTGGCAGACGAAATATCCATGAAAGAAAAGTTTGAAGTGTTTACATGTTGATAATGTGATTTTAGAATTAATGAGTTGTAATTTCATTTCGGTTGTTGAGAAATAATGAACTTGATCCATGAATTGGGATAGATATATGAATGAAACATGAATTGAAAGTAAATGGATTAAGACTTGAAATTAATATCTTACGGGTATATAAAGTCATGAAAAGAGTTATTGTGAGCATTGTTTATGCACTTGTACTTATACCTTTGTTAAATTTCATATACTGTGTTAAATGATTTCTACTGGGCTGCGGCTCACCCTATTTGGGAATAACTTTTCAGGTAATGATGACATGTCTCCACCAAGGCAATATCGTTGGAGAAATTTTCGGAAGCAAGAGTTTCTCTTTTGACTGTATATTTTTGTAAAGCCAAGGGCTTAAGATGTAATGAACGAAGCTTACTTTTGTTGTAATCAAGTCAAGACTTGGAAAGATGTAAGCCAATAAGACATTAAAATATGTTAAACTCTTTTGTATTTTTTTAACTTCATGTAATGAAAGGACTATTTACTCTGATTCATGCTATCATGAATATATGTCTGGGTTGTGTTTATTGTATTATTTTGGGGGCGTTACAAATAGTTTTAGAGTATGAGAGTTTGGGATGATTTGATATTTTATTGTAGTTGAGTAGACATGTATAAGAGAAAAATTGATTGAGAAGAAGAGAGGAGAGAGAAAAAGTAATTTAGTTTTACTCTCTGTCCCTTGTTAGCTTTATGGTATTTACATAAAATTAAGTTTTTATAAAATAATTACAGAAATAAAATATTACAATTTTAAACCCTAGTTACCTCTGTCACGTCGTTAGTGCATATGTAGCTTGGAGTTTCTTGGTATACTTTTTTAGGGTTAAAAATGAGTTTCATAGATGCAGTGCATGATTGGGGACAACCCAAAAATGTTTTTGAGATCCGGAGTTTCTTGGGGTTAGCAGGGTATTATCGACCTTTTGTGAGGGACTTCTCTAGACTAGCCGTGCTTTTGACTAGACTGACTAGGAAGGGTGCCAAGTTTGTGTGGAGTGAGACTTGTGAAAGGTCATTCCAAGAACTTAAGACTAGATTGACCACCACACTGGTCTTGATAATTCTCGAAAGAGGTTTGGGTTACACCGTTTATTGTGATGCGTCTTGGGATAGGCTTGGTTGTGTCTTGATGTAAGGGGGAAGGGTTGTAGCTTACGGTTCACAACAATTGAAAAATCATGAGAAGAATTACCCCACCCACGACTTGGAGTTAGCAGCAGTAGTGTTTGCTTTGAAAATTTGGAGGCATTATTTGTATGGCGAGAAGTTTGAGGTTTTCTCCGATCATAAGAGTCTAAAGTATTTGTTTTTCCAAAAAGACTTGAATTTACGCCAACGGAGGTGGATGGAATTTTTGGAGGATTATGACTTCGAGTTACACTATCAACCGGGAAAGGCTAATGTAGTGGCCGATGCCTTAAGTTGGAAATCCGTGAGTAGTTTGGCGAGTGTGGCTATTCGGGAATAGGTAATGTTGGGTGACATCTGCAAGTTTGAATTGCACTTGGGTGAGTCCAATGAGGGTGCAACTTTGTTTACTTTGATTGCTCAGCCTACCTTGATTAGTAAAGTTATAGAGGCACAACAAGGAGACCGTGAAGTAGAGTCAATTCATGATAGAATCTCCAACGGGAAGGAAGAGAAGGGTTTGAACATCCACTCGGATCTGAGTGTACGATTCCTAGACCATTTGTTTGTACTAGAATCTTGTAGAGAGGAAGTGCTTCGGGAGTTCCATCACTCACGCCTTGCGGTACATCCGGAAGGTACCAAAATGTATCGTGATCTTAGCCGTTAGTTTTGGTGGAGGGCTATGAAGTGGGATGTCGCTTCCTTTTTGTCGAAGTGCCTTACTTGTCAACAAGTGAAGACCGAACACCAAAGACTAGCGGGTTTGTTGCAACCCTTACCGATAGCCGAGTGGAAATGGGAGCACGTTACCATGGATTTTATAGTTGGGCTTCCTAGAACACAGCGGGGTAATGATGCCGTTTGGGTGATTATTGATAGGTTGACTAAGTCTACACATTTCATTCCAATGCGTACCGGCGACTCAGTTGAACACTTGGCAGAGTTGTACATTAGTTCGATTTCATGGAGTTCCTGTAACCATTGTGTTGGATAGGGATCCTCGTTTTACCGCCCGGTTGTGGCAAAGCTTTCAAGAGGCATTGGGAACTAAGTTGACCTTTAGCATCGCTTACCATCCTCAAACCGATGGGTAGTCGGAGCGTACCATTCAAATTTTGGACGACATGCTTAGAGCTTGCGTCCTTGATTTTAAGGGATCTTGGGAGAGGCACTTACTGTTGATTGAGTTTGCCTATAACAATAGTTACCAAGCTAGCATCGAGATGGCACCGTTTGAGGCCTTGTATGGTCGACCTTGTAGATCACTGGTTTGTTGGGCCGAGGTGGGTGATGCACCGTTGTTGGGCCTAGAAATTGTTAGGGAGACAACTGAGAAAGTTGCTTTCATTCGAAAGAGGTTAGCTACGGCCGAAAGCTGACAAAAGAGTTATGCTGATAAGAGGAGACAACCTTTGTCTTTTGAAGTGGGTGACCATGTATTAATTAAGATCTCACCTAGGCAAGGTTTGATGAGATTTGGTAAGAGTGGTAAGTTGTCTCCGAGGTTTATTGGGTCTTTCGAGATATTGGAGAGAATTGGGGAAGTGGCGTATCGGTTGGCTTTACGGCCACAACTTTCGGAGGTTCACAATGTGTTTCATGTGTCTATGCTTAGGAAGTACGAACCTGACCCTTCTCATGTGCTTGATTGGGTTGATTTGGAGGTAGATGGGGATGCCTTTTACGAAGAGCAACCGATTCAAATATTAGATACCCGAGAGCAAGTATTACGGGGCAAAACTATACTGTTGGTAAAGGTGTTGTGGAGACACCATAGGATTGAAGAAGCAACGTGGGAACGGGAGGCGGAAGTCCGCTCCAAGTATCCAGATTTGTTTGAAAATGTTTGAGTTGTTTCATTGGTATTATTTCCCTAATGTCAGAGGGAAATGTATTAAAATTGTTAATTTTGTGTTGTCATGTACATTGTTATTTTAAGCATGAGATTGTTGTGAGTTGTTACTATTATTAAAACTCCATGTGTATGCTAGTTTTGAACGGTTATTGTTAGTAAGATAACCATGATGGCAATGGTGAATTTTGGTTAAGAACTTATTTTGCAATTTGGCATTGTATTAGCATGGTTGTGGTCACTAGAAATTCTTTTGTTTGAGTAGTTGAATTAATTTCGGCGACAAAATTCTCTATGGTAGGGAGGTTGTGACGACCGGTGCATAATTCGCCTCGTTCCTTTTTAAGTTATGCCAGGTGCGTGTTGTTGAAAAACTCCTTCTTAAAACTTTCGTATTGTATTTAGTTTGATCCCGAGTACTTCACTTTTTCAGGAGGGTGCGAGGTCGGGTTCGGAGTGCCGGGAGTGGAGCTGGAAATTTTCTGGGCTGAAGGACCAGAGTTGCACGTGTGGGGGCTTGGGCTGCACGTGCAGAGAGGGGGTTGCACGTGCGCCGGGGGGGGTGAGGTCGCACGTGCAGAAATCAGGGGGAGTGACTGAGTGCATATTGAAGTAAAAGCACTTGATGCAGCGGTTGCGGGAGAAACAGGGCCACACGTGTGGGGATGAAGGCCGCACGTACGGAAGGCACGCTCCGCACGTGTGGGCATGGGTGCCACACGTGCGGTGGTAGGTGAGTCCGAATTTTTTTGCTTTTTCTTCTCTTTGGGCTCGTTTTATCTCATTTTTGTTGTATCTCTCTTTCTTTAAAAACTCTTTTCTCTCCATTCTCTCTACATTTCCTACACCAAACTAGGTCAAACCTTTGATCTCTTTAAATCCATTAGAAATTTGCCCATAGTTTCTTCATCAAAGTTAAAGAGCTCCTTGAGAGCTACATTGTGTGCAGTGAAGATCGGGGATTGCTCACCGTTGATTTTTGGGGATTTCATTTCTTTTCTCTCCAAGAACTTGAGGTAGGGATCTTTCTTTGAGTTATATATATATTTTTGCAAGATCTTGGTGATTTTTTTTGAAATTCCCTTTAATAGCTTGTGATGTTGTTGTTGGTTCAAGAAGATGAGTGATCTTTGAAAAATGGGTTACCTCTTTTCTTTAAAATAGTCACTTGAGGGTTTTAAAATTTCTTTTGATAGAAGAAAGGTGCCATTGGTGTGATCATTTAAATGTTTTGGAAAATGTGAGGTTGTGGTGAGAAAACTTAGAATAAATTTGGGGTTTTTAAATGATGTTGGGAATTCATGGATAAAAAGGGGCATATTTCCTTTGGGTGCCAAAATGAATGAATGTTTCATTTTAGAAAATTCTTCTTTATGTTATTAAACAAAAAATGTTGAGTTCCATGAAATATGAGAATTGTGATATTGGAAGTTGATGTTCATAACATTGCATATAGTCTCGAAATAACTAAATCGCTGAGAATTGTACAAGATGAGGAAATGTTGTTACTTATTGATAGATTTGATTGAATATGTGGTTATTTTGTGAAATAACATTGAAGAGAGAAAAATGGGGAATGTGGTTGTTATGGTATGATTGTTAAGATATTCGAAAATGGAGAAATGTTATGAGGCATTGGTAATTGTTGCATTACATACTAATTCAATTTGGTTATGTTACATTTTGAACTGAGTTTGGAACATTTATATTGAGAAAAGAATATTTTGAAATGAGGATTATTGAAATGTTTGGGGATAAATACGTTGGTAAGTCCGATTAGGAGGTGTAGATGAAATTGATTAAGTTGGCCTGAGTGTCCGCGGTGAAAGACTGAAAACACGCGCGGAGGAGGTACCACTTCCCTTCCGGTTAACAACTGGTAAAGTGGGGTTTTGGTAGTGTTAGTTAAGCCTACTTGCAGACACCAACCTAGGGATTACCTGAGTTGTATTTACCGCCCCATTGAGTAAAATTGTAAATTTCTGAATTGTTGAGGTTTCAAGTTATCATTGTGCATGGTGGTTTTCAAAAGAGGTAAAAGAAATTTCTTTTTTTTTAAGGCATAGCATGGCATGTGCATTTCATATTGGGGATTTTGCATAAATGTATATACTTTGTTAAGAATTCTCTACTGGGCTTTAACCTCACCCCTATGGGATTTTGGTGCAGGAAAAGATGTGGTGATCCTGCCGAATTAAGGGCATGGGCATACTTTGTGGAGAGTAAAAGACTCTTATTTTGTTGTGGTTTATTTTGTTAGCCAAGGGCTTTAAATGTATGGGTTCGTGAAATCATTTTTGTGTAATTGGGCTTCAGCCTTGGAATATGTAAGCCCTTAGAGGCATTTTATTTATTTTTGGGATTTGATTGTTCTACATGCTATAGATTCATGTATTCGATATCATTGAATGTATAATTCACATGTGGAACTATTTTGTACAAACCGTTTGATTAATGACGTAACGGTTGGAGAATTGCTTTTGTTCTTTAATGAATGTTGGTTGATATACCTAAATTATGTTGGAATGTTTTGAGGCGTTACAGAAACTACGTGATTTCTATTAATATTATGTATTTTTATAATAATGTTACATATTTTTTAGTTAGATAAATAAAATATGTTATTTATTCTGTTTTTGGCCATCTTAATCTGTCAAAAATTCTATCTGTGTCTTTCCACCTAGCTAAGTCACCCACTTTCGTCCCTGTCCAGAGTAAGTCCTTAGGGTTAGGCAGTGTTGGACTTAGGGGTCTTCCGAATAGGGTATGTATGGATGCGGGTATGTGAAAAACATGATAAATTTTGACAAAGCATTAAGATTCCTATAATACAGATTAAATAATCAAAAGATGAGTCGATTATTTAGAAGTAACTCGTCAGCCAGTTCTAGATCAACTACTTTGCCCTCACTACTCAATCAAGGATTAGTAATTAATGAAGAAGATGTTGAAATACAAAATGATAAAATTAATTTAAATTGGAATATACCAAAATTACCTGTTAAGGAAATTTATAAAACTACTTTTTTACAAAATACTTTTAATGTTAATCTGCATGTTAAAACCATTGAACAAATTTATGCTTTAGAAAAACCTAGGGAAACTTGTCAATTATTTGATGTTGATCTAATTAAAAGACATTTAAAAACTGGTAATAATTTTATTCATTTAGGCTTAATTCAAGTTGGTATTAAACCATTAACCCAACAAGGAAAAAATGCTTCTGTTTTATTATGTTTACGAGATGCTCGTTTTATTGATTATAATGATAGTTTAATGGGTATGATGGAAACTGGTCTTCATAAGGGTCCAGTACATTTTAATTGTTTTCCTGATTTTACACTCAGTTTACATGATCCACATATTTTAAAAGCATTAACTTTAAATATTCAATTAAATGGTTCATTTACTAATATGTTAGAAAAAGTTCATAATATTGCTTTAATTTATCGTGTTCACTACAAATGTATGAAAACCAATTTAAATGTTCAAGCTTTGCATAAAAGTCCAAAAGATAAAACTCTGCTAATCCAAAGTAGTAATAATGAATCCCATATTAATGTTCCACAAATGATTGAATGGAAAAATATTACTCTCCCCGATCAATGGATTACTAATAATGAAAATTATAAACATAATCAACAACAATCTTCTATTCAAGATATCTAAGATATCCAACAATATACTGATGGTTCAGTTCACATTAAATTTAATCGAGGTCAATCCTCTAGACATAGTACTTCTAGTATACCTACTGAAATTGAAACTGAAGATGAAATATTTAATACTCCTTTATTTCGAAAAAATAGTCAACTCAATTTTGGTCACATTACAAATAGTAAACTCAAAGGAATTGATAACTCTACAACTTCTCAAATTAGTAAACCTGTTTATTCAACACACACACATTTACCTGAAGAAGATGAAGAATCTCAAAATTCTCCTACTCAAACTGATTTCGAAGTTACACATCCAATCAATCCTCAATTAATGACAATCAAAAAAGAATTTACTCCTGATTTAGATAAATTACTTATTGATTTTAGATCTAAAGAAAATAGAACTAAAAGACATGCTTATCGTGCTAAATATGATTCTGCTCAACAATCCAGCATAACTAGGAAATGGTATGATTTTATGGTAGAATATGGTTTTGAATTATCTTTCTTTGAATATATGGATAACTATTATAAAAAGATTAATACAATCACAAAACATAAATGGAAAACTTCCCGTAATACATCTGTTACCTCTAGTCATCCACCTCTATCTAATATAATTATTGAATGCCAAGGTTCTGAAGTCCCAGCCTCTCCTTTTAAGTTGCATGGCACTGACCCTGAAATTAAAAAAATTATTGAACAAAATAATTATACTAATCAATGTTTAAAAACAATTGGTAAACAATTAGATAAAATAGAAACTAATTTAGATGATTATTACGCTAATACCACATCTACTAAACAATCTCTCGATCAACCTTTAATAAACCTTCCCGATGATGGATTCCAAAGCGCAAAAGTTTAGTCACCAATGATCAATCTGCTGTAAAAGCTATCGAACAACTATTTACCAAATTAGCTACCAATGAACAAGCTTCACCCTCCAAAGGTCTTACTGTTTTAAATCAACAAGAACCTGTTTCTACTCAATCTGATTCTAATTCAACTGATAATGAGATTAATCAATTAGCTCGACAATTTCAACCCTCTACTCAGCTCAACAAATTGCATTATCCTAAACCTAATCCTACATCTCTTACAAAAAATTGGTATTCTAGACCAACTCCTCCTGATCTCCAATATGAAGAAAATAATATTGCAAATCAATTTTACATCTCTTAAAAAATTATATGAATGGAATATTGATGGTTTAAGTGAAGATCAAATATTGCAAAAATTAAATCATTTATCTATGGTTGCTAATAGCTATTTAACTAATTACCCTGATTACTCTCAACCTGGAATTGCTTCTTTAATAACCTCTGGTTTTACCGGTATGCTCAAATCTTGGTGGGAAAAATATCTCACTGAAGAACAACGTGAATCAATCTTACATGCTAATCAAAAAAATGCAAATGATCTCCCTATCTTTGATGAACATATTGGTTATTATGTACCTGATGGTGTTAACACATTAATCTACACAATAGTTAGACATTTTATAGGAACTCCTACTAATATATATTCTCGCATACATGATCAACTTAGTAACTGACTGTCCTACCTTAAGTGATTTTAGATGGTATAAAGATGTTTTTACCTCTAGAGTTATGTTAAGAGAAGGCATACTAAATCATTTTGGAAAGAAAAATTTATTAATGGATTGCACGATTTATTTGCTCACAAAATTAGAGATGTTCTTAGTCAACCCTCTTTGGAATAATTGAATATGATAATTTAACCTATGGTGATATAATTAGCACTATTCAAAAAGAAGGATTAAGAATGTGTATTGATCTTAAACTTAGTCAAAAAGCTCAAAAAGATAAGCACAAGACTAAATATGAATTAGGAAATTTCTGTGAACAATATGGTTTACCTCCTGTAGCACCTTCTCGTAGGAAACCACATAAGCATAGTAAACATGGACACAAATATTCAAATAAATACAAAAAGAACTATTCACCTTCTAAATCAAATGATAAATTTTATACTAAACCAAAAAAGAAATATTACAAGTCAAAATCACATCCAAAATCTAAATCTAATAAAGATATTACATGTTATAACTGTGGTCAAAAAGGTCATTATTCTAATAAGTGTAAAGAGAAACAAAAATTAAAAGATAAAGTTAATCAACTTCAAATTAATGATGAATCAAAAAATCAATTATTTGAAATCTTTCAATTAAATCAATCTGTTAGTGATTCCTCTTCTGATAATCCGAATACTTCATCTGATTACCATTCACCTAGTAATGATTCTGATAATAATATAGAATTAGGATGTAATGATGTTTGTTGTAAACCTGTTAAACAAATTACTGTTCTTACTAAACAAAATCAAGAAGAATCTGCTCTTATTGAACTAATTAGTAAATTAGATGATCCAGAATTAAAGAAGAAATATACTGATAGACTTAAATCTTTATTAATTAATAATACTGATTCTAAACCTAGACAAGATAAACCAATTATTAGTCTATCTAAAACTTTAGAAAGATTTAAGAATAAACAAAAAGAAGTTACACTTCAAGATTTACAACAAGAAATCAATCAGATTAAACAAACTATTAAAGAACTACAAAATAAAGATCAACATTTAGAAGACGAAATTATTACATTAAAACCTAATAAAAATTTAGAAAATTTCCAAGATAATAATATTGAATCTCCTGATGAATCTGGTCATGATTCTGACCATACTAATCCTGAAAACCTTCTATTCGATAATCGATCACACCAATCTCAATCAAACAATCTTGAAAATAAAAGATTAAATCTAATTAATAAAATTTATATTCAAAATGGTATTCAAAAATTAAAATTGTTATTAATAACTTTGAATTAGAACTTGTTGCATTAATTGATCTTGGTCTGATTTAAATTGCATTCAAGAAGGTTTACTCCTACTAAATAGTATGAAAAATGTCATGAAAGATTAACCTCTGCTAATGGTAGTAAAATGCATATTAAATATAAATTACCTAAAGTTCATGTTTGTCACAATAATGTCTGTTTTAAAACCTCATTTGTTTTAGTAAAAAACATGACTGATAAAATCATTTTAGGTACACCATTTATCTATTTACTACATCCATTTACTACAACTAGTGAAGGCATAACTACTCATGTTTTCGGTCAACTTTACATTTAAATTCTTATCTCCACGAAATGTTAGAATTAAATCAATTAAAAGATTGTTCTATCTCTCACTCTATTAATTGATTAAGTAGATATTTAAAATTTCTTAAAGAAGAAATTAATTACAACGAATTGATCAACAATTAACTGATCCCGTAATTATTTCTCAGATTAATGAATTTAAATTAAAACTTGAATCAACTGTTTGTTCCACTTTACCTACTGCGTTTTGGCATAGGAAAAAACATGTAGTTACTTTGCCATATATCAAAAATTTTAATGAAAAACAAATTCCTACTAAATCTAGACCTATTCAAATGAATCATGAATTACTTGAAATGTGTAAAAAAGAAATTAATGAATTGTTAAAAAATAGAATAATTAGTCCGAGTAAATCCCCATGGTCTTGTCCTGCTTTTTATGTTAATAAAAATGCTGAATTAGAACGAGGTGTCCCTCGATTAGTCATTAATTACAAACCTTTAAATGCTGTTTTAGAATGGATTAGGTATCCTATTCCTAATGAAAAAGATTTGATTAAAAGACTTAGTCAAGCTGTTATTTTTAGTAAATTTGATTTAAAAAGTGGTTTTTGGCAAATTCAAATTCATCCTACGGATAGATATAAAACTGCTTTCACTACACCATTTGGACACTATGAATGGAATGTCATGCCATTTGGGTTAAAAAATGCTCCTAGTGAATTTCAACATATAATGAATGATATTTTCAATCCATTTAGTCATTTTTCCATAGTTTATATAGATGATATTCTTATTTTTTTCAAAATCAATTAGTGAACACTGGAAACATCTTACTGCCTTCTTTTATACCATTAAGAGTCATGGTCTAGTCATTTCTGCTCCTAAGATTAAATTGTTTCAAACCAAAGTCCGATTTTTAGGTTATGATATTCATCAAAATACTATTTTACCTATTAGTCATTCCATTGAATTTGCGTCTAAATTTCCTGATGAAATCTTAGATAAAACTCAACTACAACGTTTTTTAGGATCACTGAATTATATTGCTGAATTTTACAAAGACCTTAGAAAAACTTGTCAACCTCTGTTTGATCGGTTAAAAGACAATCCTCCTCCTTGGTCTTCTACTCATACTGCTATTGTTAAACAGGTTAAACAATATGTCAAGTCTCTTCCTTGTCTTGGTATTCCTACTGAAAATTCATTCAAAATTATTCAAACTGATGCCTCTGATGTTGGTTATGGTGGCATTCTCCTTCAGAAAGTCACTCCTCAATCATCTGAACAAATTGTTCGTTATCACTCTGGTGTTTGGAATAAAGCACAATTAAATTATAGTACTATTAAAAAAGAAATTTTATCTACTGTTTTATGTATTAGTAAATTTCAAGATGATATTTTAAATCAAAAATTTTTACTTCGTGTTGATTGCAAATCTGCTAAATATGTTTTAGAAAAAGATGTTCAAAATCTTGCTAGTAAGCAAATTTTTGCCCGTTGGCAATCTATTTTAAGTATTTTCGATTTTACTATTGAATATATACCTGGTTGTCAAAATTCCATTCCCGATTTCCTTACCCGAGAATTTTTACAAGGGGGATAGGGATGGCCACTCCATTTATTGCTAACCTTTGTTTCTTTTTAAACAGATGTCTCGCCCAAGGCCCCCTTCTAAAGCCTTAGTTCCAACTAGTCAGCCTTTTATCCCTCCTTTGGAGTTAGTCACCCAATACCATCCTATTGAAATGATTAACCGTTACCAAGTTCTTGGTAGTACTCCTCGACTCAGTTTCACATCTGCTTTGGCCTATGATCCTTTTGCTTCATCTAGCCAAGCAGTTACTCCATACCCTCCTAATCCTATTAAAACTGCTCGATCTGATTATGTTGACTCAACAACTACTAATCTCTTTTTCAAAGAACCTAGTCACCCAAAGAGTCAATCTGTTAATGATCCGATTAAAACTTATTTCCCTCCTGGATGGCATTTTGTTCCTCTCCATCCAGAGAAAACAATTACCTTCTATAAAGACATCCTGTTCAACCATCAGTTAATTGTGATTAAACCCATTTATGATCGTACTTACACTAGTAAAGTGGTTTACCATTCACTTTATATTCACAATATTGTTTCCTTAGTTGAATGGGGTTCTCCTTATCAACTTCGAGATTTACCTAATCACTCCCTACAGTATAATTATTATGATTATATTGATGCGGTTCAAAGTCCTCCTATATCAAAATGAAACATTTAGTCACTCTGGTTTCTTCAATTTGATCAAAAGTTTAAGTCGAATTACCTACTTGGTTTACGAGATGGTGGACACATTATGGTGCCATCCGGACATCTTCCCATCGAATTTTGGATCAAGTCAATTACTTTTCCACTGTTTTCTCATTCACTCCACAGCAAAGAGAATTCCCTCAATTGCTTATTTTTATATCCAAATATAAGATCCCTTGGATATTCAAATGGCAATATGGTATTTCTGGTAAAGTGATTCAGCGGCTACATAAGGTTAAATGGTGGGATAACTTCAAGATTCAACGAATTGTTGATATTGTTCAAACTGAGTTCCCGATTAACATTCATGCTCCTACACCTGCCATGGTTAAAGCTCATCAGATCCCAACTGCTTCAGTCACTCAAGGAAGCCAACTTCCTCCAGTCAATCTTGGAAGCCCATCATCCAGTTCTTCCAAGCCCAAGTCATCCAAATCAAAGATTAAATCCAAGTCAGCAAAGCCCAGTTCTGACCAGCCCAAGTCAAAGGATAAATCCAAATCAAAGGTTAAGCCCAAGTCCAAGTCATCCAAAGATGAACTCCTCCAAATGGCTCGTTTACTCATGGCCCAAGCCAAATCGACTCGGATAACAAAGATTCGGAAGATGGTTCGACGGTTCAAACTCTTCAAGGTTCAACTACTCAAACTCCATATGGACCCGAGTTCCAAGATGCTCAGACCCATATGCTTAGTTCGATCATTGGATTCTATATAGCTATAATTATCGCCTTCAATCAATACTCGTCTTTTGAGAAAAGTGGCGATATATATATCTATATTTGATTCCTCACCACATGCCTCCAAGCAATGAATAGTTAAAAAAATCAACTTTACTGTTCACTATTCATCAAAAAGTCAACATTACTATTCATTATTCATTATTTTTCATTCCAATCGACAAATTCAAAGACAAGAAAAGCTTTAATAATTCACCGAAAGCAGCAGACAACTCCCATGTGCTTCTGATACTCCTTTCAAGTCAAAACTATTCACTCACAAGGCTCACAGCAATCACTCACAAGGCTAACAGTGGTGGTCTCTTTTGATTATAAAAGGGCCTCTTCAGTCAAGAATAAGGCAGAGTTAGAAAAATTGAGAGCATCCCTTCCTCAAGAGAAAAACCATGAGGTTTTTGTTTAATACAAACCCCCCATCACATTTGAAAAATTACACTTACCCTCATGTCAGTTTAAAATGACATATTTACTTCTTAACCTTTATACATATAAAATAATAAAATTTTGCAGATCTTTTGTTCATGTCATTTCAAAGGGAATAATAATTATCTTCTTTGGTTTAACTCATACAAAAAATTGAGTTCTATTTTATTTTATTCTATTTTTCGTGTTTTTTTTTTTACTAATTTTTTTAATATTTTAAGTAATTTTAAATTTTTTTTATTTTATAGATACATCTAATCTAGATATACTTAATAAGTATAATATTTTGTATTTTTTTAAATTCACCAAATCTAAAAAATACAAAAAATACATTATCTTATTTTGTTGTATTCAATGGATTTTTTTAAAAAAAAAATTTGAACAAAATTTATACTTTTTACATATATCTAGATTAAATTGTTCTAATCTAGTTATAATGGTGGAAATAAAAATGAAAAATTATATTCATATATAAAAATTTATACAAAAAATATCATAAAAATGTTGTGATAGTGATATTGTTATAAATATAAATCATGTTTATGGGTATTTTATTTTAAAGTGAAAATTCACCATTAAACTATATCACTGTGTTTGAAAATTCTATATAAAATTTATATTTGTATATCATCACTCAATAAGAATATGTTCAGATAGAATTTAATGATAAAATGTTGTAAAATGTAGTCATGATGATCGGAAGAAGAAATGGTAGTAGAAATTGTAGTAAAAATGGCAAGATGGTCATTTAGAAAATTTTAGGGCTTGACACCAGCAATCTAGGGGTAATTTGTAATGAAATTACAAACCTCAGGGAGGGGAATGTAATTTTTCAAATGTGAGAGGAATCTATATTAAACAAAAACTTTAGGAGATGTCAATGTAATTTACCCTATTTTATAATAATTTGATACAAAATATGAAAAGTTGGTGTAATTTACCCTATTTTATAATATTTTGATACAAAATATGAAAATATATTCTATCTTTTTGGTTCATGTTGCACCAAATTTAAACTAAGTAAATTTATTATGCATCTTTTAAATAATTTAATTATATATAATATAATTAAGAGTTATGCCAAGGACTCCAAATAATATGTCAATTTTTTTACTAAACCTCTTATATGGGTGTAAGATCTACACAAACTTATATGTGTGTGGATCCTACACTTATATGAAATGCTTGATAAAAATTTTGATAAATTATTTGGAGTTGATATCATTTTCTTATAATTACATGTACTATAGAGAGACATACCACATGGTTGGTGTCTCATTGAAAAATCCTCTGCATTTTTGTTTTTCTTTTGCGTTTCCTTTCTTTATTCTTACTTCTTGATATATGCAAATTATGGGAGTGTTGTGTACCGTTAAAAATATAGAAAAGAAATAAATTCAAATGAATATAAAAATATAAAAAAAGAAAGTAGGAAAGAGAGCCTGTACAACAACCGACATATTTTTAATTGACTATAAAAGCACCACTGAAAAAAGAAAATGTAAGAGACAAGTGGTAAAAAATTTATGATATTTAAGAGTTTAAAATATTATGTGATGTATTTTTATTGAGTTATAATTTCTTTTGAGAGAAAAATTATTAAAAATTAAAGTTTTTATTGTAAAAAGATTTTGTATCCTTTATTCTTATTTTTGTTAAAAGAGTGATATTTTTTGTAAGTGATTTTTCATGATAAAATCACTTAGATTAGGTGTAATTAGGCACCAGAGTCAAAACTCGTCGGAGTGATCAAGATTGGTTATTTGTTGTAAAAGTTCACTAGCATCTGCGAAACAGTGAAACTAGGGGTGTATTACTATTTGAAGGATAGTGGAGAAATTCTCGAGGAGAATACTTGGAGAGTGGATATAGGCCGGGTTTGAGCCGAACCACTATAATCACAATGTTTGCTTTCTCTTCTATTTACTCATTTCATTTTTATTACTCTATTTATATTGCTTCATATTGTTATTTATTTATTTATTATTTGGGTTATTTTCTAATTTAGAAATTTATTTAGAAACTCAATTCACCCCCTCTTGAGTGGCCTTCTGCGTAACAATTGGTATCAGAGTAAGGACTCTTGTATTTTTGACTTAACCCGTCTTAGAGCTGATTAATGGCAACTATTATAGGATAACAAATTATTGACGGTTACTCGCCTTCCAAGCCTCCATATTTTTCTATAATTGATTATAGTTATTGAAAAAATAGAATGATGATATATATATTTAAGGTACAGATTATATGATATGGAAAATTATTAAAAATGGTCCAAATATTCCTTTTCAAAATTTTAGATACAAAGAAAGTTCTTAAAACAGAAGATGAATGAGATGAAAATGATCTTAAGAGTATTCAAGCAAATGCTAAAGCCAAACATATATTATATTGTGTCTCATTGAAAAGGGCTGGGTTTCTCTCCAGTTCTAGACTGGAGAGTACTCTTGGGCCTGTAGGAACCCACCATGGGTCTTGTTTTGATAATTTGAACCGTTCAATGTGTAGAACTCGTCGAATACTATATGCTTGTAAAACATCACATTAATCGGATATCGATAGCTATCTCTTCGGATTAGATTTCTGTCAACCATTTTTTTAAACCGTCTATTTTGTTTTGTACAAAATTGATTTAATCACATAGTTATCGATATCCGATCAACATGATTTTTTACAGGCATATAGTACTCGACGAGTTCTACATATTCAACGGTTTAGATTATTAAAACGAGACCCATGGTGGGTCCCTATAAGCCCAATAGTACCCTTCAATTTGTGATCTGATCACGTATTGGAGGGAAGTCAACCCCATTGAAAAATCCTCTGCATTTTTGTTTATCTTTTGCATTTCCTTTCTTTATTCTTGTTGATGTATGCAAATTATGGGAGTGTACCGTTAAAAATATAGCAAAAGAATAAATTCAAATGAATAAATAAAAAAATTAAAAAAAAAGGAAAGATGGAGGAAAGAGGGCCTCGACAACAACCGACATATTTTTAATTGACTATAGGATTTGGAGTGGTTATTGTGCAGGGTGCACATCAATTACTGTTATGTAGTCAAATTGGCTCCTTTTGGGACTTATTTTATTAATCCAAACCGTTCACATTTTAGAATACATTAAGTAGAACATACCTGCAAAAAATCAAGTTAATCGGATATTGTTTACCTATTCATCCACTCACATTTGTATTTACAAAAATAAATAACAATTATGATTTAAAGTAATAAAATGAATACAAATATGAGTGGATGAAAAAGTAAATGATATTTGATTAACTTGGTTTTTTGCAGGTATGTTCTAGTTATGTATTTTAAAATGTGAACAGTTTGGATTATCGAAATGGGCCCCAAAATTGGCCCATTTAGCTACATAATAGTGGCTGATGTGCACCCCCGCACAACAGCCACCCCAAATCCAACTATAAAAGCACCACTAAAAAAGAGAATGTAAGAGACAAGTGGTGAAAAATTTGTGATATTTAAGAGTTTAAAATATTGTGTGACGTGCTTTCATTGAGTTATAAATTCTTTTGAGAGAAAAATTATTGAAAATTTAAGCTTTTATTGTAAAAGGATTTTATATCACTTATTCTTATTTTTCTAAAAGAGTGATATTTTTGTGAGTGATTTTTCATAATAATTAGATTAGGTGTGGACTAAGCACCAAAGTCAAAACTAGTCGGAGTGATCGAGATTGGTCACTTGTTGTAAAGATTCACTAGCACTTGCGAAATTAGGGGTGTATTACTATTTGAAGGATAGTAGAGAAATTCCCGAGGAGGATACTTAGGGAGAAAATGTAGGCTTGGGTTGAGCCGAACCACTATAAATCATAATATTTGCTTTCTCTTCCCTTTACTCATTTCATTTTTATTACTCTCATTTATATTGCTTCATATTTTTATTTATTTATTATTTGGGTTATTTTTTAATTTAGCAATTTATTTAGAAACTCAATTCACTTCCTCTTGAGTTGCCTTCTGGGTAACAATTGGTATCAGAGTGTAATGCCCTCAAAATAAAGAGGATAATCCAACCCAAGAGATTCATAAACATAATAGGAAATGTATTACTTTCATTCATCAGAGCTTATATTACAAAAGAGATTGCATGCATTATACTTTTATAAATATTCATTTTGAAACTACAGCATGTAACACTAATTAATTACAACAAAATAAACGCCCTACGGGCTTACATCTTTCCAAGATATCACTTGGTTACAACAAAAGAGTCCTAAACTCTATACATATAAAGCCCTCGGCTTGAATGAACATTTAACACAAGGCAAAATAACAAAAATGGAGCCTTCAGCCCCAAATCCTCCCAAGCTATGTTCTTGGAGGTGGCATGTCACCTGTACCTGAAAATGGTTTTCCAAGTAGGGTGAGTCAAAGTCCAGTAAAGATATGCTAAAACAGTATATGAGATTTAACTAAGATATAAACATCAGATAAATGTGCAATATTCATAACCAACACATATTCTTTACAAGACCATTCAATAGAGATAATCATACCTCAATTCATTTCCATTCATCCATCTCGGATTAATCTATTTACCAAATTCATTATCATCTAATCAACCAAAATGAGACTACAACTCAATGGTTTACAATTCAATACATTCATCAATCCAACACTTCTATTTTCTTGCCATTTTACGGAATTCACATCCGAGAGAATTAACACCCATATATATATAAGATTTCGGGACTTTCACCCTGGACATTCCGGCCAACTTAATTTTCAATGAAGTCCATCCCCTATCTCCTCCCAAAGAATGGAGTACATGCCCTATCTTCTCCCAAACAATGATACATATACAATGTATTTAAAAGTGTTGTCATATACAATGACTAACAAAAACACTTATTTAATGGTTTAATCAAACTGTCATATTCAATGACATAATTCAAATGATTAGTTTCAATTCACCTAATCCTTATGCAGTTTCTACAATAATCATAGCTGCCCTCTACCGATAGCCCAAAACAGATATTTCTAGACAGATATACAATCTATCAAACAGATAATTTTATCAAATTTCCATAGGTGAGTGATTAACAAATCCAACTACACCATTTAATTATACACCCTCCCAATTTCATATTTCTCATATCAATTCCATTATTTATACAAAAAATTTATTTAACTCATATTAGGGCAAATCTCTCATTTTTTCCAAACATCAACCCCTAAGGCCCAATCTCACAATTTATACTCAAGTAACAGCATACTCAAGACCTCACATATATATATGGAGCCCAATGTAGAAAAACCCTCTTACAAAATTTAAACCCAAACCCTAGCTTCACCCAAATCCCACCATTTATACAAAATGACAAATACCTAGGTTAAAACCCATATTAAAGAGTGGAACATTCCTATCTCAAGTGTAAAAGCCCAAAGGAGAGAAGAAGAAACTTTGAAGATGAGCAAAACTCAACTTTTCTTGGATTAAATGGAAGCCCACAAGTTGCTCTACCTTATTCTCAAAGAGAGTGGAGTTGATGTAACGCCCTCAAAATAATACATCAACCAATCATTCAAGATATCCATAGACATAGGAGAAATAAACATATATTCATTTATCAGAGTGTTCATTACAAAAAGTATTACATGTTGACAACAAAAGTAAATGCCCTACTAGCTTCCAACTTTCCAAGTCAACACTTGGTTGCAACAAAAGAGAGTTATAACTCTTAACATATTAAGCCCTTGGCTTGAATTACATGTAATACAAAAGATAACTACAAAAATAAGCCTTCAGCTTCTAAACCTCCCAAGCTACATCCTTGGAGGCAGCATATCATCTGTACCTGAAAATGATGTCTCATATAGGGTGAGCCAAAGCCCAGTAGAGATATGCAAAACATAATATGAGAAATAACTAAAACATTAGCATTCGATAAAGGTTTAACAATTCGAAACTATCTCAACCCTTTGTCCATAATCAATCAACATAGATTTCCATACATCCATTCACTCCCTTTATCTAAATCAAATTTTCAACATGGTACATTATTTATCCAAGCAATTCAAAATGACACTACAACTCATATTATCAACACTTCCATCATCAACAATTTCAAATGAGACTACAATTCATAAAGACAACACTTTAATTCATCAACATTATTCAGATGTATATAAGATTTCGGGACTTTCACCCTGGACACTCCGGCCAACTTAATTATCAATGGAGTCCATTCCCTATCTCCTCCCAAATAGTGGAGTACATCCCCTATCTTCTCTCACACATTGGAGTATATCCCCTATCTCCTCACACGCAAATATACATATGCAATGTATTTAAACACTTCATTATATACAATGATCAATTTAAGCACATATTCAATGTGTTAATCCAACCGTTATATTCAATGACATAACTTAGTTGATTAGTTTCAATTTACCTAATCATCATGCAGTTTTACAACAATCACGGCTATCCTCTACTGATTGCCCAAACAGTTATTTTTAAACAGGTAATTAAATTCATCAAACAGATAAATTAATACACTTTCCATAGGTAAGCAATTTTCAATCCAACTGTACCAATAATCACATTTGTTCCACAATTTCATCAGTTCCACTCAATTATGCATTCCCATTAATTAATTTCATTATTTTGACAAATAATTCATTTAATCCTAATTAGGGCATTTTCCCTTCTTTCTCAAATATTTCTCTCTAGGCCAAATTCACCCATTTTATATACAATGAATATAGTAACAAGGTCTCAAAGACACATGGAGTCCCATAAATATATGTAGACGTCCCCGAACGTCCCGGGAAAAAAATCCCGTTTTGTTCATTGGGCTTACTACAGCTCGGACTCAAATGTCACGGTTCTGAATCTAATCTCACAAAGTGCAATGTAAGATCGATAAATCACCAAAGAGTCCAAATCCGACAAATCGTTTTGAAAAATTGATTTTTTAGAAAAAAGTGCCAAACATGGACTGCTTTGCCAGATACAGAGTCGCCACCTAAATATTTTATTTTGGAGAAATTTAGGAAATCCTCACTCGTGTCTAAGGCCACGTGTCCGTCATCACCAAAGTTGCCTCGGCTCGGGAACTTGGGTACGATTGGGGAAGGTCATGCAATGAGCACCCTCGCTCGCCCGATCAAAGGTCGGCCACTACTAAACATGATATCTTGTTTTTGAAAACACATGCGTTCTTATTGCAGTTTATTAGCCTAGAATTACTATGTGATGTGCACAGCATACAAGTATAGACTGGATCGTCTAAGTTGGAACAAAACATCTCATGTTTTTTTTGGAAGCGGTTTGCTACTTGTAAGTAGGCTAAAATGCGGATTTTGCCACCCTCAAGTGGGCTTAGAAAAACATGGTGATTTGCCACTCTCAAGTGGGCTTAAAACTCGCAATCGATGAATTGTTCCAATTTAAATAATCCAACATTCACCCACAGGCATTCAGGCAGGTATATCACATAAGCAGTTAGCCTCATAGAAAGCATGCTATCATGGCAGTCACTCACACACATGCAAGGATGCTAAAGCATAAACATTCACCGAGTACTCCAAGCCAAAACAGAAACTAGTTAGTAATCAATGCATGATCCTAGTTCATGTTAAGATGGCTAATGCAACACATGCAAAATGCAACTAAGATAGGCTCGGCTATTCTAAGATGGCATATGAGATGCTACAGATAACATGTATCCAACTTGGAATTGAAATACAATGCAGTTAGTATGATGCGCCGAGCCCAATATATGCAAGACAGATGAATGGATGCAAACATGCGAGTATAAGGATGCTAATTGAAACATGCCCTAAAACTAACCATCGTAAGCTGGTAAATAAAAGGGAAAAAGGGGTTGGAAGACATGCATCACACAGACGCACACTTATTTACAACATTGCCCTCTCGGAGGAGGGTTTGAATAAATAAGACAACACCAACTAGCTAATTTAAGCTAATCTAATTAAGCTAGTTACTACATAACCAAAATGAATAATAAATTACAGCTAATTATTACATAACTTTAATTAATTAACAAACTAACTAAGTAAGCAATTAAACTAGCATGCAAACTGCATGAATGTGGATTGCCTCAGCTCTGCCTTGAATGATAAAGGATGCATGCATACTCGAGTCGCCTTGTCGGGAAATCCATCGCGATGCCCCAGCTTGCCTTTGTTTGCAATTGATTTCAGAAATTTGCACGAAGCTCCAGAGAGATGAAACTCCACCTTGGGAAACTGTGGGAAGGTTGCCGACCAACTTATAGGCATGGGAGACCAACTACCGACCACCTTTTGTGGTGGAAACTAAAGAAGGTGGTCGGCCTGCCAGAAAACCTGGTCGGCCGACCAGTTTCTTCTCCTGGATTCTGTTTTTCTGCAACAAAGGGAAAGAGAGAGGCACGACAAGGTATTTGCAACACATGTATACATGACCACTCTCTCCGTCATTGCATAAGCTCTAGGGAGTGTAGTTCTCGACCCTCGGGCCACCGGTCGTGCATCTCGATGCATGATGGCCGAGGATTCGAATTGCACGACTCAATGTGAAATGAATGCACATACAAGCACCTAAAGCCAACAACCCCGTCATGGGTAGTCAAGAGTGTCGGCGACCGGGAATCGAGGCACATTTCGTCACTTTGAGTACGAAACATCCCTCATTTCCCGTGTTCGGACTAACTCCTATTCTGAACACAATGCAACAAACAATGGCATGCACAATGCGACTTTAAGCATGCAACCTAAATGCTATGCAACTAAGTGATGCAAACATGCAAAGGATGACATGCAAACATGCAACTAGTATACACAATGCTATGAACTAACAATGGCATACTCAATGCATATAACACTTAGCATACACAATGCACGTGGAAACTAACATACATAATGAAATGAACAAGGCATGCGCAATGAAATGATCAATCATGCGACAACATGGCATACTTAATGCTATGAACTACAATAGCATACTCAATGCAAAATGGACTTAAACCAAGATGGATAGGCCTCAGCCATGTCCAAATCAGTGGCAAAAGATGATGAAATCAAGGCAACAACGCATGTAAGCATGCACAATGCAAGGGCTCCAAGCCTAGGGCACAAGATACAACTCTCCAAGAGCATCGAAAAGGTTAAACATGGAATGCAATGGCATATGTTCCAGCTTTGAAATGGCATACAAAATGGCTCCGAATCATGCAAACGACTCATGCAATGCATTTTGAAAGACTCAAGCACTGAAACTAGTGAAGTGCATCATACTAGAGGTATGTAATGCAATGTCCAAATGACCAAACCAACCCCAAACAGACCCTATACAGGCCAGAATAGTAGCAAAAATGAGTTGGGATGATGGCTTGAAAGGCACAAAAATGAAGCTCATGCAATGGCTCACAAATAGGGCATACAAGCACAACTCTCAAACACATTGAAGGAGTGATAAACATGAGAATATGGAAACCTTATATGCTCTGAAATATCATGCTCAATGATGCCAAAACATGAAAAACACCTCAAGTTAAGCATGCAAGGGACCTCAAAACTCGAAGCTAGTCAAAGCTATTACACTACAACCATACATGGAAAGCATCATTCGACCAAGGGACCTCAAAACAGAGCTAAGGCAGCCCAAAATATGAACAAAATTAGTTTGGAGTATGGCCAAAATATGCTAGCATAGAGGGCCAAAACAACATGCATTTCAAGCTAGTAAACCATGATTTACACTACAAGCATATGAAGCATATGAGAGGCTACCAAACCAGCCAAAAAAAGAATCATGGCATGCCAAATGATGGCCAAAAACCCACTGAAACATGACCAATACATGCAAGAATGAGGTGCTACTTTGATAGGCTATGCAAGGGATTGTTCTACACATGCAAGAGGAAAACAAAAGGTGACCAAACCAGCTATAGAAAGAGTCTAGGAAGGTCCTAAAAGTCACTAAAAAGGGCCTGAACCAAGGCTAGGAAGTGTGGAAATATATGCTCCCTTGAAAAGCCAAAAATACAAGCAAACAAATCCAAAAGAGAGAGGGTCACCCCTCTCTGATTTTGGCCCTCAAAACCACATGCCAACCACTGAAAATCCGCTGGATTTCAGTGGCTAAAGGGCCAAGAAAATCTCAATGCAAAGGTCTCATGGCATGGCTCAAAACAAGGCTAAATAGAGCATGCAAGAGGGTAGATGACCTCCAACACCAAAAGAGCCTTAAACAAACATGAAAATCACTTAAATATGAACCTTTTTTCAGTTGATAAAAAAGCTCAAATAAGCATGCAAATGAGGCTAAGAGAAGGATCAAAATAATGCTTAAAAGAGGGAAAAGTGATTACCCTTGAAGCTCAACAAAAACCAACAGGTTTTGGGACCAAAAACCAATCCTTCAACCTTTGAAAATCTCCTCCAAGAACCTTAGATTAATGGTGGAGGTGTATGGCTATGAGGTGTGGTGCAATAGGTCAAGAACAACACACTTTTTGAGCCAAAATAGAGAGATATAGAGGGAGATATATATTTTGCCTTAGACAAATTTTTGAACTTGGTTCAAGGAGGGGCAGGGCTTCTCTTATAGACAAACAAGGCCAAAGCTTCTTCAAGAAGCTAAAAACCAAGGCTCAAGATCCTCCATACATGTGTATGGAGGATACAGTCTGTGCTTTCCAGCTGGCACCCACTCAAACAGACAAAACAAGAGGAAGCTGGCCGACCAGAAAGAGTGGTCGGCCGACCACTTCCCCTGGTCGGCCGAGTAGGGTAGGTGGTCTCCCACAAAAAAAAGTGGTTGGTGGCTCCATTTGGTGGTCTCCACTTTGAAAGCAAGCTAGTGGTGTGGTGGGAGACCAGTAATTGTGGCCCAAAGATCAAGGAGACTAGTTTCCCGACAAGAAAATTGGCTGGCGGGGAAAAAGTGGTCTCCAAGGAGAAAAGGTGGTCTCCCACCCTTGTACCACCTCCCAAACAAGGAAAACATGGTCCATGCCAAAAATGAACCAAGGCGGATGCAAAACGAGAGTTCGGGAGGCAAAGCGCGTGGCCGGGTGCCTCGAAAACTGGCTGTTGTGCACCAAAAGTGGCGTGCGACCACAAAAGTGGTCTCCCGGGCCACAGTGTCCCTCTAGACAGAGGAAACAAGGTGTGTTCCAAAAACCATGCCAAACGGAGAATGTTAAGCGGTCCCGAACCGAGGCGCACGGCCGACGGCTCCAAAAACCAGAAACTGATCTCCAAATGGGAACAGTGGCCTACAACCACGAAAAGTAGTCTATGACCACTGAGAGATGGTCTACAAGACCTCTCCCTTCCTCCGGTAAGAGAAAACAAGACTTAGTCCACAGACCGAGTCAAGGCACAAAAAGTTCCGAGGCTCGGAGGGTAAGGCTCTCAGCCAAAACTCCGAAACTTCAGAATGAGCACAACATGCACCATCACCGAGCGCTTAATCGATGACGTCTGAGTCTTAAGGTCGGTCAAAAATGGGGTGTCTACAATATAAAACCCCTCTTTTATAGTTTCAAACCAAACCCTAACTTTCCAAAACTTCTATAATTTCACCATTTAATCAAAATGACTAAAATTTATGTTAAAGCTCATAAAGATGAATAGTTCATCCCTACCTCTCCAAATCCAAGAATTTTCGGATCAAAATGTAGCCCACGCAAAACTCCAACTTTCTTACAAAGGGATTAGGGTAGAAAACTCCTAGAACATGGAGTATTTGTAGAGAGAGAGTGTGTTTAGAGAGAGAGGCTGCCGGATCTAGGGTTTGAGATGAAAAGAGGATCAAAAGTGATGTATAACCCGCTGCTGCCAACTGATATATTCGAACCTCGCTCGAGCGAAGAAGTGGTCGCTCGAGCGACTAGACACAATAACACCTCGCTCGAGCACAAGAATCCTCGCTCGAGCACACAATTCAAAGCTTCAGGTCTGCAATCCAGACGCACGCTCGAGTGCAAGAGTTCTCGCTCGAGCGAAGGAACACAAAACATAGAGCTCGCTTGCTCGAGCGACAAAACCCTCGCTCGAGCGAAGAATACCAACCTTTAGGTTTTTCAGAGACTCAGACGCACGCTCGAGCACAAGAATGCTCGCTCGAGCGAAGAGACACACCACTCAAATCTCACTTGAGCGAAGGAACCCTAGCTCGAGTGAAGGAACTAAAATTTAAAGCTCACTCGAGCGACAAAGGCCTCATTCGAGCAAAGAAACCAAAATCTGGACAGCAACCATTTTTTTCAAATCACACCCAACCTGTTTCAAACTTGCCCAACATATCCTAAAACTCAAATGCAAGGAATTTAAGGACGAAAACAGAATATAAGCAACAATAACCAACCATGGAACCCGAGTTCGAAATACAATATATGAAGGGAAAAACCGGGATTACTATAATTGAAACCCTTAGATTCTAGGGGATTTGTAGAGAGAGAAGGAGTTTTAGAGAGAGAGAGAGTGCTGGATTAGGGTTTTGAGTGAAAAGAGATACAAAAATCCTTAGCTGCGAACTGATATACGCAGTCTTTGCTTGAGCGAAAGAGTTGTCGCTCGAGCGACTAGAAACAACAAGTGAACTCGCTTGAGCACAAGAAACGTCGCTCGAGTGCACAATGCAAAGCTTCAGAAGTTTTACAGATGCACACGCTTGCTCGAGCGCAAGAAACCTGGCTCGAGCGAAGAAGCAAATTTCATAAGACTCGCTTGAGCGCAAGAAGCCTCGCTCAAGCGAAGTACTTTCACCTTTACAGAAGTTTTGTGTCTGGGAAAGAAACCTGAGGACTCTCAATCCTCGCTCCAGCGCAAGAAACCTCGCTCCAGCGATGAAGCTAAATACACAAGGCTCTATCGAGCGCAAGAAGCCTCGCTCGAGCGAAGAAATCAAAATCTGGGCAACAACAATCTAGACCAACTAACAGCCAACCTGTTCCAAACACGCCCAACATATTCCAAAACTCAAATTCAAAGAGTTAAAGGAGGAAAACAAGGCATGGATACAATACTAAGCCACGAAACCTGAATCCAAAATATAACAAAGGTTGGTTCAAAACCGGGATCGCTATACAGAGTAAGGACTCTTGTATTTTTGACTTAGCCGTCTTAGAGCTGATTAATGACAATTATTATAGGATTACAAATTATTGATGGTCACTCACTTTCCAAGCCTCCATATTTTTCTAGAATTGATTATAGTTATTGGAAAAATAGAATGATAATATATATTTAAGGCAAATATTATATGGTATGGAAAATTATAGATACAAAGAAAGTCCTTTTAACAGAAGTTGAAAGGTATGAAAATGATCTTAAGAGTATTCAAGCAAGTGCTAAAGCCAAACATATATTATATTATGCATTTGATCCTAATGAATTTAATAGAATTTCTGTATGTGACATTGCTAAAGAAATTTGGAATAAATTAGAAGTCATACATGAAGGCACAAATCAAGTTAAGGAGTCATGTATTAGTATGCTTGTTCATAATTATGAATTGTTCAAAATGAAATCTATTTCTGAAATGTTTACCAGATTTATTGATATTACAAATTCTTTGAAAAAATTTGGTACAGTATATACTGACAGTGAATGGTAAGAAAAATTCTCAAGTGCTTACCAAAGAATTGGGAACTGAAGGTGAGGGCAATCCAGGAAGCCAAGGATCTCAACACACTCGGTTTAGATGAACTTCTTGGCCATTAATGACCCATAAGATTTTGATAAAGACCGACGATGATGATAATGACAACAAGAAGAAAGGAACCACATTCAAAACGTTAACTCAAAAAAAAGATGAATACTACAACAACTCAAGTGATGAGCATTGTGACATTGCCATGGTCACAAAAAAAGTTATTGAAAATAGATAAACAATTTAAAAGAAAATTTCACAAAAAATCATTAAATAAAGTTGATGAAGAAAAGAAAGACCAAATAATCTTTTATGAGTGTAAGAAACTGAGTCACATTAAATATGATTGTCCCAACCTAAAGAAGATGAAGGAAAAGAAGAAGAGCAAAAGTAGAGCTATGGCAGCATGGGGAGAAAGTGACTACAATTACTCAGATAGCGAATCAAGTGACTCAAAAGTGGAAAATCCTTGCTTCATGGGGATTGAAGATGATGAGGTAATCAAAAACTCTCTTTCTTATGAAGAATTGCTAGATATTGTTAAGAAATTACATAAAGATTTTCAAAAGATAATTTCAAAAAATTATGCTCTTAAAAAATTAAATACTTTGCTTGTCAACGAAAATGAAAGTTTGAAAAACAAAAATGATTATTTGAAAAATTCTTCAAATGATTTGAAAACTGAAAATAATTATTTAAAAGAAAATATAGAATATTTAAACAAAATAATTTTTAAATTCAGACAAAGAAAAAAACATTTAAATCAATTACTTAGAAATCAAAGATGTGTTTTCGACAATGGATACAAATCTCACAAGAAACAAACTTTTTATACAAATTTCTTTGTTGAAACTTACTCATCTAGTAGCCCATGTATTACTTGTCATTATTGTTTTAGGAAATGGCACTTATTTTCATCTTGTCCTTGCAAGAAAAATTTATTATGAACAAACATGAGATGGGTTCCAAAATCAAGTAATTCACAAACTACCAATCACGGACCCAAGAAAATATTGGTACCAAAATCAAATACTTGATTTCTTTTGTAGGTGGACTAAAGGCGAAATTCGGTAGAGGAAAATAGTACTTGGACATAAAATGTTCAAGACACGACCAGAGATAATTGGTATAGGCAGTATTAGTAAAAATTCGTTTCCAAATCTAAAAATATTTCATTTGATGATAAAATTTCTACTCTCATGTATACAAAATTCTCATGAATACATGCATACATGATTAGCATACATACATGCCATACAATGTTATTATTGTTTAAAAAAAAAAATTCAACTGAATTTATATGTCATATTTTACATGTGGATTGATATAGTGCTCATATAAAGATACTTAGGCTTCTTTTGAGAAATAAATTGGTTTTTTGGTTTTTTGATTTTTTTTTATTATTATAGCCTGGGGTTAAAAAGTTCATTTGGATTTACTTTTTGACCTTTGTGAGAGAAAGAATAAAATGATTATGGTTTGACATTTTGTCTTATTAGTTTTTTAGCTTAGTTTATCTTTTCGTGACTAAAAAAACCACCATCCTCATTTTAGCCCATTGCCAAATGTAGGGTTATTATAGCTAAAAGTGATTGAATGAAAATAAGGCATCATTGAGCATGAGACTAAATAATCAAATATTAAAGAAAAATGCTTCAGAACTCAAAATTTTCGTGGCTCGAGTGGCTCGAATACAAAACGACGTAGTTTTTTTTTTTTTTCCTCTTTTATATTTGAAACAAAGAGAAGGAGGAAGAGAGAGAGAGAGAGAGAGAGAGAGAGAGGGAGGGAGAACGAAGGGGGAACAAGAAGGAAGAGAGAAGAGAGAAGAGAGAGAAGGAATAGACCATCACCGGTGCCCGCCATTCTTTGTGTGTATACACAGATAGATCTGTGTGTGTAACACCCCCAAAATAATACAAGAAATTCAACCCACAAGCCGAAAAATAATAAAAATAATATCTTTTCATTTATCAGAGTCCGTATACAAAAGTTAACACATACGATATACATTCACAAACTGTTCATCCTGAATCTATAGTATGTGTTGCAATGATAAAAGAACTAAAAACTAAACAGATAATCATATTTCCTATGGGCTTACATCTTTCTAAGTCATTGCTTGGTTATAACAAAAGTGAGCTTAGCTCAATACAATTAAAGCTCTTGGCTATACAAAAAGAATACAACAAAAGAAAGAAGCTCTTGCTCCCAACAGTCCCTCTAAGTTATTGCTTTGGTGAAGGTATATCACTAACACCTGAAAATGGTTTTTCCCAAATAGGGTGAGCCAAAGCCCAGTAGAAATAATCTAACACAATATATGAGATTTAACAAAGATATAAGGACAATGTGTATATACAATGCTTGTGACAAAACATTCACATCTTATATAATCATAAAGTACCAAATTCATATCTTAATCCATTTTTTTTCAATTCATTTCAATTCATGAGCCAATTTTATTATTTTTCAACAACCCAATTGAGACTACAACTCAGTGGTTCTCCAATCAACGCAATTACCACACAAATACTTCAATCTGCCATTTTACGGAAATTTCATCCACGGGATCGGTACCCATGTATACGCGCGGTTTCTGAACTTTCACCCAGGACACACATGCCAACTTAATTCAATGGAGTCCATCCCCTATCTCCTCCCAAACATGGAGTATATCCCATTTCTCATCTCAAACATTCATACATATACAATGTATTTAAAACGAAGTCATATTCAATGACCACCAACAAGAGATTAGTTTCAATTCACCTAATTCTCATGCAATTTCAACAACAATCATAGCTATTCTCCACCGATAGCCCAATACAGATATTTCTAAACAGATATTCAAGCTCAAGATAGATAATTTATTCAAATTTCCATATGTGTGAGATAATACATATCCAACTCTACTATTTATAACAACATTCATCCAATTTCATGTTTACAACACCAATTTCATTTATTTATACAAAATAAATATTTGAATCATTTTAGGGCAAACTTCTTTTTCCCAAATATCAACCCAATGGCCAAAATCAACTATTTTGTAACCATACAACCTTATATTCAACCTCATAATCATTTCCACAACATATACCTAGAAACCTCTCTTTTGATTTTACAACCCAAACCCTAGGTTTGTCCATAATATACCCAAAGCCCACCATTGTTACACAATCACCAAATAACTAAGTTAAAAACCATATGAAAGCGTAGAAAATCCCTACCTCAAAGAGAGAAGACGAGCAAGGCAAGGATGAAACTCCAAAGATGCTCAAACCCAACTTTATTCAGATCAAAATAAAGATCTTGAGACGCTCTTCCTTTTTCTCAATGGCACTAGGGTGAAGATCCTAATGGATAAAGGTGAAATAGTAGAGAGAAGATGAGTTTTAAAGAGAGAAACTCAAGATCTAGGGTTTTGAAGAGTTTTAGAGAGAGAAAGGAATAAAAAAGTGAACCCAAAAGTCGTCTTCACAGACTGATATACACGCAGTCCGCTCGAGCGTGAGAAGTGACGCTCGGGCCTCAGACACAATGTTTCGCTTGAGCACAAGGAGTAATGTTTGAACGCAGAATGCACACTTTCAGAAGTTTTGCAGACGAAGGACATCGCTCGGGCTCAAGATTGGACGATCGAATGCCCACTCGCTCGAGCGTAGAATACACTTTTCCAGTATTTTAGAGAGAGAAACTCAAGATCTAGGGTTTTGAAGAGTTTTAGAGAGAGAAAGGAATAAAAAAGTGAACCCAAAAGTCGTCTTCACAAACTGATATACACGCAATCCGCTCGAGCGTGAGAAGTGATGCTTGAGCGTCAGACACAATGTTTCGCTCGAGCGCAAGGAGTAATGCTCGAGTGCAAAATGCACACTTTCAGAAGTTTTGCAGACGAAGGACATCGCTCGGGCTCAAGATTAGACGATCGAACGCCCACTCGCTCGAGCGTAGGAAATGCCGCTCGAGCGTAGAATACACTTTTCTAGTATTTTGCAGGTCTGCGAAAATATTGAGAGTTTGCAAAGCCTACTCGAGTGCAAAAAGTGATACTCGAGTGGATGAGAAAAAATCTGGGCAACTAAGGTTTGAAAAACAAGCAACCAACCTGTTCCAAATACACAACTACAATCTAATAACCACATTTAAGGAAGAACAAGAGGGAAAAGATATGAACAACCATACAAGGCTACGAAGTCCAAGCCCAGAACACAAAATGGGTCGGGTCTAAACAAGAAATGCTATAGTGTGTGTATACACAGATCTGTATCTCTCTTTCTATGTGTATCTCTCTCTCTCTCTCTCTCTCTCTATGTGAAGTCTCTATGTGTGATGATGATGATGTGTTGGTTGTTGATGATTTGAATCTGTTTGATTTTTGGTTTATTGGTTTTGATTTTTGATTTTTGGGTTTGAATCTCTCAATCTTGGGCATGAACTTGTCTGATTTGGGTAGGATTTTTACAGCTAAGTAGTTGAGAAATGTATTGTTTTGGGTCTAAAGAGTGCGAAAATTGAGAAATTGATGATGTTTCTGGTACATGGGTGGTGGGATTTGAGAAAGATTGTTGAGGGCTTAGAGGTTGAGTTATGGAATCCACCATGGATGTAGGAAGAGAAGCTGAGAATAAATCATGGATTTCATGGGTAGAGCCAAGAAAGCTTTGGGGTTTGAACTTGAACATGAGACTATTAATAACATAAGACTAAAATCTAGAGTAGTAGGTTTTAGCTCTATCTCTTTCCTCTCTTCTCCTCTTTTTCTTCTTTCTTCTTCTTCTTCTTCTTCTTCTTCTGCGAGTTATGGAAAAAAAAAAAAGCCAAAGCGACGTCGTTTTGGGATTTCGGGCCACTCGAGCCTCTAATTTTTTGAGCTACGTAGCGGGATTGAATATTAAAATATTCATTTGAGTCTCACATATATATTGGGATATTTGCTACATTTGAAAATTTTAAAAATTTAATTCTGTACTTCTTGACAAATACATGATTTGATATGATTATATCTTATAAATTATATTTTTTTTCATGAATATGAATGTTCTATCTTTTATTTTTTTTTATTTTGATTGGATAATATTTTCAAAGTCATAATAGAAAGGAGGAAGCATCAACTTAGGGGAGATAAGAAAATAAATGAGAGGGAGCTATTCTAATGGTTATATTCTAATTATTTTCTTTTTCACAATTTTTTGTTTTTTGGTTGATAATACAACGTACTGAGATTGTAGCACAAATTCAAGGGGAGAAATTTTAGATTGAGACAAACAAGGAAGCATGGAGTTTCTTAAAATTATATTATGATTATATGCATAATCTCAAGGAGAGTTTTTCTAAAATATATTTTGAAATTATTCTAAATTTTTTTATCTTACTCTTTATCTACACAAATATTTTTATTATGTCAAAAAGGGAGACGTTATAACAATTATATATGAATTGTTTGTCAAAATTTTTTTAAAGAGAGAAAATAAATGCTTGCATTAGTATTGTTGAGTATTTCTTGTTGCATTTATTTCAAAAGATAAATTGATTTTTCTCACTTGTATTAACTTTTTATTTTGATGATGTCAAAGGAAGAGAAGAAACATGAATTTGAATTGTGCATATATTATAATTATCAAATATTTTTTGTTGCATAAATTCAAAAGAAATTGATTTTATTTCAAATTTTGTGTCAAATCCATGTATATATTGGCATAATAAAAAAGGGAGAGACTATTAATTCTATAGTTTGATTTTCATGATATTTAAAATATTATGGGATAAATTATAATTTTTAATATACATATTTTATAACAATTTGGTTCAAAATATAAAAATGTAATCTATTTTTTTTTTATACATATTGCTCTGAATTTAAACTAAGTAATTTTTTTTATGCATCTTTTAAATAGTATAATTATATATATAATATAATTAAATGTACTATAGAGAGACATACCCACGTGGGGGTGTCTCATTGGAAACTAAAGTAAATTTGTTATGCATCTTGCAAATAGTTTAATTATATATAATATAATTAAATATAGGATAAATTATTCTTTGCACTATTACACTTTACACTAAATTTTATTTTGACCTCTATACATAAAACTATGACAGTCAACTATCTTCACTTTTAGTCAAATCCTACTTTGATCCCTGTGCATGATATTGTAACAACCCCTTGTACTTTTGGTAAAATTTCATTTTAATTTCTATACAAGTGTCAATATTCCTTTTCTGTTATTCAATTGTTTAAATATTTAATAGAATCTTATCATGTGATAAGAATGTGACTACGACATGAGGGTAAAAAAGAAAAATCATTTATATTTTCTACCAATACACAGTTTATCCCAAAATTTACATCAAAATACTACTGTACTAGGCTAAAACAAAATACAGTTTGTGAACAATTAATAAGATGAACTAGAATTTTGCATAAATTAGAATCAAGAAACTCTATTTTTCGCGGTAATATAGTTTCCTGTCTATTCATCGTTCTTTCTCTTTAATTTCTTTGTTATATATATATATTTCAAAAACTCTAGTTTCTTACATTTTCGTTCTAATTTTTACTATACGAAAATATATATATATATATATATATAGTATTATATAACTCTTATGTACTTATCACGTAAGACAAAATATATTGGTGGGAAATATAAATGAATTTTCTCTCTTACCCTCATTTCGTAGTTATATTTTTGTTACATGATTGAATTTTGTTAAAGATTTAAAAATAAAATAACAGAAGAGGGATATAGACACTTGTATAAAAACCAAAGTGAAATTTAAGTAAAAGTGCAGAGGATTAACTGTTATAATTTTATGTGTAGGGACCAAAGTGAGATTTGACTAAAAGTACATGGGTTGACTATTATGAATTCATGTGTAAGAATCAAAATGAGATTTGAAACAAAGTGTAGAGGTACAAAGTGTAATTTACTCTTAAATGTACTACAGAGAGACACACCCACGTGCTGGGTATCTCATTGGAAAAATTAAGGTCTCGTTTGGGAATAAGTTTTTTTAGTAATTTTTTGGCTAAAATATAATGTAAAAAAAATTAGTATATTTGGAATGACTTTTTAATTTTTTTTACCAAAAGATGTGTAAAAAGTAAAAAAAAAGAAAAGAATTTTCTCTTTCTGATATATGTTGTTAGCTTTTTAATTTTTTTTGATGACTTTTTGATTTTTAGACTAAAAAGTAATGTTACCAAATAAGACCTAAGTAAATTTATTATACATCTTGTAAATAGTTTAATTATATATAATATAATTAAACGTAATATAGAGAGACACACCTGCGTGGTGGGTGTCCCATTGAAAAAATTAAATAAATTTGTTATGGATCTTATAAATTATTTAATTATACATAATATAATCAAATATATTGTGCCTGTTTGGTAGAGCACTGGGAAAGTACTTATAGTTTATGCCTAAACAGCTTATAACTTATAACTATGAACATAAGCTGATTTTTGACTTATAAATTAAGCATCTCCTGCCCCACTCAAAGAATAAGCTGATTTGTGAATTCCAAAAAGCTATAAGGTATAAGGTATAAGCTAAACCAAAAACATCAAAATAACTTAAATTAAACTGAAAGCTGAAATAAGCAGTTTTTAAGTTGCACCAAACATGCACATTATAGAGAAACACACCCACGTGGTGGGTGTTCCGTTGAAAAATCCTCTGCATTTTTTTTCCCTTTGCCTTTCCTTTTTTTAGATCAAGTTTGGCATTTACTAAATAATACAAAAAGTTAAAAAGTCACTATCCTATTTAAGTCACATCATCTTATTTAAATCACATCATCTCTCTAACACATCACATCAAACCCAATCTATATAAACTAATAAGTCAAAAAATACACTTTTTTAGAACATCCTAAACCAACCCTTTATTCTTAGTTCTTGATATGTGCAGATTATGGTAGTGTACCGTTAAATATATAGAAAATGAATGAATTCAAAAAAAAAAAAAAAAAAAAAAAAAGCGCCTGGCCAAGAATCCCTTTGCAAATGACATATTTTTAATTAGGTCTGCCTTCTCTTTAATCTTAGATCGGATTGAAGGGTACTGTTGAGTCCATAGGATCTATTACGGGTCTCGTTTCGATAATCTGAACCATTCAATGTGTAGAATTTGTCGAGTACTATATGCTTCAAAAAAAATCACATTAAGCGGATATCGATAGTTATTTCATCGGATCAAATTTTTGTCAACTGTTTATTTTTTGACCATCCATTTTTTTTATACAAAAGTAATTTGATTACATAGTTATCAATATCCGGTCAATGTAATTTTTTACAAACATATTGTACTGGACGAATTCTATATATTGAACGATTCAGATTATTAAAACGGGATCCGTAGTAGACCCTCACAGGTCCAATAGTAACCTCCAATCCGATCTGGAACGGGAGGGAAGCCGGTCCCTTTTTAATTGACTATAAAGGCTGCAATGTTTAGAAAAAGAAAATGCAAGAGACAAATGGTGAAAAGTTTGTAATATTTAAGAGTTTAAAATATTGTGTGATGTATTTTTATTGAGTATAATTTCTTTTGAGAGAAAAATTATTGAAAAGTTGAGCTTTTATTGTAAAAGAATTGTGTCCCTTATTCTTATTTTTGTAAACAAGTGATATTTTTTGTGAGTGATTTTTCGTGATAAAATCACTTGAATTAGGTGTGACTAGACACTAGAGTCAAAAACTCGTTAGGATTAGTTACTTGTTGTAAAGATTTATTAGTACCTGCGAAGTTAGGAGTGTATTACTATTTGAAGAATAGTGAAGAAATTTCCGATGAGGATACTTGGAAAGTAAATGTAGGCCTGGATTGAGCCGAACTACTATAAATTACAGTGTTTACTTTCTCTTCCCTTTTACTCATTTCATTTTTATTACTCTTATTTATATTGCTTCATATTTTTATTTATTTATTATTTGGGTTATTTTTTAATTTAGCAATTTATTTAGAAACGTAATTCACTCCACCTCTTAGGTTGCCTTCTAGGTAACATCTTTCAATACTTAATTTTTAATTTTCAGTTTTATCAAATAATACTTTAAGTAAAATAGTGCATTTTATTGACATACTTTAACATTGAGCCATGTAGCATACTAAAAACTTGACATGTGTCATTTATTTATTTGTTTGCTCTATCTTTTATGTCCTTTTATTTTCTCTTGTCTTTGTTAACTCCATAAATTGTCTTAATCTTTTTATTTGTATTTATTTTCTCTTTTGATAGAGATGTAAATATATGAATGTGGGGTGGGGGAAAAGAATATTTATCAGTATTTTTTTAGAATTTGTAGTGTATTTTTTTTAATCTTTGTACATGTAATCATGGGACAATTATAACAATATATTGCAATTTATAATACTATAGATGAATCCATTACATATATCTAATGATTATGAAATATAAATATAAATTTATAATTATTTTAAATTAAGAAAATATTATTACACTTATGATTGGATGATATAATAGAGCCTCTCCATTACAATATGTAATGAATTGTAATAAAAAGAATTGCAATCATAATTTAAGTTAAACATAAAAAATAGAGAGAGTTGAAACACAACATGAGTTATTTTTGTCTCTTAATTATAATGCATCCAAGTAGACATGCTCGATACATGATTATCTAAGTAGTGATGGTTTGCTCTTCCAAATCAGTGCTTCACTAAACATTGTTGTCACTCACTCACTATCCTCAGAATTGGACAATGGAGACGCAACATGCTCAGCACTTCCCTCCTCTACTTGTTTTATTCTTCTCTTTGTTGCCTTTAATTTTTTGGCTAGACACTTTGCCATCGAGCGAAGCGCAACAATCTCTTTATCTAGTTCAATGAGAAAAGAATCTCCATCAACTCTTGCCTCTTGCATTTTTTGGTTCACTACCATCGAAGAATTGTCTGTGGAAACACTTGGAAAAGCCCTTCTAGATGAACTAGTTGCCCTGTCAACTTCCTGTTCATCAACTCCCTCTTCTTCCTCCACCATCTCTTCTATCATCAAAGCCTTACTAGCGGACATGTCCAATTTTGTCTCCCCAAATTTGTATGCTCCTAGCATAGGGAATATCTAAGAAGCAACCGAAAAAACTGATCCAATAAAATTAATAGCAATAGATCTATTAAGTAAACAAAACAAAGAACAAGAAGGAAGAATTGAATTAAAATGTCATTTTTCTTTTTATGGGAATATGTTGCCTTGCTTATCATACATTTAGACAGAGATCAAGCTTAAAACGTAACTACTACTATTTTATGTTCTGCATACCAATTTTGGCCCCTTTACTTTTTATTAGATTTTGATTTTGATTGTGGCTTTTTAGTTTTATAAATTGCAATAGTAAAAAAATTAATAAAACAAAATATAAAACAAAACAAAAGTCTATCTCCTCTTCTTATCAGTCTACAGGTAAATAAAACTGAAAGTGCATGCATACCTCAGGGAGAAGGCAATGAACATGAGCAACGTAGTGGCATTCTTCACAAGAGTAAGTAGGCTCTTCTAGGTCCCTGTTTTCCTCACAAGCATCGCAGTAGAACTCAAAGGATGCATCTTCACCCGGATAGTCTGTGATGGGAGAATTGGTGAGAGTGAGGGGATGCCTATGAATTTTATCTTTGGCAGTTGGTGGCAATTTTGGAACACAATAGGGATGAAGATTGAATTCGCACTCCACACAGCGGAAAAAAGGGGTGAGGATTATTCTCATATTACAAACGGTGCAATACAATAAGGACGGTCTGTCATTGAAAAAAGGAAGGGGGTGCTGGTGAATTTCAGACTTGATGAACCAGGGTTTGGAAACTGGGCATATAATGTCAAAGAAGATTCCGCACTTGGGGTTGCGACAAACATAGGCGAAACCTGAAGCAAACTCATTACACGCACGGCACTTAAATTCACCTTTGAATTCATGTGCCTTCCCACTAATGGCCTTATATATATGGCTTCTCCTTTACAAAAGGATCCTCCTACTGACGAATTGAATACTCGATCAGGGTGAGTGCGTGTTGTTGGTGGCAAAAGGAGTGTTTTACCTTAAGAGGCAAATCCGCACAAGATTTGTGCAGCAAAAACTTGCATTCAAGGCAGACATAGACGACAGAAGAATCTGATGGGTGGTCTTGGGCCTCTCTCAACCCCAAAAGCTAGTTCAAGAGGTGAGGCTTTCCCTCACACTTATAAACTGACCACCAGCCCCATCCACAACCGATGTGGGACAACCCCAACAATCTCCCCACCAGCCCCATCCACAACCGATGTGGGACAACCCCAACAATCTCCCCACCAGCCCCAGCCCCATCCACAACCGATGTGGGACAACCCCAACAATCTCCCGAGGTGAGGCTTTCCCTCACACTTATAAACTGACCACCAGCCCAACAATCTCCCCACCAGCCCCATCCACAACCGATGTGGGACAACCCCAACAATCTCCCCACCAGCCCCAGCCCCATCCACAACCGATGTGGGACAACCCCAACAATCTCCCGAGGTGAGGCTTTCCCTCACACTTATAAACTGACCACCAGCCCCATCCACAACCGATGTGGGACAACCCCAACAATCTCCCCACCAGCCCCATCCACAACCAATGTGGGACAACCCCAACAATCTCCCCCTCACACATCGGGTCCTGGGTCGGAGCAGCGACAACCCGTTTTTTCGGTGGACTATTGGGCTGAGACTTATTGGTAAACCTGGGCTCTGATACCAGTGATGGGTGGTCTTGGGCCTCTCTCAACCCCAAAAGCTAGCTCAAGAGGTGAGGCTTTCCCTCACACTTATAAACTGACCACCAGCCCCATCCACAACCGATGTGGGACAACCCAACAGAATCCTCCTCAAAGAGAGGCTGGCAAGCATCGCAAGTTATAGTATAACCCTTTTTAGTCATCTGACAAGGAATCAAAGGATGGCGGTGGCTTAACTGTCGAATCTGGAACTCCTCCTCCTCCTCCTCCTCCTCCTCCTCCTCCTCCTCCTCCCTGCCTTGAGAATTTTGGCTAGGCAAAGGCAATGACAATGGCAATGGTATCAACGAAGCGCAACATGGGTGAAGGCTAAAGTTACAGTCAGAACAATGGAAGGTAAAGCCCACCAGCACCTTCCCATAAGCGCTGCACCGATTGGAAGCAGAATCAAAATGGTGGCGGACGAGCAGGGTAAGCGGGTGTTGTGGATGAAGAGGATGATCGATCTGGGAAGGCCATTGGGCGCATGATTCATCCAGCAAGCAATTGCACTCTAGGCAAACACAGATCCAACTTCCATTGATGGGTTGCCTGCAGGCAGAACAGGGGAAATTAAAAATGGTTTTGTTCTCGCAGATAATCAATGGATGTGGGTGGCGAAGTAGACTTTGAATTTGAGTTTGAATTTGACGGTCTTGGACATTTCTTGTTTCGGTATGCTTTAGTAAAGCACAACAAGGGTCCAGGTTAAAGCCACAATCGGAACAGTGGAAGTAATTGGAGGAGCGAGGGATCGGCCCACAGGCATCGCACTTGAATGACACAACAGATGATGATGATGATGATGCAGCATTTGGGGTACGTCATTTGGAAGGTGAGAGAGTGTTTTGGGTGAAAGGGTGTACCATCTCTCTTTGCAATTTAGCGCATCGTATGTGGATATTGTTACCTGGATAGCAAAAGTCTTCGCCACACGAATACGCACGACCAAATAGGGATTTCGTTCCGGCATACCAAGCACTCGCCACGGTCCACCTCCTTGAATATCAATGGATGCTCATGGATGAAATGTTGAATCTTGTCTTCCATCTCTGGATCTCTCTCTCTCTCTGTCTGTTGAATCTTGTCTTCCATCTCTCTCTCTCTGTCTCTCTCGTGTGAGATGAATGCTTTACCGGGTGCTGGTTGTTGCACTGCAAGAAACCTTACTCTTTTTTCTGGATATGAAACATAAATTTTCTTGCTTTATTTAGGGTGGTAACGATATTACTAGTAAATTTATAGAAAATGATATACAAATTTATTTTGTAGGCTTACTTTTTTAGACTTAATGATGTGTAAAATAATTATAAATGATTAGAGGACATCTAATAGAGAGATTTGTATTTAGATATTTTAATACATTGTGATATCATTAGATTTAAAAAATAAATTTAATTTTTTTAATTTGAATAGCACTGCTCTATATTTATAGATGTAAATAAATTGTCAAAATGATACATCTCACAAGGGAAAGACTATAAAGGGTGTATACTGTACGCACCTTATTATTAAAGAAAAAAATAGTATAATTTTATACTCTCTGAGTTATAACTAAATAAATAAATAAATCATAATCAAACAACATGCGAGGCATAACTAAAATAAGGTCATTACTAAAAAAAAAATTGATCATAACTTAAAAAAAATGACATAACTTAAGGGTGCATATGATTGGGAGTGTGTATAGTAAAATTTCCTAATTTAAATATAGTCAGAAAGTATCTACGTGCTTTTGGACTAAAGTGTATCTCTTAACACCGTTAACTATAGACGTAAATAACTACAACACCCTCAAACTTTACAAATTTTTTGTTATTTTCTTTCTCTCTCCTCTCTCATACACATTATTTATAATATCTAAGATTAATTCAATTAAATCACAATTAATCATAAATTTTTAGTTATTTTATTATAATTCTTAACTTTTTATTCTAATTTTAATTTAATTTAATTTTAGATCACAATTAATCCTAAATTCTTAATTATTTATTGTAGTTTCTAACTTTTTTATCTAATTTTAATTTAATTATATTTTAAATCATGACTAATCCTAAATCCTTAATTATTTATTGTAATACCTAACATGTTAATCTAATTTTAGATCAAACCTTAATCCTTAATTGTTAATTATTAATTATTTTTATTTAATTATATTTAAATCAATAATTATATTTTATAATTTAGATCAATCCTTAATTATATTTTAATTAACATATTAATTCAATTTTACATTGAGAGAAAATGGGCGTAAAATTATTTTTTGTTGTATTAGTTTCACTTTATTTAAAAAAAAAAAAAAAAAAAAAAAAACCAAATCCATTCTAAAAAATAGTGTGTAATATTCTATCCGTTAATTTAAATGAAAAAATTAATGATGATACCTTAGTCCAAAGCCACATAAAAACTTTTTACCTATATTTAAACAATAAAGAAATAAAATATTCTAGTCTCAAACCATCACGAGGTTGCTATTTAGCATTATATGATTGTACTTTGTTTCTTTTGTGTTCATTGACCCTTTAAACAAGCTCAAATTCATTGTTTGACCTGAAGGTGTGTCATGTTGTAATTTTATGCCCACATGTAAAAATTATGATTCAAAGCTATCACCCAAAATAAAAGATAAAATATTACAAGTGGTTGGAATCAAAACTTCGAGTTGAGAAGTCATAAACCATGTGAACTTAGCTTGTTTGTGCTTTTGTGTTCAAATATTGAGACAAGAAACACAGTCATGACCAGGAATTTTAAACTTAAAAATTCCACTTATTTTTAGCCAAAACTTCAAGTTATAAATAACAACAAATTCTTTATAAAAAAAAAAAAAAAAGAAGGAAAAAGAAAAAGGTTACTCCACAGAGATGGTTTGGGTTACATTGCTAGTGACAGGGATAGGCCCACAAGGACCACGGCCCACCATGAGTAAACCCAAGCCCACCATTTAGACCTCATTACACAACCCGGTCAGTAAAACCCGGCACAGCTGGAGGCCAACTGAGCAGGAAAGGCCAATGATGCTCGGACACGTGGCGGGTCTTGAAACGACCATGTCAGCAGACAAAGATCTGCAAAGTTATTGCCACAGCACATCACCATTAATGCAACCCATCACCGCATTTATTGCGACAACACCCCTCAGCTCGGATGACGCCTCCTCACCCTGAACAAGACAAAGGCGAGCAAGCGCAAGCTTTTCGGCGGGGAAGGTCGAAAACGTGAGACAGCGAAATGATTACCAAAGGATATAAGCAAAGCTCGAAGACAAGAAGAAGGTCAAGTTTTCCATCCCCTATCTCTCTCTCTCTCTCTCTACATTTTTGTCCATCACCTTCTCTAATTCATACACCGGAGGGTTCGCCGGGGGACTACCCCGTTCCCTGATTGGACTTGCTTGCAGGTTACCCAGTGGGCTTGAGGAGCTTGGATCGGTCTAGCCCATTCATGAGGACTCACTGTGCTATCAGCTAGTATCATGTGAAGTCCTTTTTATTTGGATGAGCCTACTTTCAAGAGAAGCAAACATACTTTTGCATGAATATGTATTAAAGTGCCAGCAAATAAAGAGATCCCCGAGTCTTTCAAAATAAATCATGGGAATGGTGACCCGTATGAGAATCAAGTTGAGGTTCCATGGAAGCCTCAAAGGTGTGATATTTGTAAGACTTTTGATCATACTGCTAATTTGTGCCCTCAAAAGCCAAAGACTTTGAACCCTCCTTCTTTCAAACAAGAGTGGAGAGTCAAGGAGACTAAAATTCAAATTCCGACTAAATGGCAAGTGGTAAAGAAAAAGGGGAGAGATGGTGGTTCAACGACAATGATAAACAAAAAGAGAGACGCAGTCTTCGCCCCTCAACATCTAATGCCTTTGATGTCCTTGAATTGTGTAATATGGGAGAGTTATGGAATAGAGAATTAAGTTAAGAGTTGTGCCAAATGAAGAGCCTAAAAAATAGAGGGAGTTCATCTCCAAGTGACCCTAGTAATGGGGAGACTACAAAGGAGGATAACAAAAGAAAACTCAAAGCGAAACCTCATAATTTGAAGAGTGCTAGAGGAAAATTTTGAATCTTTTTTGTTGTGAATGTTGTGTTTGTCTTCTATAGGCTTAGTTTTATTTCTTTTGATGGAGTAGTTTATTTTTGTTTATTTTTGTTCTCCCTACAAAAGGTGTGTATTGAATTTCATTGTATATCTTTCTTTTTTTGGTTATAATATTACTTACTTATCCAAAAAAAAAAAAGGTTACTCCATGGAGTAAGGATGCTCTCTATGTACAGTGATTTTTTGGATGTCTGAACGCAAAAATGGAGCTGTGATTTACATTTTTTTAGACCTTAAATTGCAATGCATTAAAATATATATCAAATGAAAAATATTTAAAATATAATAAAAGATACTCAAAAAGATAATAAACAAATCAAAACTTCCTTTTCTTTCAAATATGTACCCACTTAGGCCTCGTTTGGGAACATGCTATTTTAGTAACTTTTTGACTTTTTACGAAAAGATGTGCAGAAAAGTAGAGAGGTGATGTGACTAGTTTTAGTTGGTTTTTTGGCTTTTTGGCTAAAATAGCCAGTCTCCAAACGAGGCTTTAGTCGTCTATCAAACTAGTACTTGATGTTTGTTCAAAAAAAAAAAAAAAAAAAAAAAAAGAGAAAAAAAACACTAGTACTTGATGTTCTTTTTTATTAAGAATTCATCTATAATTGAATTTGCACTAATTTTTTAGCATTTCTTTATGATGTATATACCATCAAAGAAATTGTGAAAATAGTATCATTTCTAAATATACTGCATAAAGAAAGAGATAAATATTGCACTGTAAATTATATGTAATTGAATAATACTATCCCAAATCTAACAAATTAACCAAATAACCATCTATTTAACCGAAAAAAGAGTAACTGTTGAACACAATAGTCACCCATATATCTAATAAATTTCAGTGTATTACATAAGGTGGTAAACAAAATATGATAAGAAAATATAGTTGTCATGGCATTATTGTCAACAATTTTGTGCAGTACTTTTTATTTTATTGTCAACCCTAATGTTTTTTGATTGCTGTCAAAAGCAAAACGTAGAAGACACACCTCAACTACTGTCTTTCTTGTCACAAGCTTTAAACAGGAGAGCTTCAAACAAGGTTGACGTGGCTGCTGACTTGTCAAGTCAATTTGGCATGAAATTTTTATTAGAACAACTTGTAATATTTTTATTTTGGTGAGGGGTATAAAATTGGCACATGACACCCTTCTAAAATATACGGGGACGCTTTTTTTTTTTTTTTCAGTAGGTAAAAACAAAGACTTCGATCTTCTTTAATAAATCAATGAAGCTAAAAAATTAATGACAATAATAAAATGCTGGCCTCATATGCATCAAAATGTCATCATCACCATCCAGCCTTCATGCAAGTGGGAAATCATACCAGCAAGTTCTTAAAAAAAATGACAACCTTTCTAAGTTGGGAATAACATTTCTATTAGAACATGAAATATCTTATTGCGACTGACCTCAAGTATGAACTTTCTTTTTTCAGATGTTTGCTGTTTTTAAGTACTGCAAACTATATAGATCCCTACAAAACAGAGAGTTACTGTAAAATAAGCGTGTTCATATATAAGAGCGAACGAATTTTATGAGTCAATTAACAGAAAACAAATGCGCCTCATGCCATAAATGAGAAGCCATCAGTACAATCAAATAGCCAAAAGGCAGGTCAAGTAATCTAGAAACGAAATTGTCATACCTTCTATATAGTTTTTCTAACCATGTATAGTGTTGAAGACACAGGAAAGCAACCACCATGTCACATTGCAGAAACTCCTTTAGATCTATAAAACCAAAAGCAAACAAAACAGTTTAGTACTTACGAACCCATTTGAGAAATAGAGATATTTAAAGATGGAAATCCAACATTTTGGCCAGCTGCTTCGGTTGCAAATGCTTTCTTAGTACATTGCCTTTCATTACCAACCTGTCGTCTTAAAGCACAAAGTTACCTGCTGCTCGCTACTACTTGAAAGGGGCGGATAGATGTTAGCCTTTTGCAATTTGTAAGCACTCCTTAGTATTGATCTAATGAGCTTTCTTTATGTTGAGTTACCTAATGTTATCTACTACTTAAAAGGGGCGGAGAGATGTTAGCCTTTCACTAGTTTTGACCTAATGCCTAGTAGAGAACGAGCTGGAGATCATGAAAAGCATTTCCACAAGGGGCGCGCCCGCCGGGGGGGGGGGGGGGTTGGTGTGTGTGGGGGCCGGTGGAGCTTTGGTTCTAGAATGCCGACTACATGGGAACATTTGGATGTAAGTTTGAGGCACATTTATTTGTGCCAGGTTCAGAGTGTAAGTTCAACCTAGACATTCTTTGTGCCAGATTCACGTCTATTTCACACGACGAAAATCAAGATCAACAGATTCATCATTTTGCCCACCAAGATTATGGATTTGACTGCTCTACGTGCAAACAACCCACGAAGGGTGCGATATATGTTTGTGTCGGATGCAAATACTTCATCCTTAGATCATGTGCCGAGTGGCCATTGCATATCCTACACCCTTTCACCCACAATACCCTCTAACCCTTCTTACACTGTCACGAAACTGTTCAAAGAATTTCGAAGAGCTTGGATTCTTTTGTCCCATGCCCTGCGCAGCGGAAGCCTTTTACCACTTATGAGAACATTGCTTTTATGATCATTGGATATTCTATCCACTAGATTAGATCTAAAATTTGAAAAATAACTTGATTAGTTCTTCCCTAATCTATATCTTCAAAAAACCACATGTCATGATTTGTTATGATGATTATTTTGAGAATTCTATCTTTAAAATTTAATTTATCATAGGATTATTCTAAGATTTGTACAATTTTATCACGATGATCCTCAATTTGATTTTTTTTTATTAAAAGAAAGATTTCTTTTGGAAGCAAAGTTCTTATTTTTTCAAAAAGACAAATTCTTTTTATTTGTTCAAAAACTAGATCAGAAAACTCATCTGATATGAGATTTGATAGTTGAAGAAAACTGTTTATCTTTTTCGAAATTAAAATTTTCATTCCAATTTATTTGTTTAAGGATATTGAAACAAAGGTTTTGTAAATCTTTTAACTTAGTTGTTTGCTTAGCTAATTTGTTGGCTAGAACTCGCATGTGTTTTCACTTTGTTGTCTACAATGTGAGTTTTTCAAACTCTATTGAGTTTTGTATAAATTTCTCGGGATATACTAGGGTTGAAAAAATCTTTTATTTCAAATTCATCTAGTTTAGATGTCTGAATATTAGTTGGAATTGGGTTAGTTCTCATTTGAAAAAAATTATTTTGATAAATAAGCATAGTTGGTGTATAACGATCTCGGTTTCTAACCCGACCTTTATGGTGTATCTGGTTCAGGTCTTGTGGTTTAATGTTGTTGTTTATGTCTTTTCTTCCTCTTACTCTTTGAATTTGAGTTTTGGAATATCTTGGGCGTGTTTGGAACAGGTTGGTAGTGAGCTGGTGCGAGTAGTAGTTGCCTAGATATTTTTTGGTCTTCCGCTCAAGCGGGTCTTCTTGCACTCGAGTGGGGTTTGCACTCACTCGATATTTTGAACGTTTGCAAAAATACTGCAGAAGTGTTTTTCACACTTGAGCGGCGTTTACTATGCTCGAGCGGGTTTGAGCTCAAGTGGCCTTTCCTGCGCTTGAGCGTCTATCTGGAGTCTGTAAAATTCTAGAGGTGTGTATTCTACGCTCGAGCGGGTAGTGCCTTGCTGTTGTGTCTTGGAGCTCGAGCGGCCTTTCTTGCGCTCGAGCATGGTAGAATTGTTGTGTCTGACGATCGAGCGTCAAGCTTTTCGCTCGAGCGGATTGCGTGTATATCAGATCGTGAAAGTAATATTTTAAATCACTTTTTTCGTCCTTTCTCTCTCTAAAACTTTCCAAAACCCTAAGTTGAGAGCTTCTCTCTCTAAAATACTCTTTCTCTTTACATTTTGGCCTAGATCAAGTGATCTCTTCACCCTCCTTCCTTTGATAAAAAGCTTGGGTTCTTCAAGATCCCCATTTTCATCCGGGTGGAAGTTGATTTCGGCATCTTTAGGGGTTCATCTCTTGCTTGGCTTGTTTCTTCTTCTTGAGGTAGGGATATTCTACTCATTTTTATGGGTTTTAACCTAGACATTGGTTAATTTGTATAAATGTTGAATTTGAGGATGTTGGGTAAAGTTAGGGTTTTGAAATTGGATTTATAAAAGAGGGATTTTCTATTTTGGGGTTCCATGTGTATGTGTAGTCTTAAACATGATGTTATTGTGTATAATGGGTGGAATTTGGCCTTGAGTGCAATGTTTGAGAATATAGGAACAATGCCCTAATTTGTATTATGAAAATTATTGTGTTATTGATGAAATTAACGTAAAAATATGAAATTGACTTGGGAATTATGAAATTGGGAAGGATTGTGGTTAAATGGTGTAGTTGGATTGATGAATCACTCATCTATGGAAAATGTGATAAATTATCTATTGGGAAATTTATTTATCGGTTTAGAAATAATTGCCTTGGGCTATTGGTGGAGGATAGTCTTGATTGTTGTAGACACTGCATGTTGATTAGGGAAAATTGAAATTAATCAATCGGAATATGTCATTGAATATGACGGTTGGATGAAAACATTGTATATGTGAATGGATTAGTCATTGTATATGACAACTTGTTGAATACATTGTATATGTGTATTGTTTGGGAGGAGATAGATGATGTACTCCATTGTATGGGAGGAGATAGGAGATGGACTCCATTGATAATTAAGTTGGTCGGAGTGTCCAAGGTGAAAGTCCCGAAATCTTATTATTTATGGGTGCCGGTTCCCTCGGACGTAGTTCCATAAAATGGCAAGAATGTTGAAGTGTTGAATGATGTTTGTTATTGAAGTGTTGATGTTTGAGTTGTAGTCTCATTTCACAATGTTTGGATATTATTGAACTATATCAATAAATTGATTGGATAGATGATGGAAATGGATTGAAATATAAATGTCAATGATGGTTGATCATGGAAAGAATATGAGGTAGTCTTAAATTGTTAAACATTCATCAAATGCTGATGTTTTAGTTAATTCTCATATTATGTTTAACATATCTCTACTGGGTTTTGGCTCACCCTATATGGGACATCATTTTCAGGTACAGGTGACATGCCGCCTCTAAGGAATTAGCTTGGGATGTTGTAGGGCCGAAGTCTTCGTTTTGGTTGTTTTGTTTTATATTATATGTTCTTATTTCTGAGCCAAGGGCTTTAAGTTGTAAAGGGCTTCTGACCCTCTTTTATTGTAACCAAGTGTTGACTTGGAAAGTTGTGAGCCTGTAGGGCATTTACTTTTGTTGTCAACATGTAATATTTTTGTAAAGAATACTCTGATAAGTGAATATATTTTACTCTCCGATATCTTTGGATATTATGAATGATTGATTTATGCATTTATTTTGAGGGCGTTACATTGTGCACTATAAAAAGTTTTTTTTTTAGCTTTGGTCATGCTATCATAGGATTAAAAACTAGTTCTTGAAAATCCGCAAACTTGCTTATTGTAATCATTTCATTGTGTAAATTTCAAATTGTCTTCCTGCAAACACAATATAAACTTTTTATTGTCTGGAGATTGCTTTTTTAGCAATTGTCACCCAATCTCCTTGTGCGGGTTGTTTACCCTTGTTCATTTTTTCCTCTTTATCTAGAGGTCATCTGCAAAAATTAAAATTACTTGTTTAGTAATTTAATTTTCTAAAACAATTCCTACTAATAAAATCTACAAAAAAATTGTTAGTACCTTGTTCTATCTCCGAAGTATATTCTGAAATCTTATTATACCATGCTAATCTTATACCTTACCAATAGGTTTTTTATTGATCAAGAAATCTTTTACTGCTTTATTATCAGTTCGTATAATAAAATTTTATGGGGCTAAATAAATATGAAAACTTTTTACTGTCAATTTTATTGCAAGTAATTCTTTTTTCAAAAATAATATATTTCTGTTTATTTGGTTTAAATGTTCTAGAATTATATCCACAAATTAGTTCTTTTTGTAATTTTATGGGTATTGGATTTTTTTTCTTAGTATAATCCCATTTTCTGATAAAGGTATCTCTTTACCATGCCATAATTTACTTGGTGTTGCTTCGAGAACACATCCCTAACATGATTTTGAGGCATCTATTTTTAAAATTAATTTATCACCTGTTTGAGGAAGATAAACATCTGGTAAATTTGTTTAATTAAAGTAACATTGTCTGCTGTCCATTCAAAATAACATTTTTCTTTAATTTGGTTAACCAATGAATTTCTATTTTTGAAAGATTTTTGATAAAATTCCGTCCATAATTTAATATACCTAATAAACTTTGTAATTGTGTTATATTTTCAAGAGTATTAGGAAAATCTTGTATTTTGGACAAAATATGTTCCTGTAATTTCAAACTTTTCTAGTCTAAAATTATTCCCCAAAATTCAATTGATTCTTTTTTCGAATTCAATCTTTTTTGGTGACAAAATAATTTCATATTTTTGGAATTTTTCACAAAGTAATTTCAAATATTTCTTATGCTCCTCCTCGGTTTTGGAGAAGATAAGTATATCATCAATATAAACTACACAACAATCCTTAAGATCTTTAAAGATTGTATCCATTCACCGTTGGAATACCTGTGGTGCTATATTTAACCCAAAAGGCATAATATTCTAGTGGTAATATCCTCTAGGTGTACTAAAAGCTGTCAATTTTTTTGACTCTTCAGTCAATTGAATTTGCCAAAATCCACTCTTACAATCGAATTTGCTAAAGATTTTTGATCCTTTGGTTAAGTTAATCAAAACATCTTTTCTTGGAGTAAAATATCCATCAAATTCTAAATTTTCATTTAGTCGTTTATAGTTGACTACCATTCGGGTTTTTCCTCTTTTAATTTTAGTACGGTTTCTTACCATAAAAACTGGACTAGATTAAGGGTTTCTAGTTTCTTCAATTAACTTTTTGTCTAAAGGGTTTTGAAGTTGAATATCAAATTCATCTATATCTTGTCTAGTATAGATCATTGGTCTTACTATAATGATAACATTAGGGTCTTTCAATTTCAAACTACAATAACATGAACTACGTTGCCATAGTTTTAATGGATTTGCATTAAAATTTTCTTCTAGAATTTTATAAATCCAATGTGATTCATCAATAGTTTTGATGATGGGAGTTAAATCACCACGCAGAATGGACGTAAACTCTTTATCACAAATATATTTATGTTGTTTTAACAATGGAATATGAATTAAAACATTGTTTATGCTTAATGAAACGTCTTTTTCCTGTATTTGCATTGGAAGATATTTATATATAAAATTATTTCCAAGAAGGAAATTGCGATGCATATAAAGAAAACATAGAATTTTTGGTATAATAAACTTGCTATCATTTAACCAAATAGCTATATTTTTAGCCTTAAATTATGTGGAAGTATGGTTTCTATCAATTCCAGTAACCAAAATTGAATGTTTCATTATTTTCTATTTTTCTTTCGGTATGGTATTCCATTTACATGAGCTGATTATAGCTCCTATATATATGAGAACACTGAGGCTAAAATTAAATGTTTCCAATAGATATGTGTATCTTCTTTTTGGCTAAGAGAAAAAATAATATCATCATTTTTTGTTTGAAAATGATACATATATGCAGACTCAATATGTTCAAATTGTCTTTTTGTTCCTGGAAAAATAGGAATCTGAACATTTGTTGAAAAAATAGATTCTTGATTAGAATTATTACTTGATTCACCAATTTGAAAATACTTTGTTAGAAAAATCTTTTTCAAATACAGAAGTTGATCTTTTAATTTTTGGAACTGTATTTTGAATATATAAATTTTTTCTTGGTGCTTGCATTTGTATTTGTGCAGGATTTTTTTTGTTTTAGACGATTCTTCTTGTCCCACTAGGTCATAGATTAACCATTGTCGAGGGACTTCTAAATCGCTCCAATTTATTAGACGCTGTTGGATTTCCATGTCAAATAGTCTTGGTTCAAAGATTTCAACGATTTTATTATCGTTTGATCTTGTTTTTGTTTTAGGAAATTTGGTCAATCCATGAATTGTTTTCTAATGAATAGCCAAATCATGTAAATTTGATTTCATTCGTAATCTTTGTGTTCTAATTCTTATTCTAACTGTATCTTCAAGATTAGGATCATTTATGGAAATAAAGAAATTTGGTCTAACATTAAACCAAACTACTCCATTAGCGAAATTAGATTGAATTCCTCCACTTGATTGCTTTCATTGGGTTAGAAAATCTTTTATCAAAAATTACTGCCAACAAAGGAGTATCCATCCCTTGGCAGAATAATGCTATTATGGTTACCTATATTAATCCAATATGAATATATTGAATCTCAGGATATTTCTTTTTTCATCTTGCAACCTTTTTCTTGTCAAAAAAATAAATATCAATATTTCCTTCTTTTGACCATTTTGCTTGAGCGTTACCACTATATTAAACACTCTTGTTGAAAAGAAGTTGAATTTTGAAAATTTGTAGATTTTTGGCACAGCAACTTCTTGCATTTTTTTTTATAAAAATTTTGCTAATTCTTCTTCAGTAAAAGTTTTTTCTTCTCCAATTACATCTCCAAGTCGAATTGCTTGTAATTCTTCTTGAGATATACTATCTGCTTCTTGAGATATTTCTTGACTATCTATATTAGTCATCATGAAGATTAGTTCTTCATCTGAACTTTCTTCATCACTAGAAATTTCGTACAAGATTTCTTTTTCATCAGAAATTTCTTCGCCATATATTGTTTCAAAATATTGTTCTTCAAGAACTTTGATCATATTCTTTGCACTTTTCCTCTTTTTTGGGCATTCGGGTGCATAACGACTCTTTTCATTACAAATGTAACATTTACAAATTTTCTTTTTTGAAATACTTGTTGGTTTCCTTTTTCGAATATACTTTTTCTCTTTTGAAAAAGCTTTGATCTTTTTCTAGGGTTTCCATTTATATTTTCTGCGTTTTTTTGGAAAATCCTTTTCGCTTGAGAAATGTATTACAACCGATTTTCCAATTTTCTTTCAAAATTTTATCACAACATTTTTGACCATATTGTGAGTTGAAAATTTAATTTTTTATTTGTTTTTTTGCCTTTGCTTCTAGACAGTGATTTGCTATCAGTCTTAGAACATAATTAACGCAAAAACCAAGATTATCATATTATTCTTTCCCCATTTTTTTGAGAATATCAGGATATGTTTTAATACATAACTCATCCCATGGATTAGGGAGTTTATGGAAAAATTGATTTAACCAAGGTTGATTTGCTGGTGGATTAATAAGATAATAATATTTTTTAAAAGTTTGAATATAGTCTTCAAAAAGACAAATGTTACATAATTCTAATTTAGTCAAAATATAATTTGCATCTGCTTGCGAATTAGTATCTCCTACAAAACCATATAAATTTTCTTTTATGATTTTTGCAAACTCAGGTAATATTGTATCAAGTGTGAAAAAATTTGAAACAAAGTTGTTTTTTGACTTTTTCCAATTTCAGATTTTTTCATACTGTCATAGCCATTGCAACACATCTCCTTAGAGAGTTGTTGCAATATAATCAAGGAATTTTTCATTTGACCAACTATTTTTATAATTGATAATAATGATAGGCAATGGTTGTGCCTAATCATGAATCGCTTGTGGTTGGTCCTTAAATTGAACATGAGACAAGTCTAAATATCATTTTGAGCTATTGGATACTTATGATTATTATCTTTTCTAGATATTATTGGCTCAGGTGTAGAATTAGAGGTACTTCCAATGTTAGTATCATTTTTAACTTCATTTGTTTGAATAAAGTCAAAATTTTCTCTATCTTCCCATGTGCCAAACAATTCAGGATCAATTGGCTCTTTTGCCTTTCTTTTTCTCTTATTTATTTCTAATGAAACATCTTAATCTATTGTTTCTTTAGATGAGGATTATTGACTATTGTAGCTTGACTTTTCCCTGCCCCCTTTCGGAGAGCTCGAATTGGTCCTACAGTTCGGACTCCTGTCACGGTTCTGAATCTAATCTCACAAAGTGCAATGTGAGACTGATAAATCACCAAAGAGTCCAAATCTGGCAATTGGTTTTGAAAAATCAATTTTGAATCAAAAGCGCCAAACATGGACTGCTTTGCCAGATTTTAGAGTCGCCACCTAAATATTTTGTTTTGGGAAATTTATGAAACCCTGATTCATGCCTAAGGCCACGTGTTCGTCATCACCAAAGTTGCCTCGGCTAGGGAACTTGGGTACGAGAGGGGAAGGTCCTGAAATGAGCACCCTCGCTCGCCCGATCAAAGATCGGCCTCTACTAACATGATATATTGTTTTTGAAAACACATGTGTTCTTATTCCGATTATTAATCTAGAATTACTATGTGATGCGCATAGCATACAAGTATAGACTCAATCACTTAAGTTAGAACAACTCAACTCGTGTTTGTTTTTGAAAATGGTTTGAAGGTGTTACTCGTAAGTAGGCTAAAGCACGGATTTGCCACCCTCAAGTGGGCTTAAAAGAAACATGATGATTTGCCACTCCGCAAAGTGGGCTTAAAACGCACATTTATCGTTCAAGCAATAAAGCCTTCATTCACAGGCATTCATGCAGTTATAGCAATTAAGCAAATAGCCTCACGGCAAGCATGCTATCATTGCAATCACTTACACACATGCAAGGATGCTGAAGTGTAAACACTCACAGTGTACTCTGAGCCAAAAAAGAAGCTAGTTAGAAATCATACATGATCCTAACTATACAAGATGCCTAATGCAACACATGCAAAAATACAACTAAATGGGCTCGGCTATCTTAGATGGCATATGAATGCGACATTTGATACATGTATTCAAATAGGTATTGAAATACAATGTAGTTTGAATAATGCGCTGAGCCAGGTGCATCCAAGACAAATGAATGAATGCACTCATACAAGCATAAGGTATGCTAATTGAAATATGCCATAATCTAACCACTGAAAGCGGGTAAATAAAAGGGAAAAAGACGTGAGATTGGAAGACATTCACACACACACGCACACTTATTACAACATTTGCCCTCTCGACGGAGGGTCCGAATAAAATGAAAGCTAACTAGCTATGCTAATTAAGCTAACTATTAAAAACCAACTAATTAACTAACTATTCTAGCTAATTAATTACAAATCAAATTGAATAACTAGCTAATCTAAGCTAATTAAATATTACAACACAAATTAAACTAATTAATTACAACACATGTAATTAACTACAATTAGCTAGTAAAGCGGTAAAATGGCCTCGCGGGCGAGGGAGATATGCATGCTCGATTGTGTCCTGCCGTAAATCCACCGCCTTGCCTCGAGACGCCTGTGTTTGCACTTTTTTGAACCTTTGAAAATTACACTGATTTCCATATTGCTTCTTTTTGATCTTAAGAACACCTTGAGGGCTGAAATTCCTCCTGTTGCCTTGAAGAACAACAAGAACAACAACTTCTTAAGCTCAAAACCAACTTTTAGAACTCAAATACACCCTCCAAGAACCTCAGCAACAAAGATGGTGGTGTTTGGCTAGGAGGTTGTGTGCAAATATGCAAAGAAAATGCAATTCTAAGCACTATGGAGCACAACAATATATATATATATATATAGAGAAGTCTAGAGAGAGAGAGTAGATATTTTCTTTTCCAAAATTTTGAACCTCTTGGAAGGAGGAGAGAGCTCCCCTTATATAGAATATGCAAGCCAAAGCTTGCTTGAATCCCTCCTTACACGTGTAGGGAGGATGCATTCTGTGCCTAATAGCTGGCATAGCTAGCACCAAAAATATCTGCAAAAGTGGAAAAAAGGCCGTTGACCACTTAAAGTGGTCGACCGACCACCTCCCCTAGTTGACCGACCACCTTAGGTGGTCGACAAGGGAAAAAACTGGTTGGCAGGGAGAAAAAGGGTCTACAAAGAGAGGAGCAGGTGGTGGCAGGCTGTAGACCACTTAGGCTGGTTGACCGACCACCCACCCTAGCTGACCGACCACCAAAAGTGGTCTACAGGGAAGAAAAGTGGTCTACAAGGGAGAAAACTGGCTGGCAGGGGAGAAAAAGGGTCTACAATGAGAGGAGAAAGTGGTAGCAGGCTGTAGACCACTTAGGCTGGTCGATCGACCACCCACCCTAGCTGACCGACCACCAAAAGTGGTCTACAGGGAAGAAAAGTGGTCTACAGGGGAGAAAACTGGTCTATACCCCTGTTTCACCCTCTAGGCAAGGGGTAACAAGGTTTGGTTCAAAAACAAACCAAAAAGGAAGAAAGACAAGAGTTCGCAAGACAAGGCACTTAGCTGGAAGCCCCGAAAACTAGTATACGGGTCACTACAAGTGGCCTACGAGAGGGAAAGGTAGCCTACGGCTATAAAAAGTGGCCTACGGGCCTTTGTTTCCCTCTAGGCAAAGGCAACAAGGCATGGTCCAAAAACCAGGCCAAGAAGAGAAAGTTAAGAGGTCCCGAGACAAGGTGCTCAGCCGAAGGCTCCGGAAACTCAAAATGAGCACAAACATGCACAATCACCGAGTGCACAGACGATGACGTCTGAGTCTTAAGGTCGGTCAAAAATGGGGTGTCTACAACTATCATCATCATTAGTTGACATGTTAATATCATAATTAAAGTGTTGTAAAAAGGTTTCATGTTCTAGATAAGTTTCTCTTATCTGATCTCGAAATCTATTTCTTTCATCAATACCTAAATCTGGGTCTTTATATAATTTTCTCTAATAATCCAATATTTCAACAATATTTTCATATTCAGTCCTATTAGAGGTATTGATTTGAAGTATCAGAATATTTTCTGTACCATAAAATAGCCTAGGAATGAAATTATCTCCTGAACTATTCATTTCATCATTGTTTATGAAGGATACAGTTTCTAATTGAGTTACCAAATTGTTTATTTAGGTTTTTGCTTCTTTGTTTAAGTCAATAGTTATTATAGAACCTAAATTGTCTATTTTAGATTCTATAGACTCAACTTTGGATTCCAGATAGTTTTGATTTTTATCTAATTTAGAAAACCAAGACCAAGAATACATAATATTAGCAATATTATTTAAATTAGAACACACAATATTTATATTTGTAGACTCTTTAGTAATATGCAAACTATGGTCATATTTATTATTAACATTACTTTTTATATTTCCAAAGCATATTATATCTTTAGAGTTAATTGCCATTATAGATTATTGTTAGTATCTAAGACTCTACTAGTGTATTTATCTAGTGCCTAAAACCTCTCTTTATGATTTTAAAGACTTAAAAATGCCTAATTATGGCCAATAGTCAAAAGATCTTAATGAGTATATGGGCTTGACAAACACTAAGCATATAGGTTTTACAACAACTATAAATGAAACAAATAACTATAAAGATATAAAATACAAAGGTTACACAATAAAAGACTAAACTCGACTAATAATATTTTTCTAATTTTGATTTTGATTTTTTTATTTTTTATGTCATTAAGCACACCATACACACTTATATATACCAAAATTAATATATAGATAGAAATACTTACATAGTTTGATCTTACTTTCAAAAGCTCTTCACCAAGCTTTGATACCAATTACAAAATAACAAAAGGAAATGAGCTTTCTACTATTTTTATTATATTATTTTATGGAGTTATGGAGTTAAGAGAAGGTAGGCAATAAAGAGATGGAGAGAATTTACATTGCTTCATTTGTTGGCTTGAATGCCAATTTATGGAATACATCTTGTAGATACAAACAAAAACCAAAAAGTTATCCTAATCCAAAAAGTCTATCCTAGAGTTATTGCATATCTAATTTGTTGAAATTTACAACACCAATATGTCCAAAAACATTACAACTTTGTACAAAAATCTACAAGCCTAGGCATAGGCTTGCACAAAGTTTCCACAAAAATAAATACAAAGACAAAAAAGTCATTGGAAATATAAATGAAAAAACTACAATTATTTGTCATATTCTGACAAACTACCAATTATATACATTGTCGACCCTCCCCGTGGTTCAAAGAGATAGACTAATATAGATAAGATTTGGTTGATCTTATTTGTCGTGTAGTGTCGGCTGAAAGGATTTGTCTGACCACTTTTTGCCTAATAATACAGGTTGCTCCACATGTCCTAGATAAGGTTGGAGTCGATCATGAGACAACTGCATGTGATAGTGGGGTCCACTATGCTTCCATCCTGTTTACGAGATTGTGATATTCTTTATCAGTCTCTGATGAAGGGGAATCAATATCCTGGTTGTATTGCTCATTTCAAAATTGTTCTACATCATCCGCGGTCATGGTTAGTTCCAACGGAAGATCTAAATTATTTCTCTTTTTTAGATTTAATAACATGTCAAGAGCCTCATTAATCTATGTAGAAGACCTTTGATATGTTATGGGAAAATGAGTTACAAATAGTATTCTACCATCTGTGATCATGAATGGCAACTTTGTTAAGCCATAGATATTAGAAGCTGCCTGTGAAACAGTTATTAGACTGTCTATCCAATATTCTGTTAAAGGAAGTTTTTGAATATTTTCCAATCTCTCCTTTCGGTGCTCTTCATCCAAATAGTCGTCTTCAAATTTGAAATCTTCAGTCTTTGAGATATCAAATTTGATATGGTTGGAAAAAATATTCTCGTTCTCGCAAACCGAATGATCACCTTGAGTGTGACCATTGTGACTTGTTAGACAACACAAATCTTGAATGCAACCATCTAATTTAGAATTAGCCTAAAATTGCAAGTTCTTAATACATAGGCTTGTAAAGTTTGAGGTCTAAATATGGTACAAACGTGTCTAGAAATGCACATGATCACATAGGGTGCAACCATTGTAACTTGTTAGACGACACAAATCTTGAATGCGATAATTGAGAATTAGCCTAAAAATGCAAATTCTTTGTACATAGGATTTTAAACTTTTTGTTATCACATCACCAAAATTGGCATGAGATAGCGATTCAAACATAAAGGGGAACAGAGGATCTTATACCAGTTTCAACTGCTATGCTTGTGAGAGGATAAGCTATACATTCTCCACTGTTCTGAGTGTCAGCTTTTATCTGCACATTGATTCTACACTATTCATCCCACACAATGAATATAAAAAACAACCAATTCAACATTTTAGTCACCAACATCCCTCCTTTTGGGGGGGGAGGGGGGGTACTTACGTGTAGGTCCTAATAAGTGAACTTATTGTCTAATAGATCCTATGGGAAAAGTTTGTCATAAAAAAAGTCAAGAACTGTAAGTTTTAGCGACAATTTATAAAATCCATGACAAAAAAAGTCACTAATTGTTAATTTTTAGCGATATATATAAAAAATTGTTACAAAAAAATTATTTTTTGCGACAATTTTACCAAGACTTATTTTCAATAGAACTTGATGGGAATTAAGTTCAACTATTAGGACTTATTGGTAGTTTACCTTATTTTTTTTTATCAGCAAAAGTGAATTGTTAGATTAGCTCTTGGGGGGAGTTTGTCATGACCCAACCTACCCCTATAGGTTTAGCGTTGTAACCGGCCAGTAATCATTGGATTACCAGAGGCCTCTATACAGAATAACATAGAATTAAAGGGGCTAGCGGAAGTAGATAGATAAAACATATGTAGTCCAATGAGCTGTGCAGACATACATAGGACAGATAATTTAAAACTTTCTATACATACATGTTACGTCATAATTACAGTAGTCATACATCACCAAAATCCACATATACAGAACTTACAAAACATGTTCAGACAAGACATGAGAAAAGACAAAAGTCTCCAAAATTTGTTTCACATAAACTTTATCAGGTCTCAAAAGGAACCTCTTTTGGAGGCACAAAGGCTGACTGACAAAACCAAAACTCCAGGCAGTCCTCACTGAACCTGGTCACGCGCCTGATCACCTACATATATAAATAATACGGTGAGCTAGAGCCTAGTGAATAATAACAGAGTAAAGGGTTTTAATGAATGTTGTCCATAACAGATACAGAAAACAGAATTCAGTTTATATCAGAAGTGGATTCATATTCTTGTTCAGAAATCAGTATTCATAACAGAAATGGAATTAGAATCATATTCATAATCAGAATTTACAGTTAATCGTACGTAGTACATCCATCAGTACTAACAGAAACAGTTGACCCATAAAGGGACAGCCATGAAGGCATACAGTTGACTCACGTGCATGGAGACGGTACAGTTGGCTCATGAGACATACAGTTGGCCTATAAATGGAACGTATATAGAAGGATCCATAACAATTGGCTTATGAGGCATACAGTTGGCCCATGATTGAGACATAACAGAACAGATAACAAATGTCATCTGAAACTAAGGATGCCACGAATACATTTCAGAAACTTGGACAATCATTCATTCATACGAAGTATAGCATTTTAGAAAACTGATCATTTCATATCATCAGAAAATAATTAAAGTTAAACATAACTTTACAAGGTTATTACTCACAGATGGCTCCAATTGTAGAACAAATTAAGCAAATAGATTAGATAGCTTAATTTCATCAACAATTATTTTCAAGAACTCATCTTCCAGTTGTTTTTCTCTAATTTCTTCAATGATTGCAGGTTGGGCAGAAATGGTAGCTAGGATTCCATCATGTTCACACAACACAATTTCAATCTCATTTCTTTCCAAATCATGTAACAATTCTCTTCGACCGGTAAGTAAACATGACAAATTGCCAATGGATTTTCAGCTCAAAGCATCTGCAACGGTATTGGCTTTCCCCGGATGGTACAAGATTTGCAAATCACAATCCTTGATTAATTCAAGCCATTGTCTCTGTCCCATGTTCAGTTCTTTTGGGGTAAAGAGATATTTGAGGCTTTTATAGTCAGTGTACACCTCACAAGTTACTCCATACAAATAATAGCGCCATTTTTTTAGTGCAAAAACCACAGTTGCAAGTTCAAGGTCATAAGTTGGATAGTTCTTTTCATGGGGGCAGAGTTGTCGAGAAGCATAAGCAATTACCTTCCCGTTTTGCATTAATACACATCCCAAGCCTTTGTATGTGGCATCACTATAAATCTGAAATCCATCTGTACCATTAGGCAAAGTCAAAATTGATGCAGTTACCAACCTAGTCTTCAGCTCTTGGAAAGCGGATTCTCTTTGGTCATTCCAATCAAACGACATATTTTTCAGCGTCAACTGTGTTAGTGGCATAGAAAGTTTTGAGAAATCTTTCACAAATCTGCGATAGTAACCTGCAAGCCCCAGAAAGCTTCTGATTTCTAACACATTGGTTGGTTTTGGCCAGTCTACAATTGCTTCAATTTTCTGTAGGTCCACGGATATGCCATCCTTGTTGATCACATGTCCCAGAAATGTCACACAAGTAAACTAGAATTCACATTTAGACAGTTTTGCATATAGTTTATTTTCTCTCAAGATCTGTAAGGCAATTCTCAAATGACGTTCATGTTCTTTCCTACTTTTAGAATAAATCAAAATATCATCAATAAACACAACTATAAATTTATCAAGAAATTGTTTGAACACCCTATTCATTAAATCCATGAACGCCGCAGGTGCATTAGTTACCCCAAATGGCATTATCAAAAATTCATAGTGCCCGTATTTGGTTCTGAATGCAGTTTTCTCTATGTCTTCTGCCTTGACCTTTAACTAGTGATACCTGGATCTAAGGTCTATCTTAGAGAACACTTGTGCTCCCTGAAATTGGTCAAACAGATCATTTATTCGGGGTAGTGGGTATTTGTTCTTCACAGTTACTTTGTTCAATTCACGGTTACTTTGTTCAATTCATGGTAGTCTATGCATAACCTTAAAGACCCATCTTTCTTTTTAACAAACAAAACTGGAGCACCCCAAGGTGAAGTACTTGGATGGATAAATTTCTTGTCTAACAAGTCCTGTAATTGAGTTTTCAATTCTTTCAGTTCAGAGGTTGACATTCGATATGGGGTTTTTAAAATTGGTTGTATTCGGGGTACGACATCTATAGAAAATTCAATTTCTTTATCAATCAGATCTCCTGGTAGTTTATTGGGAAACACATTAGGAAACTCGTTAACTACGGGGATGTTCTTGACATTAGCATTATCAGCATTCATATTCAAAACACAACATAGGTAACCTCGACACTCTTTTCATAACAATTTACTGGTTTTCACAAAAGAGATCAAATACGGTGGAGGAACTACCCCATTCCCAGCAAATACAAATTCGGGTAACCCCAGAGGTCGAAATACAATAGATTTATTCACATAATCAATAGTAGCATAATACTTGGTCAACCAATCCATGCCCAATATACAATCAAAATGATCAATACTCAAAGGTAGCAAATTAGCGTACGATGTCATATCACCAATCATTATATTACATGCCAGATAAACATAAGCACATATCATCGAACTTCCAGATGGTGTAGCTATAGCTAGTAAACAGTTCATAAGTTCTAAAGGTCTAGTTAATTTCTGAGAAAAAGCATGCGATACAAAGGAATGCGTGGAAGTAGAATCTATCAACACATAGGCATTCTGAGCACAGATAGAGATGATATCTGACACCACTGATTTAGTATTCTGTATGTCGTCAAGAACAAGTGCAAAAACTCTACCTTGTCTCAAGGGTTCTCTTCCCGCATTAGTCCTGACATTTATTTTTGATCTAGAAGTTGATCCTGCTAAACTTGCTACAGGATGGTTGGCATTTTCTGACCCGATCTGACAATCTCTTATCATGTGGCCTGTCTTGCCACACCTGAAGTAATCACTAGATAAACCGATGATAGACCCCTCTATGTCTCCTTCCATATTGAGCACAAACAGGCACAGACCCACTACTTTGACTTGAACTGCTGGTAGATCCCCGTATTTTGTTTCTTATTCGTAGCAAATGAACGACCCTTCTTGAAACTGAATCTAGATCTTTTACCTCTCCATTCACAACAATTTACTGGCTTCCATTCGTTAAAGTTTTACCCTATTTCAGTGCAGCGAAATTGGCTTCAGCCATTAAGGCTCTATTAAGCACATCCACGTATTTGAATAGTTTTAATACAGTGACTCTATCAAACACTTCCAAAGTTAAGCCTTCTTTAAATTTTTAGGCCTTTTTGTAGTCTAAATCCACCATGCGAGGGGCAAACCGAGCTAATTTAGTGACCTTAGCTTCATACTCCGCCATGGACATATTGCCTTGCTTGAGTTCCTAAAATTCAGACACCTTTCTATCCCGGTAACATTGAGGGAAATATCTTTCATAGAAAATTTCGCTGAATTGGCTCCAAGTCATAGACCCATTGTCGTTTTGGATGAGCATCCACCAACGTCTAGCCTCTCCTTTGAGGGTATAAGTGGCGAATAGAACTTTTTGAGTTTCAAAACAAGGGAATACTTCGAACATCTTTTCTATTTCTAGTATTCTTGTCTCGGCTTTAACCGGCTCAATGCCACCCAAAAAGGCTGGCGGCTACATGTTTGTGAATTTTTGAGTCAAGCTGATGATATTGTTGTTTTCCAATTCAATTTGGACCAGATAGGACAGAGGAGGCAGAGGTTGTTGTCTTTGTTGTTGCATCATTGATGCTATTAAGGCTTCAAGCATCTGTTCCATTCGACTCATTCGGTCCTTAGAGGATTCGGTTGTATCATTACTTCTTGTACTATCCATTTGCTATAGGTAAACAAGGCAATAATAAACATAGGAATGATCTTGTTCACAGTATTTGGAGTATTTAGTTCAGTTCATTCTTTCAGTTCATATGTTCGTATTCAGATTCATTTTTCATATTTACAGAAATTAACACACACACATGCACACATGCAAATGAAATGTCCTACTCCTTTTTAGGACATCCTATAGCTCATATGGACTCGTGTGTGTGATATAACTCGCTTTCTGATACCACTCTGTCATGACCCAATCCGTCCCTATAGGTTTAGTGTCGTAATCGGCCAGTAATCCTTGGATTACCAGAGGCCTCTGTATAGAATAATATAGAATTAAAGGGGCTAGCAGAAGCAGATAGATAAAACATACGTAATCCAATGAACTGTGCGGACATACATAGGACAAATAATTTGAGACTTTTTATACATACATGTGACGTCATAATTGCAGTAGTCATACGTCACCAAAATTCACATATACAGAACTTACAAAACATGTTCAGACAAGACATAAGAAAAGACAAAAGTCTCCAAAACTTGTTTCACATAAACTTCATTAGGTCTCAAAAGGAACCTCCTCGGGAGGCATAAAGGCTGGTTGACAAAACCAAAACTCTAGGCAGTCCTTACTGAACCTGGTCATGCTCCTGATCACCTGCATACATAAATAATATGGTGAGTTGGAGCCTAGTGAATAATAACAGAGTAAAGGGTTTTAATGAATGTTATCCATAACAGATACAAAAAATAGAATTCAGTTTATATTAGAAGTGGATTCATATTCTTGTTCAGAAATTAGTATTCATAACAGAAATGGAATCTTAATCATATTCGTAATCAGGTTTACAGTTAATCATGCGTGGTACATCCATTAGTACTAACAGAAACAGTTGACTCATAAAGGGACGGCCATGAAGGCATACAGTTGACTTATGTGCATGAAAACGATACAATTAGCTCATGAGACGTATAGTTGGCCCATAAATAGGACGTATATAGAAGGATCCATAACAGTTGGCTTATGAGACGTATAACCCATAATTGGGACATAACAGAATAGATAACAGCTGTCATTTGAAACTAAGGATGCCACGAATACATTTCAGAAACTTGGACAATCATTCATTCATACGAAGCATAGCATTTCAGAAAACTAATCATTTTATATCATCAGAAAATAATTAAAGTTAAACATAACTTTACAAGGTTATTACTTACAGATGGCTTCAATTGCAGAACAGATTAAGCAGACAGATCAGATAACTTACAGTGCGTGACCTGCAAACAAACACATAGCATATGCATATTGAAACACACGCTCATAATTCATTTAATTCATTACGTTTCATTCTTAGTATGTTTTTAAGTTTTATCCTCATTATTAGGTCTTAATTATGGCCTAGGAATGCCTAGGATGTAATAAGGGTGCCAAAATGCACTTTGAAACACTTAGCAAAATTTGTTGAAAATAGGGCCTTCACTTGAGCGCAACTTCATTCGCTCGAGCGGAGGTTCAAAAATGTGAGTAGTCGCTCGAGCGCAACTTCCTTCGCTAAACTCTACAAAAGTTCTGGTTGCTTGATTTCTTTGCTCGACGATCGCTCGAGCGCGAGACTGAGGTCTTCGCTCGAGCGCAACTCTTATTGCTCAAGCGGTCTGCAAAAATGGTAAACTTCTGGAAGCATGCATTTTACGCTCAAGCCAACTTTTGGTCGCTCGAGTGGAAATGCAAAACAAAAGGTGGTTGCTCGAGCGCAAGTTCTATTGCTCGAACGGAGGAGTAGAATTCCAAAATTTCCAAAATTGCTCCAAATCTCAAAACTCAAATTCAAAGCTATAAATCAAGTTCTTTTGGGCCAAAAACTTAAGACATCACTTGGAAACTTGCAAAACATCATGAATTCAAAACCATTTAACAAAACCAAGGCCAAAAAACATGCCAATTGAGCAAAATCAAACTTAAAATGTTGAAAACAACACATGCATATAATTTCTTGGCTTCAAAGCTTTCAAACCTTGTTCAAATAAGGTGTTAGCACAAAAACATGTTGAACTCTTAAAACAAAGACAAGGGGACTGCATGCATGTGAGAATTCTTTGCAATCAAACTCAAAATGTGGTGAAATGAACATGTATGCATGATAGGATCTAAATTCTCTTAATTCTAGCTCAATTCTCATATCAATCCATTTCTTTCACTTAAATTCTTGCGTGAACTAACTCAATTACACAACTAGGAGTTTGAATTCTTACATTAGATGCTTAATTATGTTCTAGAGGTTCAATTGCTTGGGTTTCCAAGTCCAAACCTTCAATTCGCTATAATTCTTCTACCATCCCTTGAGCTCAAACTCTCTCTAGGCTTCTCTCTTTCACTCCCACAATTTTGCCCTCAAGGAAATGAAATGAGAGTGTAAAATGTCTTTTAGAGCCCATTTATGCCTTATATAGGCTCAATTAAGAAGGCTTAATTAAACTTGGTTTAAACTAAGCAAATGGGTATTATTTATTCTAATTAATTCGTTCTGAATTGAATTTCAATTAAACCTACCATAAAATTCTAAAAATCCCAAATAACATATATCCAAAGTCAATTTCGTGATCGGACACCGATAAGGCTTTCAATCCGCAAAACAAAACGGAAAGACAAATAGATATTTCTACGATAGACAGATATAAACGCAAATAATGCAACACACATGCAATTAATTTAGAATTTTCATCTCGATTACTTATTAGGCATTCTTAATCATAGATTATAAGCTAATTACAGGTCGGGGTTATTACACTCCTTTGCAAACACCTAAGTGTTGCCTTCATGCCACCAGACTACATGGCTATGGGATCCCGCTAGGATGCTCTTACAACAATTACAAATTTAACTGTTTTGGGTGCAATAAACCTATCAAAGGTTTGATATATACGTCAGCATCAAATGCAAATTCTTTGTGCATAAATCATGTATTAAGTTGCCACAAGAGATCCACCATCACTTTCATCCACAACTGTAATGCCCTCAAAATAATACATAAAACTCATCACTAAAGACATGAATTGATACAAGAGGAATCAACTATTTCCATTCATCAGAGTAGTTCATACAAAAGTATTATATGTTAACAACAAAAGCAAATGCCCTACGGGCTTAGAGCTTTCCAAGTTAACACTTGGTTACACACAAAAAGAGTACTAACTCTATACAAAAGGAGCCCTTGGCTTGATGTACATGTAATACAAACAAAAGAAACAAAAGAGTCTTCAACTCTCATCCTCATCATCCAAGCTATGTCCTTGGAGGTGGCATGCTACCAGTACCTGAAAATGATGTCCCGTATAGGGTGAGCCAAAGCCCAGTAGAGATATGCTAAACACAGTATGAGCAATGACTAAGACATTAGATTTTGATAAATGTTCAACTCCCATAAATCAATTCATAACCCATTTCTTATCAACTTCACAATTTATATCAACGGCTCAGAACCGGGCCAACTACTTACATGAGACAGTGACTCATATTAAACGTTTTCCATTGACAATAGATAAACATAATAGTTGTATCAACATCACAACAGATAAGCATACGAGCTGTATCCACTTTTCAACAGATAAGTGTATTAGCTCTATCAACACTTCCAATGATAAACATATGAGTTGTATCAACACTTCCCTAGATAAGCATATTAGCTACATCAACACATTAACTGACAAGCATATAAGCTGTATCAGTGGAGTCCATCCTCTATCTCCTCTCCATCAACAACCGGTTTAGAGGTCTATCCCCTATCTTCCCCTAAACCGTGGAGTACATCCCCTATCTCCTCCCATACAACACAACATATATATATACACAAAGGTCATATACATACTCAATCAACACATAACGTTAGTGCATTCTTTCGTCCGTCATACTCTATGACTTATCCACTTGATTAGTTTCAATTTGCCTAATCATCATGCATTATCTACAACAATCGAAACTACCCTCCATCGGTAGTCCAAACAAATATTTCTAAACAGGGAATAAAAGCTCCAACAGATAAAATAACTATGTTTTCCCAAAAATGAGCGATTAATAAATCCAACTCCACCATTTTACAATATAATGAATCAATTTCATTAATTCCAATTCGATTTCATAAAATCCATAACTTTCCAAATTAATTATACCAATTAATTTATATACAAATTAGGGTTTTCTTTCCCGACCCTCAATATTAACCCCAAGGTTCAAATATCAACAACCGACACCCAAATCATCATTTTGAGACCCAAAATACAAGTTTAAGAATCCAAATAATGAACCCTCTATTATACCATTTTGAAACCCTAAGTCCCAAAATCAACCAACTTCAACACTTTACCAAAACAACCAAAAATCTAAGTCAAAGACCATAATAGTGAGTAGGAATCCCTACCTTCAAAGATGGAACCCAATGAAGAAGATGAAGAAAATGGAAATGCTCCAAATCGCAAATTTCTCAGATCAAAAGATAGCCCTCGACGATCAACAACTTTTTTGTAAAGGCCAAAGATGAGCAAATCACTCCTACTAGATCAATACCTAGAGAGAAGGTAGAGTTCTAGAGTGAGAAGCTCTACAATGGTGTTTTTTGGAAAAAGTAGGAGAGAGAAGAGAATGTGAAAAAGTGATTTAAAATGTCAAAACACGGAGTTTTAACCCAGTCACCCCGCTCGAGCGGCCAAACTCCTGCTCGAGCGGCACTCACAGACTCCCGCTCGAGCGGCCAATCCCCCGCTCGAGCGTCGGATGCACACTCCCAGTACTTATGCAGACAGGTTCCCCGCTCGAGCGACCAACTCCTCGCTCAAGCGGCACACACAAACTCCCGCTCGAGCGGCCAATCCCCCGCTCGAGCATCCAACACTACACAGGAAATACTGGATGGGTGTATTCTCCGCTCGAGTGCCCAAATCCCCGCTCGATCGGACAAGCCAAAATCTGGGCAACTGGATTTGGTTCCTAAGCTCAACCAACTTGTTCCAAACCTTCCCGACACAACCCAAGACTCAAATATAGAGAGAGAAAGGTGTAAACAAGATATACACAACAACCAATTCCACGGAGTCTAAGTCCGGATATAACAAATAAAGTAAAGGGAAACCGGGGCCGCTATAACCTCCCCCCCTTAAAGAATTTCGTCCCCGAATTAAGGACAAGTTTTCGAAAGTAGGTTTTTCTCCATTTTAAACAATGTTATATTCCAACATTAAACAACTTGACCCATTACTGGCCGTTTCATCTCTTATCAAGAGGCATTTCACAACAGTTACATTTCAACATGTATTCTCCTTCCTTTTCAACCATTTTCAACACACATGGTTCACAATTTTATATCATAATCAATTTTCATGATACATCTCCAGTTCTATAATATAGCCAATATATGCAATATTACAATCAACTCCCAAAACATTCACAATGTTTTACAACTTAAGACATATTTAATGATCTTAAAGTTCAACAATACAACCATATATAACATATGTTCAAACATCTACAAATAGGTCCGGATATTTCTCTCGGACCTCCAACTCACGTTCCCAAGTGGCCTCCTCGACTCCGTGATGTTTCCACAAAACCTTTACCAAAGGAATGGTTTTGCCACGCAGGACTTGATCCCGCCTATCCAAGACCCGAACCGGTCTCTCTTCATACGAGCCATCCTCATCTACCTCTAAGTCGGTCCAATCCAATACATGTGATGGATCCGGCTCATACTTCCGAAGCATACTCACATGAAACACGTCATGAACTCCGAACAACTGTGGCGGCAAAGCTAAACGATAAGCGACCTCGCCAATCCTCTCAAGGATCTCAAAAGGACCAATAAACCGAGGGGACAACTTCCCACTCTTCCCGAACCTCATCAATCCCCGCCTAGGTGATATCTTCAGAAAGACATGATCACCCATCTCAAACACCAATGGTCTCCTCTTACAGTCAGCATACGATTTCTAACGACTCTGGGCTGTAATAAGCCTCCTACGGATAAGCTCAACTTTCTCCGTCGTCTCCCTAACCAACTCCGGACCCAACAAAGGTGCGTTACCCACCTCGGCCCAACAAACCGAAGACCTACAAGGTCGGCCATACAAGGCCTCAAACGGTGCCATACAGATACTAGACTGAAAGCTGTTGTTGTAGGCGAACTCCACCAATGGTAAGTGCCTCTCCCATGTTCCACTAAAGTCAAGGGCACAACCCCGAAGCATATCCTCAAGGATCTGAATAGTACGATCGGACTGCCCGTCAGTCTGAGGATGATAAGCTGTACTAAAGGTCAATTTAGTGCCCAAGGCACTCTGCAAACTCTGCCACAACCTAGCAGTAAAACGAGGATCTCTATCTGAGACGATCATCACTGGGACCCCATGTAACCTCACTATGTCCCGAATATACAAGTCGGCAAGATGATCTACCGAATCCCTCACGCGCATAGGAATGAAGTGCGCCGCCTTAGTCAACCAGTCTACAACCACCAAAATTGCATCACTACCTCGCTGAGTCCTCGGAAGACCTACAACGAAGTCCATAGTGACATGCTCCCACTTCCACTTGGCAATAGGCAAGGGTTGTAACAAACCCGCTGGCCTCTGATGCTTGGCCCTCACTTGCTGACAAGTAAGGCACTTAGACACGAAAATTGCCACATCTCTCTTCATACCCTGCCACCAAAACTGGCGACCCAAATCCTGATACATCATAGTACCCCCCAGATGCACTGCAAGGCGTGAATGATGGAACTCTCGGAGCACTTCCTCTCGGCAAGACTCCGGCACAAACAAACGGTCTCGGTATCTCACACTCAAGTCGGGATACACCGTCAAACCCTTCTCAACTTTCCCACTGGAGATCTTCTCTCGGAGGGACTCTACCTCAAGGTCACCCTTCTGTGCCTCTAACACTCGAGTCACGAGTGTAGGCTGCGCAACAACAGAAAACAAGGCTGCAGTCTCCACAGATTCGTTCAGATGCAAATCGAACTCAACAAGTGTCACGACCCAAACCCAGCCCTATGGGTTTAGCACCGTAACTGGCCAGTAATCCGAGATTACCAAAGGCCTACAAAAGCAAGAAACAACAAAGCAGTATGTGGCTGGCGGAAGCCAATACAGTAAGTAACTAGTGTCCATTGAGCTGTGAAAATCTGTATGTCAAAACATTTTATGCATTCATATACAGTTCAAAACAGTACACTCTATACAATCAAACACGATGATCAAGACGGATCAATCCTCGATCTTAAAGCAAGATAATGTAAGACCTATACAAAACAATGAGGAGACCGATAGGGACACAAAACACCCCAAGCCATAACATGGCAACTCGGAACCTCGCAAAGGAGGCACATAGGCCGCTTGACAAAATCGGGGACCAATCCACGCCCTAGCTCGGTGCAGTTCGAGAACCTACATATATATATAAACAAAGTGAGCTAAAGCCCGGTGAATAACATACGATTAAGAAGTTATGAATGAATGTCCCTTACAAGAATGAAATCAATTCATTATACAAGATTTCAATCTTCGATATTTCATCAATCAAGATTTCAATCAATCACCATATGTGGTACATCCATTAGCCTATAAACAAGAGGTCCAAGGACCGCCTTAACTGCATCTAACAATAATGATGGCCATCAAAGCAGTATGGTTCCACAAGGAAACCGATGAGCTCAGAATACCAATAACAATGGGTGCTAAGGATGCCACAATACGATTAATGCAGACATACATTCATTCAATAAACAATATCAGTTCAATAAATTCGGCCAAAGATTCAAAATATAACCATTTGAACATATCTTTACACAATCTGTTACTCACAGAGATTGGGCTATAGCAGCTAGAGCGCGTCCCCGGGAGCCAACCCTAAACAGTTAACAAATAGAACACACACTAAGTTCACAGTCGAAAGGATGATAATTAAATCCCTAAATTTTCTCGGTGTGGTTCTATGTCTAAATCCTCATTAAGATGCCTTAAACTAGGCCTAAGAATGCCTAGAATGGGATGAGGATGCAAAAATGTGCACAGTATGCAATTTCAGAATTTTCAGAAAACAGGGCCTCCGCTCGAGCGTAGGTTTCCCCGCTCGAGCGGACAAGCCAACAAAGGTCCCGCCGGCGTCAACTTCCTCGGCCGAAAGGCCGATGCATGCAAGATCTTTGGATCGCAGCGTTTTCCGCTCGGCGTGAAACTCTCCGCCGAGCGATCAGAAACAATGCGAAGAAATCTTTGAGCATGAATTCCCTTCGGCGGCACTTCCTTTCCGGCGGGACGCCAAATTTCGAAAATCCAGATTCAACCTCTGAGTTTCAAACCAAGTTTCAATGCTCCAAATCCGATCCTCTTGGGCCCATTTTCTGGAAAACTCTTTCAAACACATAGAATAACAAGTTTTAAAGCTCAATTTAAGAAATCAAGGCCCAAGGGTGTTTCAATCAAACTCAATCTTTAAACCAATTTCAAGAACAAAGCTCAAACATGACATGCATGGATTCAAAACAGTTTTAAGCTTCCAAACTAGCTCAAATGAGCTCCGATCTTTCAAAACAAAGTGAAAACATGGACTAATATATGAACATGAGCATGCATGTGACAATTAGCCAAGAATTCAACTTCAAACTCACCAATATATACATGCATGCATGAATGGAGCTCTAACTCAACAATTATGAACAAATTCATAACTTAGCTCTACAATGATGCATGAATCATGCAAGAATGAAGTTCTAAGACAACATTAAGAAGGCAAGATCCTTACCTAAGTCTCAATTACAAGGCTTATGAGCTCAATTAGCAAGTATACTTCTACTCTCAAGCAATTCTTCAAGCAAATCAACAAGAACAAGTCCCTCTCTCTCTACCTCTCCTCTTGGTCGGCAAACAAGGAGAAAAAGGCTGAGGAAATAAGTTGGTTCAAGTGTATACAAGGCTCAAGGATGATTAGGTAGTGGCCACTCACCATGGCAAGATCGTAATTAACTCAAACTCTTTAATTGGCTTTATTTAATCTAATTTAATCGTTCCTAACCAATTTTCAGATAAATATACCATTAAATCGGAGATATTCTCTTGAGTCTAAAACACCAAAGCGGTTTCTAAATCGGCGTAGATAAGGCCTTCAATTAACGGTTAAACACATAAACTCAAAGCAGATAATCATTCAATCAAACAGTAGAAATGCAATTCAATAGAAAAACTTATTCAATTTCAGCTTTGCCCATTCGATTGCTCAAGAGTTCATCGGTTCACTTATCGGTCATTATCGGTCGGTTTAGCAAGAATCAAGAGATAATTCATGGTTTAACTGAATCGATGAGGTTGTTACAACAAGTGCCCCCAACATTCCCCACTCCCGGATGGCTATACAGGCCACATCACCTATGGATTTTATGCTAAGGGCATCGGCCACAACATTGGCCTTTCCCAGATGATAATGCAACTCGAAGTCGTAATCCTCAATAAACTCCATCCACCTCCTCTGCCTCAAGTTCAAGTCCTTCTATGAAAACAGATATTTCAGACTCTTATGATCCGAGAACACTTCGAATCTCTCGCCATAAAGGTAGTGCCTCCAGATTTTCAAGGCAAAGATCACCACTGCTAACTCTAGGTCATGGGTAGGGTAATTCTTCTCATGAATCTTCAACTGACGTGAGCCATAAGCTACCACTTTCCCTCCTTGCATCAACACACAACCCAAAGCCTCCCGTGAGGCATCACAATAAACCGCATAACCCAACCCTCTCTCCGGAATAATCAAGACTAGAGCGGTGGTCAATCTAACTTTCAATTCCTGGAATGACTTTTCACAAGTCTCACTCCATACAAATTTGAGTCCCTTCCGAGTCAGTCTAGTCAATGGTGAAGCTAACCTAGAGAAATCCTTCACAAACCGACGGTAATACCCAGCTAACCCTAGAAAACTGTGGATCTCAAACACACTTTTAGGTTGTGCCCAATCTTGCACTGCCTTGGTCTTGGATGTATCAACAGACACCCTTTTCTTGGAAACCACATGGCCTAAGAACTTAACTTCCTCTAGCCAAAATTCACACTTCCCAAATTTGGCATGCAGCCTATGGGCTCTAAGTAACTCAAGCACCACTCTTAGGTGTTCCTCGTGCTCCTTCTTAGAAGGTGAATAGATAAGAATGTCGTCCACGAAAACGACCACAAAACGATCCAAGAATTCCCAAAAAATCTGGTTCATCAAGTCCATAAAGACTGCCGGCGCGTTGGTAAGCCCAAATGGCATCACCAGAAACTCATAATGGCCATACCGCGTACGGAATGCCGTCTTCGGAATATCCTCCTCCCTGACCCTTAACTGGTGGTAACCTGATCTCAAGTCTATTTTAGAGAAACAACGGGAACCCTTCAACTGGTCAAACAGATCATCTATACGGGGCATAGGGTACTTATTCTTGACCGCAGCCCGATTCAACTTCCGATAGTCGATACACAATCTCAAGGCACCATCTTTCTTCTTAGCAAAGAGGGCCGATGCTCCCCACGGCAAAACACTAGGGCAGACAAATCCCTTATCTAACAATTCCTGGAGCTGAATCTTCAACTCACTCAACTCGGCTGGGGCAAAACGATAAGGTGCCATAGAAATCGGCGCCGTGTCGGGCACCAAATCAATGGAGAATTCAATCTCACGGTGAGGTGGCAAACCAACGAGATCCTCGGGAAAGACATCCGAATACTCACAAACCACCCTCGGTAAAACAATCTGGGTCTCATCACACTTACCACTCAAAAAGCTTGCAAGTAGACCATTAAGCTCACTCCGCCTTAGCGGATCATACCTCGGTGGCAAAACACTACCAACCCGGTCCCCCAAGAAATGGAAACACTCCCCGCTCACGGTACAACAAGTGACCCTCTGGCGGTAGCAATCAATAACTGTCCGGTATGACGATAGCCAGTCCATACCCAAAATAACATCAAAACCTTTCATGGGCATAACCACAAAGGGAAAAGGAAGTCTATGGTCGGCGACCTCTATATCACAACCTCTACATTCGTGTTTTAAAATCAATTCACCCCCGATAGGCGATACAACACATATAGGAGATGCTAATAGTGCTAACTCCAACTCCAACACAGATGCAAATGTAGCAGACACAAAAGAATGAGATGCACCCATATCAATCAACACATTAGCAACCGAGTTGCAAAACAGAAAGGTATCTCTCACTACTGATGGAGCCGGTACTAGGTCCTGTGCGGTAACAGCATACACGCACCTTGTAGGCCCCTGATCCACCTGCTCACCTCTAGGAGCAAAACGACTGATGCACAGACTGGGAAGACGAAGCTCCCGGGTTGGCCCTCGAGGCCTGCCTGGTGGTGGTGATAACTCTGGTTCCGCTTAGAACCAGACGTCCTGGTGGCACTCAAGCGTGGGCAAAACTTTTCAGTGCCCAGTGTCCTGCGATAACAAGACAAAGGCCGGCCCCCTCGACTCGCCCCGAGGTCTGGTGAAGAAGCGACTCGTGACCCCTCCCTTCAAGGCAAATCAAGACTTGTGACCCAGCTGGCCACATGCAAAACAAGTCAAACCTCCCTGACTACCTCTCCCGAGCTCGCGACTCGTGCCGAAAAGTCGATCTAGCCAAACCACCTTGAGACTGCTGGGGGTTAAAACCCTTCTGTCTCCTGCTATCACCCTGGCCCTCTTAGCTCTTCTTGGAACCTTGCTGCTTCTCATCATCCTCCTCCTGCATCATAATTTCCATATGAGCAGCCGCATCTACCAGATGTCTATACTCTCAGATATAAGACCCACCAACTCTCAACTTGAGGCCCCGCCTCAACTTCCGCTCAAACTCATAGCAACGGCGTTCCTCGGACGCCACTAGCTTAGGTGCAAATCTGGACAAGCTAGTAAAAGTAGCCTCAAATTCGGCCACTGACAAACCCTGCTGCTTAAGCCGGCTAAACTGAACCCTCAGTTTCTCCCTAGCAGCTGCAGATAAAAACCTCCCCTGGAAGGCCTCTACAAAAGCCCCCCATGCACCACCAACACGGGCCTTCTCATACTTCCACCATTGACCCGCATCTCCCTTCAGCTAGAAGGATGCCAAGGTCACCTTTAGAGTCCCATCCTCGATGCCAAGCATCTCGAATGTCTTCTCCATCTGTTCCAACCACTCGTCAGCCTTAAGTGGCTCTTTCGGATCCCCAATAAATTCGTCTGGGTTAGACCGGAAAAATTCCCTCTTCAAGAAAGAAGGCCCTGCCTCTGCAACCTGATGCTCAGCTCTGAGAATACTCAAAGCTCCCGCTATCTCTCTTGCCAAGGCACCCATAGCCTGTTGACCCACTGGTTCGGCCACGTTGGCCTGACTAACTGCCTCCTGCACTGCCGGAATGTCATCCGGTAAAGGCACCTCCTACCTCCTAGGCCTACCACGCCTACCACCTCGTCCTGACATCCTATTAAAGATAACAATGACGTTAGCACATTCATAAATGTGCTGAAACTAAACACTCGCGTCCTAATGCATGGACAACTGTAATTCACTCCACATAAGCACATAAACACATAAGCACTTACGAATTCCATTCCCGGATAATGATAGTCCCAAGGCGTTACTAGAGTTCCGGTTAGAAACAGCATTGATCAAGTGCTTCTCCAACAAGACTCACAGAAACTCAAGGATCCAATCAATTTCCTAGAAATCAAATCCCATACCCAAATAGTCACATGAACATGCTATCACAAAAACACATTACATTATACTTAAGTCTCTAACAAGCGAGACAAACCCATTGTGATACTAATCACTTTCCATGTACCCAAAGTAGTCGAACCCGGTACGCTCTGATACCAAGTTGTAATGCCCTCAAAATAATACATAAAACTCATCGCTAAAGACATGAATTGATATAAGAGGAATCAACTATTTCCATTCATCAGAGTAGTTCATACAAAAGTATTACATGTTAACAACAAAAGCAAATGCCCTACGGGCTTACAGCTTTCCAAGTTAACACTTGGTTACACACAAAAAGAGTACTAACTCTATACAAAAGAAGCCCTTGGCTTGATGTACATGTAATACAAACAAAAGAAACAAAAGAGTCTTCAACTCTCATCCTCATCATCCAAGCTATGTCCTTGGAGGTGGCATGCTACCAGTACCTGAAAATGATGTCCCGTATAGGGTGAGCCAAAGCCCAGTAGAGATATGCTAAACACAGTATGAGCAATGACTAAGACATTAGATTTTGATAAATGTTCAACTCCCATAAATCAATTCATAACCCATTTCTTATCAACTTCACAATTTATATCAACGGCTCAGAACCGGGCCAACTACTTACATGAGACAGTGACTCATATTAAACGTTTTCCATTGACAATAGATAAACATAATAGTTGTATCAACATCACAACAGATAAGCATACGAGCTGTATCCACTTTTCAACAGATAAGGGTATTAGCTCTATCAACACTTCCAATGATAAACATATGAGTTGTATCAACACTTCCCTAGATAAGCATATTAGCTATATCAACACATTAACTGACAAGCATATAAGCTGTATTAGTGGAGTCCATCCCCTATCTCCTCCCCATCAACAACCGGTTTAGAGGTCTATCCCCTATCTTCCCCTAAACCGTGGAGTACATCCACTATCTCCTCCCACACAACACAACATATATATATATACACAAAGGTCATATACATACTCAATCAACACATAACGTTAGTGCATTCTTTCGTCAGTCATACTCTATGACTTATCCACTTGATTAGTTTCAATTTGCCTAATCATCATGCATTATCTACAACAATCGAAACTACCCTCCATCGGTAGTCCAAACAAATATTTCTAAACAGGAAATAAAAGCTCCAACAGATAAAATAACCATGTTTTCCCAAAAATGAGCAATTAATAAATCCAACTCCACAATTTCACAATATAATGAATCAATTTCATTAATTCCAATTTGATTTCATAAAATCTATAACTTTCCAAATTAATTATACCAATTAATTTATATACAAATTAGGGTTTTCTTCCCCAACCCTCAATATTAACCCCAAGGTTCAAATATCAACAACCGACACCCAAATCATCATTTTGAGACCCAAAATACAAGTTTAAGAATCCAAATAATGAACCCTCTATTATACCATTTTGAAACCCTAAGTCCCAAAATCAACCAACTTCAACACTTTACCAAAACAATCAAAAATATAAGTCAAAGACCATAATAGTGAGTAGGAATCCCTACCTTCAAAGATGGAACCCAATGAAGAAGATGAAGAAAATGGAAATGCTCCAAATCGCAAATTTCTCAGATCAAAAGATAGCCTTCGACGATCAACAACTTTTTTGTAAAGGCCAAAGATGAGCAAATCACTCCTACTAGATCAATACCTAGAGAGAAGGTAGAGTTCTAGAGTGAGAAGCTCTACAATTGTGTTTTTTGGAAAAAGTAGGAGAGAGAAGAGAATGTGAAAAAGTGATTTAAAATGTCAAAACACCTGAGTGTTAACTCGCGCCTCTCGGCCGCCAAACTCCCGCCGGCGGCACTCACAGACTCTCACCGAGCGTAATCCAATCCCGCTCGAGCGTCGGATGCACACTGCCAGTACTTATGCAGACAGGTTCCCCGCTCGAGCGACCAACTCCTCGCTCGAGCGGCACACACAAACTCCCGCTCGAGCGGCCAATCCCCCGCTCGAGCGTCCAACACTACACAGGAAATAATGGATGGGTGTATTCTTCGCTCGAGCGCCCAAATCCTCGCTCGACCGGACAAGCCAAAATCTGGGCAACTGGATTTGGTTCCTAAGCTCAACCAACCTGTTCCAAACCTTCCCTACACAACCCAAGACTCAAATATAGAGAGAGAAAGGTGTAAACAAGATATACACAACAACCAATTCCACGGAGTCTAAGTCCGGATATAACAAATAAAGTAAAGGAAATCGGGGCCGCTATAACAACACTCCCTTACCCTTCTTCTAAAGGCATTTTACCCCTTAAAAGACTCTAACATTATTGCTATACATGTGATGGGATATGCTTTGGCTCACCTACCATTGTACCAAGTGTAAGTGTTATCTAGATGTTCTTTTCTCTGAGTACATGTCTATTACGGAAAACAAAAATCACAATTTATAGATTGAACATTTTACCCACGAACATTCCTTGATCCCAGTCACTTGTTATGATGATGTTTATAAACTCAACTGTTCTATGTGAAATGAATATATCCAGAAATTGGTGTGTACGTTTGCTGCAAATGTGAATTAACAAAACAATGAAAACAAAACTTTTCTATCATTCCATAAGGAAGACTCTTTTCTTCTTATAATCTTGAGAATTCTATACAAGGAATGTTTAAGCTACCAAATCCCAAAGATTAAGACACTTACAGCTAATTCCCTAATTACAAGCAATCATATAACCTAGCAAACCATTTAAATTTGGAATGTAAATCATCTCTAATAGAGGAAGTCAGCTCTAACATTAATTCTTTATCCATAAATCATGTGCCGAGTTGCCACAATAGATCTAACATCCATTTCACCCTCTCATTCTCCACATATCATCTGATCTGGAACCTATGCACAAGGGAAATCTTCGTAGTTGCCATGCCCACAGCTAAACTTACACTGGTTTGACCTTCCACTGTTCCATCTGCCAGATTGATCTAGGTAGGAAATACAGCATGCAAATGTGCAATATATACAACAAATGTGATGGCCAGCAGATTCAACATTGTATCTATTAACATCTCATCCCATTCGATATGGAGAACAATGAATTATTATGCATTGTGTGCCACCAATTCTTGGGCGACTCAAACTATATATGCCCCCAATGCATTTTTGTGGTGCACAAATCATGTGTCGATCTAATGCCAAAAGAGATCTAACACCCTTTCCACCCTCAACAACCTTTGACCATAGTAGCTCTGGAGTACGGTAAGGATTGATTGTGCAAAGCCTGTGGCAGCTACCAGCACTCAGGCTGCGCTTACAACTGTGCTATGTGTGACTTTAACTTGGGCCTTGCATGTGCTTCTCCAAAGCCCACCCTTCACGAGCACCTTCTTCTTCCAATGGACTAACATATTAATGAGAAAATCACTAACTTCAAGTGCACAACCTGCTGCTCTAGATCTGTTTCCTTTTATTTTACTTTTCTATTTGTATTTATTTGTGTTTATTATTATTTTTTTTACTTTTTGAGAATTGATCAAAATAAGGTATCAACATCTACTTTGATATGATGAATTCTATCATGACTTCAGTATTTCCATTTTTTTTTAAATAATAATGTGTTCATCACTGAGATGATTGTGAGCTACAGTACCTCGCTTCAGTACCTCGCCAAGATAAGCGAGGTACTATTCATGGGCCTTTCAAATTTTTATTTGTTTTTGCCTCATGAGTTCTATATTTGGCAATAAAGTTTTTTGCTCATTTGGGTGCTAAAAGTTCTATCAGTACCTCCCCAACAAATCCATAGAGAAGGCATTCCAAAACTCACAAACTCTCTTATCCTCTCTATCTTTTTCTCAAACTTTCTGCTCAAGAAAGGTAATAAGTTTTGTCATTTTTGTTTGTTTATGCCATGAATAGTGGATGAGAAATTAGAGAATATGAAAGAAAATGTTCAAATTGTTGCATTCTTGTTTCATTATTCGTTGATTTTGGCAAAAATATTACACATTGCTATGTCATTTGTGATTATAGAAGGAAATCCATGTGAATGTATATTTTCTCATTCACTTTGTGGCTTCCCTTGTTTTTAATCTCATCTCACAAATGGTTGCAGCAAGTTATGGCTCTATGTTCTTAATCAATGGGTTATGATTTTATTACTTGTAAAAGCGGAAATACTATGTATTTGTATTGCACACCATATGTTTGTTGTAATTTCTGTTAGAATAGAGATTGTAAATTGTACCAAATTATTTTATCACATCAGATGAGTTTCATATAGACAGAACACTTTAAATTTTTGCTCCATTGAATGAATTCCATTGACCCTTTCAAATTATGCTCCAAAAGTAGTAGTAGCAGCAAGCTACCAATAGGAGCAGCAAGATGCCTAGTAATAGCAGTAGCAATAGGAAGTTGCTGTAGGATTTCCAGTACTATTCAAATTATTGCAGCTTTCCATAAGCTCTATTTTTTAAATTTTAATTCTTATATATTATTGAATCATAGGTATGGATTCACAACAAGATGGTTACTTTACCAACCTTTTACAAGAAAGGCCCAACGTTGATAAACATTATCTGATGGAATCTCAATATTTGAATCAAAATACTCAAGTCTTTGCCCAGGAATCTCAATTTACTATTGAAATTAAATCTTTGCCGAAGAAACCTCAACATGGAGGAAACTTCCCAATAGAAGAAGACAAACTCCTTGTCTCAGCTTGGCTTAATATAAGTTTAGATGTGGTACACGGGAATGAGCAAAAATGCTCTACCTATTGGAATTGAGTTTAGGATTTTTTCCATGAGCACAAGAAATTTGAGTCTAATCAAAATGAGAATTCTCTTTTGTCTAGTAGGCTAGAAACTTGATATATGGTATTGCTTTTGGTTCTTCTAGTTGAAACATAAATATATAGACCATATAATTATATATATATATATATATAAAGGCATATAATTAAAATGAAAAGCATATAATTAAAAGGCATATAGAATTATAAAATTACAAATAAATCAAAAGCATATATCGATTACACTCAAAACTAATAACATACTACATGAAATGAAACTTCAAATTCAAAGCTTTTACGACTCGCTGTGTAATTGCCACAAGTGTTCAACAAGGTCCGATTGGAGATGAGAATGTGTTTGCCTGTCTCCAATGTTATGATGACATTGAATGAATTCCATAAGTTTAGTAGTTCTCTTGTGTAACACTGTTGCATGGGGATTGTCATCGATTTGATCATAATTGAAGTCTTTTACTCCATTGTCATCCCACTCATCCTTAATGGTCATATTTTATAGAATTATGCATGCCTTCGTAGTATATTTAAGCATTTTAGTATTCCAAAAACGTGCCAGTCGACGCACGATTGCAAATCGTGCTTGAAGCACTCCAAATTCACGCTCTAAATCCTTTATTGTCACCTCTTGAGCTACAACAAAAAGTTTTTTCTTATTTCCTAGAGGAGAATGAATAGTTTTCACAAATGTTGACCATTGCGGATATATACCATCAGCGAGATAGTATCCTATTGTATATTCATTACCATTGGTGGTGTAATTGATTGGAGGAGCACGCTAGTAGGCACCCCATTTTGAACGTCCTCAAGACTTAGACGTCATTGCTTGTATACTCGATGATTGTGTTTGTTTGTGTTCGTTTTGAGTGCCAGAAGTCCTTGGCGAAGCGCCCTGTCTTTGAGCCTCTAAACCTTGCCTTTTCTTTCCCTAGTTTTGGACCAAATCTTGTTGTTTTTGTGTCTAGAACCTCTTGGTGACCTGTCGGCCACCACCATAGGATGTCGGCCATGGATTGTGCTTGTCAGCTATTGGTGTGGCCAAACGGCCACCAGCGTGCTTTTCTAGAAATTTGTTGACAACTGTACTAGCTATTAGCACACTGAGCTGCATCTTCCTATACGTGTATGGTAGGATGTTCCTAAGCTCAAGGCTTGTTTTTCTATATATAGGGGGGTTCCTCTCCCATTTTGGAGGGTTAGAAAATTTGGACCAAAATTATCTCTCTCTCTGTCTCTCTTACAATTTTGTGCTTTGTAGCTTATTTTCTCTACACTATTATATATACTACCTTAACCATAGTTGCTAGTCTTTGGGCTGAGGTAACTTGGGACATTCTTTGAGCTCTAGAAAGTGGTTTTTGGCTTGGATTGTTGGCCAACTTGTACTTTGCTTCAAAGGTATAACACTTGCCTTGTTTATACTTGTTTTGCCATCCTTTTCAATTGTTTTAAGGCTGGTTTTGAACTAAAAAAGTTCTATTTTTATGTCTTAAAAGTGTTGGTTTGAGGTTATTTTTAGTTAAAGGGTAGTCCACCCTTCTTGCATCTTAGTTCTTAAAGCTTTTGTACCTTTGTTCATCACTTTCAAACCAACTTTTTTGGGCCTTTTAACCACTGAATTTCAGAGGTTTTTCAGCAGAAAAAAACTTATTTTGAAGTCCAAATTTAAAGGGGTTAGCCTTCCCTCCTTGTGTCATGTCTGCATGCTTAGTTAGCTTCACATGTTAGCATGTTTTTCTAGCTTAACTTAGCTCAAGTCCAGCATGTTTTAATTTCTAAAATAACCTATTTTAGCTCTGTTTTGGGCTGGTTTGTTCATTTGAGTCTTGTTTTACATAGTTGTAGTATAAATCCTTTTACTAGCTTGGTGTTTTTAGGCTCTAACCATCATTGGTTTGAGTTGATTGGATGTTTTAGTGCTTTTTCTCACCTAATTTCAGCACTACAATCTCTGTAATCTCCCTCAATTCTTCACTCTTTTGTTTTGCTTTGAAAGTGGTTTTAAACCACTTGTTTGCCTAAGTGTGAAATGGAGGTGCTACACCCAATGGTTTAATCCCTTAGGGGGTTTATTACCAACAGTGTAATACCTCTTTCATGCCCAAAGAAACTTTTGGTTTGAGCCCTCTTTCCATTAGAGGACACTCACCAATGAACTTAATGGATTAAGGAAGGATTTGGTAATTAAAATGAGTAAACAAAATTGGTAAGTAAAAACGGCAAGATAAGCATTCTTGTGTTGCATTGCATGTGTTCAAATCGGACATTAGTTTGAACACAAGAAAACTGGGACATTTCATACTCAAAAGTGATAAAATGTGCCACTTTCCTAGGTCTCCATTGGCCTTGATCATGCATGATAGGGTGACGGTCATTTGAGTCTTGTTTTTGCATTCATTAAACTTGTACAAACTTGGTTCTTTGGCCATCATGCAATGAAATTGTTTGGTTGATGGTCTAAGAGCCAAGAGTTTCACTCATTTGAATTTGTTTGATGATAAAGAGGGTAACAGTACAAACAAAACCTTCAAAAGTACACTGTTTTGTTCTATTTTGCTCTCTGTTGCAACAAGGAAGTTCAAATCAGCAGTGGTCGACGGCCACCACCAGTAGCCGATTGGCCACCATTGTTGGCCTACCATCCATCAGCAGTGGCTGACCGGCCCCACTGTCACCAATGAAAATTCAGTAGATTGCTCTTGAGGTAGAACAAATTTGATTTGGAGAAGGAGAAAGTGTAAATGCTTCTGTGCAACAAAGGCTTGCAGCAGCAAAACAGTGGTCTTTCGGGCAGAAAATCAAGCATGAATGCATCCCTCATTTCCCGAGGCCTCTTGGTTAACTTGTTTAATTAGTTAGTTGTAGCTAATGCTTGCAAGTGATGTAATTATTCAAGTAGATTAGTTAATTAATTCATGTTGTAATTAATTAGCTTAGTTGCTTTGTAATTAATTAGTTGAGTATTTATCTAATTAGTTTCATTTGTTATATTTAATTAGCTTAGATAGTTAATTATTTAAATTGTTTTAATTAGCTAGCTTAGAGTAAGCTCGTTATTCATTCGAAGTGTTGTAATAATTAGCTTAATTAGTATAGCTAGTTAGCTTTTATTCATTTGGACCCTCCTTCGCGAGGGCATAATGTTGTAATAAGTGTGCGTGCGTGTGTGTATGTCTTTCAATCCCACGTCTTTCTCTCTTTTACTTAATCGTTTTTTATGGTTAGATTAAGGACATGTTTTAATTAGCATACCTTATACTTGCATCCATTCATTTTGTATTGCATGCATTGAGGCTCAGCGCATGATTCAAACTGCATTGCCATTTCAATATCTTATTTGAATACGTGTTTAACCGCATGATATCAAATTGCTTTATATGCCATATTAGTAGCCGAGACTATTAATTGCAATTGCATGTGTTACATTAGACACTTAACATAGTTACGAATCATGCATATTTTTCGAACTCATGTTTTCTTAGCTTGGAGTACTAGGTGAGTTTTTATGCTTTAGCATACTTGCATGAATGTGAATGTTGCCATGTTTAGCATGCTTGCCATGAGGCTATGTGCTTAAATGCTAAACTGCTTGAATGCTTGTGGATGAAGGCTTGTTGTTTGAATTGGAACGATTCAACAAATGCGTGTTTTAAGCCCACTATGTTTGGTGGCAAATCCGCAATCCTTAAGCCCACTTGAGGTGGCAAATTCAAACCATTTTTGCAAACAAACATGAGTTGAATTGTTCTAAATTGAGCAAACTAGTCTATACTTGATTGTGCGCATCACATAGTAAAGCTAGCTTAATAATCAACAAGAGCACATAATATTTATAAAAAATCATATGATGATTAGTAGAGGCCGATCATTGATCGGGCGAGCGGGGGTGTTAAATTCATGACCTTCCCCTTTCATACCTAAGTTCCAGAGACAAGGCAACTTTGGTGATGATGGACACGTGGCCTTCGCCACGAGTCGAGATTTCCTAAATTTTCCTAAAACAAAAATATTTAGGTGGCGACTCTGTATCTGGCAAAGTAGTCAAATTTTGGCATTATTTATTTAAAATCGATTTTCCAAAAAGATTTGCTGGATTTGGACTCTTTGGTATTTATCAGTTTTACATTACACTTGTGAGATTAGATTCAGAACTGCGGGAGTCTGAACTGTAGGGCTTTCTTTCAAACCTTCTGAAAGGGGGTGCGAAAAAGGCGAGCCACAATTTTTGGCGACTCTGCTGGGGAATTAGAGACCTTGACTTGAAGTCATGGTATGACTTTTTATCTACACTTATGTGTTTCTTTGTATTTGCATTGGTACGCTTAAGTCATAGTGTTTGCCATCTGCTATTCCTGAACGGTTTGCCGGAGGCTTGCTTGAAAAAGCTTGCCAAAAGGTTGACTAGGTTCTTGGCCACGATGGGAAGCGTGGGGACGCCCGTGTGGGGCCTCGCGTGCTCTGATTGACTCGATTTGTTACGGTTCTTAATCTGAACCAAAGGGTCCAAATCCAGCAAATCGTTTTGGAAAACAGATTTTTGTAAAGAAGTGTCAAACATAGACTGCTTTGCCAGGTACAGAGTCACCACCTAAATATTTTTTTATGGGGGAATTTAGGAAACCTTGACTCGTTTGCCTAAGGCCACGTGTCCGTCATCACCAAAGTTGCCTTGGCTCGGGAATTTGGGTACGATTGGGGAAGGTTAGCTATGAGCACCCCCGCTCGCCCGATCCGAAGATCGGCCTCTACTAACCATGATATCTCGTTTTGAAAACGTTATGCATTCTTATTCCGATTATTAGCCTAATCTTACTATGTGATGCGCATAGCACAAAAGTATAGACTAGATCGTTTCATTTGGAACAAAGTATTGCATATCCGCTTGTTTGAAAGATGGTTTGAAATTTGCTACTCGCAAGTAGGCTAAAACACAGATTTCAACGAGTTGTTCCAACTCAAACAATCCAACCTTCACTGATAGGCATTCAGGCAGTTTATGTCACATAAGCATATAGCCACATGGTAAGCATGCTGTCATGTTAACATTCACACTCATGCGAGATGCTAAAGCATAAATACTTACATCGTACTCCGCGCCAAAACAATGAACTAGTTAGTAATCATGTATGATCTTAGTCCATGTTAAGTGGCTAATGCATCGCATACAAAATGCAACTATAATAGGCTCAGCTAATCCTAGTATGGCATGTGGAACGCAACAACTCAATATACGTATTCAAGTTGGAATGGAAATACTATGCGGTTAGCATGATGCGCCGAGCCCGGTGTATGCAAGACTGATGAATGATGCACGCATTCATAGCATAAGGTATGCTAAAGTAAACATGCCCTAATACTAACCATCAAAGCATGTAAGTAAAAGGGAGAAAGAAGTGGGGGTTGGAAGACATGCATATACGCACCCACACTTATTACAAATCCGCCCTCACTTGGAGGGGCCAAAAGAATAATACAATTTAATTAACCTACAAGCTAATTAAATAGATTACAGACCACCTAATTAATTAACAAATCAGTTAAGCTAAGGAAAGCATTAAAAGGCCTCAGGAAGAGGGATGCGCGCGTGCTCAGATTGGCTTCACCCGGAAATCTAATGCCATGCACAAGCTGCCTCTGTTTTCCCTGCTTTGCTTCTTTGAAGACTGCAAAAGTCCCAAGGTACACTCTTTGGACACTGGGGAGGGTCATCGGCCAAGGGGGAACACCATCGGCCAAAGGTAAGTGGCCATCGACCACAAATTAAGCTCTCGGCTACCAATTCATGGCCGACCGGCACTGGATATGGTCGGTCGGCCAAATCTTCCTGCAGAACCTGTTTTGATAGCAGCAGAGGGCAAAACAAGGCATGGCAATGCATTTCAAGCAAATGTGTGCACCAACATACCCCTTATCATTTTATGACTCAAATGAGGATGTCCCTTGATTCTCGGACCACCAATCGCACATTTCAATGCGTGATGGCCCAAGGAACCAAGTTGTGTATTTTGATTTCAAATGAAATGCAATCCAAACAAACAAATAAGGCCCAACCTCTATCACTTGATCAAGAGGCAAGGCATGCATGCCAATGCAATGCAACTTAGGCATGTGAGCTAGTATGCAACATGGGGATGTAAACAAACATATAAGCTAACATGCATGCAAAGTGCAATATGGACAACATGTTAAGAACAATGCATGCAAAATGCATTACAACCTAAGCATGCAACAACGTGTCATGGATTAAGCACACAATGAGGCACATTTGAACTAGCATGCTACAACATGTAATTCATCAAAATATGCAACAAGTATATGACAATATACAAGGTAAACATGCACCAACATGTAAAGGGTAGACTTATGCCAAGATGGACAGCTTTTACATAAGCCCAAAACAGTGGCCAACAGCTATGGAAATGGGGCCAAATGCACATATAAACATGCATGCATACAAGATCCAACACTTAAGCACATAGAGACAACTTTTAAGCACACTTAAAAGAGGAACATCATGAGCATATGGCATGCATATTAAGCTCTAAAATCACACAAAGGATGATGCTAAACCAACCTAAACCAAGCAATCAAAGCATGCTAACAAGCCCAAAGCTTGAGACCAACCAAAGGGCTCAAACCATGGCCATGCCAACCAAGCCTCAAAGGACCAAGGGGACTCCAAATAGCCCCAATGCAGGTCTAAACAAGACCAAAGACACACCTAGATGGCCTCTAAATGGTCTAAACATGCGAGCATACAAAAGGGTCCAAACATGGAGCACAAGACAACAACCTTTTAACACATTAAAGAGGCATCAAATGCAAGCATGCAAGCACACCACAAGGATTGAAATGGCATGTCAAGTGGTTCCAAACCATTGAAACAAAGCAAGGATGGCATGCTAGAGGGGTCAATGCTCAAGGCATACAAGGGGGATTACATGGTAGCTATACAAAGCAAAGCATGGATGACCTAAATGACCACAAACAGACATTTAGCATGCTAAAACAAGCATAAAAGCTTCACAAAGCTATGCCAAAAACATGCTAGACACAAGGCTCAAAGCACAAAGCATGTTAAGGCAATTCATGGCATTACAAGACAAGTATGCAAAGCAAGCATGGTGTGTCTAAACCAACTTAAAACAGAGGTAAAACATGGCAAAATACTGCCAAATACCTATTGAAACATGGTCAACATGAATTCAAAAATGGTGCTCACACATGAGGCTTAAAATGGCAAGTTTGAAGACAACAAGGAGAGGGGATGGCCCTCTCCTTCTTAGGACCTTAAGACACCATCTTCACCACTAAAATCCCTCAAGATTTTAATGGTGAGGAGGCCCAAACAAGGTGGTCCCGGAGCTCACCAAAATAGCACAAAATGGGGGCCAAACAAGGCCTATGAGGGGTCAAACAACCCCAAACACCAAAACAACCTTAAACAACTATTTTAAGAAAGTAAAAACAAGACTTTTATTAGTTATATACAAAGTCTAAAAATAGTTGCATGATAGGCAAAAAAGCTATGCAAAAATGGGGTAAAAAGGGCAAGAATCTTACCCTTGAAGACCTTCTTCACAAGGATCACTCCAGCAGCTTTCTTAGCTCCAAACCAGCTCAAGAACTTCAAGGAGAACCCCCTAATGCCTCAGCAACCAAGGTAAGGTGTGATGGTAGGTGTCTTAGTGCAAAACTAAGGACAAACACACACTTAGAGCAAAAGAGAGGGAGAAATAGAGATAGAATAGATACACTATGCTAACCCTAGAACTAGAGCTCCCCTCAGATTTTTTTGTAACCCTGGAGGAGGGAGGAGAGGCCCTCCCTTTATAGAGGATCACTCTTGCCGAGCTTACAAAACAAGCTAAGCAAGAGTGAAATCCCTTCATACACGTGTATGGAGGGGAGGGGCAAGGTGTATGCCAGCTAGCACAGCTGGCATAAAAATATCTGCAAAAGCAGATGCACAGTGGTCGGCCAGCCAAAAATGCCAAATTGACCAAAATAATGGTCGGCTAGCCACAAATAGTGCCGGCCGGCCATAACCAATGGTCGGTGGCAACAAAACATGGCCAGTGGGGTATGGGGATGGCCAACAAGCCATTCCTTGCCCCTCCAAAGAAAAAACACAAATGTTTGGTGCAAAACCAAACACAAAATAGTCGAGTCGAGAGATCCTGAGGCAAAGTGCGTGGTCGAGACCTCTGGGAACTCAAGACGAACACAAACATGGATGATCACCGAGTGTTCAAACGGTGACGTCCAAGTCTTGAGGACGGTCAAAAATGGGGTGTCTATAGGAACATAACCCTTGGATCTGGTCTACCGCTGTACCGTTTGATCCTCCTTTCACTTCTCGATGTTAGGTATGAGAGGTATATTAGGTAGTCTTGCTGAGGTATCCTTTTTGACCAATCGACCTAGTTGCATATCGGAAACCATAGAGATTGTTCCAAACTAGGACATGTTGCTTACCCAAATGTAGGATTGTGTGAAGCCACTTGTTGTGCATAGTGAAACACTAGTTTCGTTAGGAACTAGGACAGGGTAAGCCTATCCCATCATAGGGGTGTTTCGGCTCTCATTTAACTGGTAAGTGCTTTTAGAGTGAAACTCTACAGGAATGTATGTATCAGTTGCAAGTCTGGGTATCAGTTTTAGGAAGGCATAATTCAGTATTGAGCATGGTTCTATGGCTTTGATTACATCAGTGTACTGATTAGAATCTAAGCAGAGGTGTTGTGCGGTTTTTGGTTTTTGTTTTCTTTTTGCTTTATTTCTTTTTGCGAGGTAGTTTTTCACCATTGCTTCAGACGATTCTGTTACCTCCCAAGCACTTTGGACCCAAGTGAGAAGACATTATAGATCTGGGGATCTTGTCAGGGGACAACCAATGTTTGTTTCACTCCCACCGATTACCAGACGGAGGAGGATCAAGCAAAATTCATTGATCCAGCAGTCAGCTTTTGCTTCGCCTGCACTCAGTCAGGCCTAGTCTTCTACTTCTACTCTAGAAAGAGAGTATTCGCCAGTTTTGATAGCTCAACATCCCCCAGTCAACACAGAAGATATGCTTCGCCAACTCCAATAGACTATTGTGACCATGCAGCTAGATGCTACCCGATAAGCTAAGGTCACAGCCCGCCAAGCTGAGGTTGTAGCCCGCCAAGGAGAAGTGATAGATAAGCTTCAGCAACAACAACCACAACTAGCAGTAGCCTCTGCATCCCATGCACTCCTAGCGGGAATTCCAGCACCTGGGGTTACAATCAAAGTCCAAGAGAATATGGGCATCCTGATAGATTCGATCCCACCTCAGACCTCCAAGGCACTAATTTACCAAATGGAGGCGCCGTTTGAATTCGAGGTTGACCCCACTGCATTGAAGGACAAAAAGCTATAAAAGCTCTTCAAATAGGCATAGGGCGTGAATTCAATCCCTGATATTGAGGATGGAAACACTGACTCGGTAGTGACTCTGCCGGATAGATTCAAGATGGCGCATATAAAGCGATTTGACAGCTCCGGAGATCCTATGGTCCATCTATGGCTATTCTCTGATATCCTACGACTAATAGGTCTCACTAGATTAAAGAAACTATCGCTCTTTGGCTGGACCCTGTCGGGTATAGCGGCCATTTGGTATGCCAAGGAGAGTGAGGTTACCTTTTATAAGGACCGTTTGATTTGCTTACCAAGTTTCTCTCTTTTCAAATGAAGAGGGTCATTTACAAAGCATAAGCAGAACAAGGAGGAGACCGCACGATGTTTGGGCCTGGTAATGCTACAAGATCAGAACGTTAAAACCCAAGCACGAGTTTGGGCCAAGCTAGTGTTCAATAGTCTAAACCGTGTGAGCCAAGCATTGACTTGAACCAGAGAAGAACTACCAAAGGACCAAACATGAAGACCAAGTGTGATCCTGAGCCCAACGGACCAAGTAATCCGAACGATGTAGCCCAAGTATGAACCTGGGTCGAGCGTAGCTAAGGAGGATGACCAACTTGAATCAGGGCACTGAACTAATCGTAAGAGCATCCGATACGAACCAATCGTGCAAATTAACTCACATCCAATACACGGAATGAGCGCTTGATCTACCACGAATAATGGAATTACTTAACGGATTCTTTGCTCTTCCCATTGAGGAGAAACCTAACATTTCGGCTAAGTGTGGGGCGGCAAAGAAAGAAACTTGGTAAGCAAGTCAAACGATCCTTATAAAAGGTAACCTCACTCTCCTAGAGGAGAGAGGAAAAAACACTCAAAACTGACTTGTCTATTCTACCTTCCATATACCAAACTCTAATACTGATTCGACCGTCGGAGGGGTTTCTGACCAACCCCTGGTTGGGCAGCTTAATCGTTTGTTCCTTGTGCAGGCCTTCACCCATCGGTGCACCAGGGTTCGTCCACGAAGTTTTATTTTTCTCTATTGCGGAAATTGGTCCGCATATTTGGCGCCGTCTGTGGGAATCGTTCTCTGATTGCTTTGTGACGAACTCCGACGATGGGTATTGAAGGAACCTCACAACCTGGGATTGGAGAGAAGACTCTAGGAATGGAGAAAACCAAGGACAAGGGCCTGGCCTTCCCTACCGAAAATGACAACCTGATGGACCACGACAGCCCGACCCTCAATACAGCGGAGCGATGTCATACTACCGCCTATCAGTTATCTCAACAGCTGTTTGCTGAAAAGGACCACCGTGATTGTGTCATCGACTCGATGAGTTTGGAGATTGAGGAGCTACGCGCCCAACTAAGGAAGCAGATGGTACCTCAAGGAGAGCTAAGGAAGTCCGGAGGGGGACCATCGCAACAACGAAGGCACACTCCTCCGCTGCCCCCACAACGAGAACAGTCTAACTATGGTCCTGCTCGTGGTGAGCGTAGCTGATCGATTCCAGTACGTAGCGAGGGAGCCAGTAGTGGGACAGAGAATCTCCGAGAAGTCTCTCGCAAGAGACAAAAGTCCGTCAGTCATTATTCAGCAATCTCTCCGCTTCCGCGCTGTCATGACGAGTGACCGTGTGACTTGAGGACATGGTTGAATGACAACCGAGGGGATGACCGACGGTCAATCAAAGTAGCGGAGCGGCAATTAGAAAGGGAAAAAGAGCATCTAGATCGGTTCGTTCATCAGATAGAGTGTCGTGCTCTGGACCGACTAGTCTCTTCCCCTTTTTGCCCTGAGATTGAAGCAGTGAAAGCTCTTCATAAGTACAGTCTATAGAAATTCATCCTCTATGATGGGAAGTAGGCCCCCTGACTCACATCAGCCACTACAGCCAAATGATGTCACTTTGGAATCAGAACGATGCGTTCATGTGCAAGGTTTTTGCCTCTAGCCTTGGTGAGCACGGCCTTCGATGGTATAACAAGCTTCCTTCTCAATCAATTTATGATTGGGCTCAGCTCTTCGAGGCCTTCCTCACACGGTTTGTTTCTAATAGCCAAATCCTGAAGGGGTTGGACACCTTGTTCAATACTCGAAAGGATGAAAAAGAGTCTTTGCACGAATACGCTCGACGGTATTGGGAGGCATATGGCGATTTGGAAGAAGATGTTTGTAGTGAGCCATTGGCAGCTCTATACTTCAAACAAGGCCTCCCCCCTTCACATAAGCTCAGGCAGTCATTGACGAAACGACCTGCCTCTGACTTAAAAGAGCTGAGGGCTTGAATAGAGGAGCGAGCCTGTGTGGAAGATGACATAGCCTCTGTTCAAGTGTCAGTTGCAGATGAGGGAGTTAAGGCCTCCTGGCAACATAGGGCCGAACAGCCTAGGAGGGAGGACCAAAGAAGAAGGTATGGCCAAAATAAGCAACCGACCATGGAAATTGAAGAGGAAATGAGTAGATCCTACGAAGCCATAACCACTGTGTTCACGGAGCCGATCTACAGGCTCTTGGAAAAAATCAAGGGAGAACCCTACTTTGTTTGGCCTCCTAAGATGATGGGGAACCCTGCTCGGCGTAATCAGGAGTGACGGTGCACCTATCATCGTGAGAAATGGCATAAGACGCAAAACTACAGAGACCTTAAGAGGCATCTTGAAGACTTGGTCATTATCGGCCACCTCCAGCAATGGATTGATATGGATAAGACAAGGGCAAAACAGGGACAACCCCTAGCCCCTCCACCAGAGGACTAAGCCCCAAGGCTAGTGATCAACGTCATCCATGAGATGACTGACCCCCAAAAAGAGAATGCCCTTCGTGGTGAGATTTAGAGAGCCACGCACTTGCAACAAGTCATGTCAGTAGGACCATTGCTCAAGAAGTCCAGAACAGAAGTAAAGCCCTTTCAATTCGATATTGTGTTCTCCGAGAAGGATTTGGAAGGGATCCAACATCCTCACACTGATGCCCTGATCGTCACCGTTGGTGTGGCGAACAAATTCGATTTGAAACGGGTCCTAATTGATCAAAAGGTTTTGGTACAACCAAAACACCCTGTTCAGCCACAGTAGCAGCCGGTGGAAGAGTCGACCAGTTGACGGTAGGAAGTGTAGCAGAAGCACTCGATGGTACAATCTGCTGGGTGGTCAGTTGACCCTTTCCTGTTGAAGAAGTTGGGATCTCCTTTTAAAGAGGAGAACTATTGGGTACCTTCACTACAGTCAAAGCATCATTCCAAGCTTGGGCGTAAATCCCATCTTTGGCTTTTCAGACCTCAGTTAAATAAGCAACACCAGCCTTGCCCCAACCTTGCTGCCAATAACGGTCCTCTGCAAGCTTCAACTCAGCCTTTAACTCGGCTATCTGAGCTTCATCCTTCTTTACAGCTTTAGCTACAAGTAACCGAGCCTTTTCAGAAATGGAAAGGCCTTGCTTCAGTCTTGAAGTAGTATACTCAATCTCCTTTTTCTTCTCTTTTTCTAGCTCTAAAGCCCTAATCACCACACCAACCCGCTCTCTTGATTCAAGAAGCTGCTGCTCAATCTCATCATAGCGGCCAAGTGCTAGGTGGGTCTTTTGGTTAGCCTGAAAACCATTGGAGATATAAGTTTGCACAGTGAGGAAATACACTTGAAATAAGTGGCAACTTAAAAAAGATGAAGATAAGAACTTACCACAACCATAGATTGTAAAGCACTCTTCACCAAGTCCCTGTTTGCTTGAGTGTTATGCTCAGCCATATCAAGTGGAAGGAGTAAAGCCTTTGAAAGATCAAAAGCTAGGGCAACCGAACTCACCGCCGAGTCATTGGTATCAATCAGTCGGCCTTCATGCTCGAGCTCGAGCTCCCACAAATCAGGCCTTGCCTTTTGTTTCAATCCAACACCAGCATTACCTTTTCCTTTCTTTTTCCTTTTTCCCTTCATTCGGTCTGAAATCGAGGCAGTTGTGGTCGTGGCTGCAGTAGCTAAGACCACCCCCGATGTTTGCTCGGTCGGTCGTGGGTGTTTGGTTGGCGGTGGATCAGTAACCTCAATTGGAGAAGGGTCAGTGCCAAGAATAGCAGCTTGTAAATCCAACAACACTCTATTCCTCGACATGTCTTCTCCCTTGCTGGTTGGTGAAGGAGATGGAGAGTAACCCTTACTGCTCTCGAATTGGCTTGGCGCCTGTGCAGTGGAAGAGGATGTACCAACTTGCTCAACCTCAATCTCCATGTCCGATTCAGGCCACTCACGAAGACAGGTTGTGAGAATTGACTTTTGTTGAATAGTGGACTTGTATGTAGGTTCGTATTCCAGCAACTCAGGAGGAGAACGCTTCTCATAGCTAAGAGCGGTTTTGATTGCCTTTTAATTTTCTAAAGTTTTCCTCCGCTTGAAACAACCTTTCCTTGAAAAAAATTATATACATATATATATGAGTGGAAAACACTAAGCATCATATAAAAGTGCTAGGAATCAAAGGCAAATAAAGAAGCGAAGAAAGCGTAAAGCAAGATAAAGACCTGGGTAACCGTTGACCCTCGGTACTAACTCTGTTCGATGTTCGGTCCCAGATGGAAATTCCCAATTTCCCCCTACCAGAAAGAAGTCATCACCATGCTTATCTACATCAGGCAAATCGGTCACCAATTGGTATGCAAGAGACCGAGCACGAATGTAATATGTCGCACCACTACTATGAGACATATAATAACAACGAACAATATCCCAAATGTCTAAACTAAGCACGAGTCTTTGGTTTAAGGCACACACACCCGACAATGCCCTAAAGGAGTTGGTGGAAATTTGTATGGGAGTGAGTTCAACATGGTGTAAAAAGCGGTGAAGCAAGGGGTGAAGAGGGAATCGAACTTCCCCTTCAATGATTCAAGCTATGGTGAAAGCAGTCGTATTTTTAGTGTTTTTTCTCTTCGCACTTGGGCTAGCCAAAGTTAAGGTCACATCCTCCGGTATGTCATACTCTCTGCGAAACCAAGCCATACCCTCCAGAGTATTCACCCAACTCCGATATTTTCCCATGAATGAAATGCAAACCAACAACAAAAAACAAGAAGAGGCGATGTAAGTGGCGAGGGAAATTTGACGGACTTATAGTACCAAACCAATGCCGTAAGCAACTAAGCGACCGACGCTCGTAGAGAAATCGAAATTCACTGTGCAGATCCACAAACAAAAAAACTCGCTGCAAATTGAAGTAAAAATTGTTCAAGCAAAGAGCAAGGTCACAATCATTGAAGTCAAAATTAAAAAAATAGGGGACACCATGGGAATCCCCAAAATAGGATGTTGATCAAAGATAATAGATGGACAACAACAATGACAGGGCAACCAAAGCTCAAATGACTGAGAGCAGCACATAATATCAGTAGGGCAAACTCACATATAGCAAAGCAACTATGCAACGGTGATACCCACTGGCGTCTAGTGGCAAACCGACAGCAGGAAGCTTCAAAATCCACCACCAGCGGTGAAGCCCTCAAGCTTTGAAGGCTTTAAGGATCTGCTAAAGATGAAGAAGTCTGAAACCACGAGATGAAATTTCTAGAGTGAGAAAACGAAAGGCAAAAAAAAAGAAAAAAAAGAAAAGGGAAATGCCCTAGCTAACAACTGCCGAAATCAATGGAAAAAGATAGCGATAGCCATAGAAATCAACAACAGAAGATTGAAATGTTACCTGCGAGTTTTTGATCTACAACCCACGTTGGTAGCAACAATGTCGGAGTAACACACTATGGACGCGCCCTGGGGGGCCTTGCTACCACAGTTCGAACTCAAATGTCATGGTTCTGAATCTAATCCCACAAAGTACAATGCGAGACCAATAAATCACCAAAGAATCCAAATCCGACAAATCGTTTTGGAAAACTGATTTTTAAGAAAGAAGTGCCAAACATGGACTGCTTTGCCAGATACAGAGTCGCCACCTAAATATTTTATTTTGGGGAATTTAGGAAACCCTAACTCGTTGCCTAAGGTCACGTGTCCGTTATCACCAAAGTTGCCTCGGCTCGGGAACTTGGGTACGATTGGGGAAGGTCATCTATGAGCACCCCCACTCACCTGATCCGAAGATCAGCTTGTATTAAGCATGATATCGAGTTTTTGAAAACACATGCGTTCTTATTCCCGTTAATTAGCTAGAATTACTATGTAATGCGCACAACACACAAGTATAGACTAGATTGCCTGATTTGGAACAAAGCATCGCATATCCGTTTGTTTGGAAATGGTTTAGAGTTTGCTACTCGCAAGTAGGCTAAAACATGGATTTCAATGAATCATCCCAATCCAAGCAATCCAACCTTCACCTACAGGCATTTAGGCAGTTATATCACATAAGCAATTAGCCTCATGGCAAGCATGCTGTCATGTTAACACCCACATATATGCAAGATGCTAAAGTATAAACACTCATAGTGTACTCCGAGCCAAAACAAGGAACTTGTTAGAAATCAATGTATGATCCTAGTTCATGTTAGAATGGCTAATGCGACACATGCAAAATGCAATTAAGATAGGCTCAGCTATCCTAAGAATGGCATATGAGATGAGACAATTTAATACACGTATTCAACTTAGAATTGAAATACAATGCAGTTAGTATAATGCGCCGAGCCTGGTGCATGCAATACTGATGAATGGATGCAAACATGCATAGCATGAGGTATGCTAATTAAAACATGCCCTAGAACTAACCACCATAAGCGGTTAAATAAAAAGGAGAAAGAAATGGGGGTTGGAAGACATGCATCACACACACGCACGCTTATTACACAATTGTGCCCTCTCGACGGAGGGACCGAAAGAATAATACAAATTAACTAACTAACAAGCTAATTAATTATTACAAAACACTTAACTAATTAAACAAATCAATTAAGCTACTAAATCAATAAAGCAGCCTCGGGAAGAGGGACAAATGCATGCATGCTCGGCTCCGCTCGAAAATCCATCGCCATGCCTCATGTTGCCTCTGTTTACATTGCTCTGCACCTCTGAAAATTACACAAGTCTCAAGGATACTTCTGAACCACCTTGGGGACATGATGAGAGTCCATCGACCAAGAGACAAGGCCATTGGCCAAGGAGAACTGGTCATCGACCATGTGTGAGGCTCTCGGCCAACAATTTGTAGCTGACCGGCACTGAAAATGGCCGACCGGCCATCCCTTCCTGCAGAATGCTCCTTTTGCTGCAATAGAGGACAGACAGAGCATGGCAATGCATTTATAAGACAATGTGTGCACAACCACCCTCCTTATCATGTCATGAGCTCAAGGGAGTATGGTTCTCGACCCTCGGACCATCAATCACGCATTTCGATGCATGATGGCCAAAAAGGCCAAGTGTGCAATTTAATATTAAATGAAATGCACAAAACACATAAGGGGCCCCAACCTCTATCATGCTTGATCAAGAGGCAAGGGAATGCACACATAATGCAATGCAACCTAAGTATGCAAGCAAAGCTAATGCAACATGAGCATGTTAACAACAATGCCATGTAATGCAACTAGCATATAACAATATGCAAAGGGGGAAGTATGTAACAACATGTTAATTAGCAAGCATGTGACAACATGCAATTTGACAAGCATGCAAGGAGCATGCAAGCATGATTTAATAGGACTAGCATGCAACAACATGCAATGGAACTAGTATGCAACAAGCATGCGACAACATACAAGGCAAGCATGCAACAACATGCGAAGATGGCCTTAAACCAAAATGGGAGGACCTAAGCCATGCCCAAATTAGTGGTCAAAATGATGAATTGATGACATGAAATGCACATACAAGCATGCACAAGTAATGGTCCACCAACAAGGCATAAAGATAACAACTCTTAAGCATGAGCAATGAGTGAAAATCATGGATGTATGACAAAACTATAGGCCCTGAAATTAAGCATGGAATGATGCCAAGGCATGCAAACATCACAAGTATAGCATGGTAAGGACCTCAAAACTCAAGACTAGTGAAGGCATTTGCACTATAGCTATATAAAACATGAGTCATATGGCCAATAAAACCCAAAATAGTCCTAGAGCATGCCAAAACAATGACAAAACATGCATGGAGAAAAGCCAAAACAAGCTAGCATGAAGGGTCAAAACATGGAGTATGCAAGGCCAATAAGGAGGTTTACACTACACCTACCAAAGCCAAGCATGTGATGACTTAACCAACAAAAATTAGAGTTATGGCATGTCAAACTAACACCAAAAATGGGCTAATACCAAGTCAATACATGCTAGAATAACAAGCTCACTCATTAGGTATGCAAGACTAGTAAAGAGGACTTACACTATAAGTGTAAGAAGCAAATGAGGGATGCTCTAACCAAGTAAAAACAGAGCTATATCATGGGAAAATAGGACCAATTACATACTGAAATGGTGGCCCAAAGTCCTAGATATGATGGCATGCACAATGACCTATTCTTAAGGCATAAAGAACCAACCCTTCAAAGCATTGAAAGAGTGACAAATGTGAGGGCATGACAATGAAAAATGCTCTGAAATTACATAAAAAATGATGCCAAATCATGCAAATAGCCCAAGCAATGCATGCTAGTGGCTTGGAAACTCAAGGCTAGTGAGCTAAAATGCACTATGGCTATACAAAGCATGGCATGCATGACCACAAAAAAAAAAATCAGACCTTAAGCATGCTAAAACATGACCAAAAGCTTTTCAGAGTCAAGCCAAAATCATGCTAGAATGATAGTCAAAAACATGATGCATGTTAGGCTAGTGTGCAAATTTACACTACAAGTGTATGGAGCATGCAAGCAACAACCAAACCAACTTAAAAAAGAGTTAGAGCAGGCCCAAAAATTCACAAAAACATGCTTGAAAAGAGCTAAAATAAACCACAAAAAGATGCTACTTTATAGAGCTAACAAGGCATGGCATGGAGAGACAAGGAGGAGAGGCTATCTCCTCCCATTTGGGACCTCAAAACAAGCTTTTTACCATTGAAAATCCTCTGTATTTTAGTGGTTCTAAGGCCATAAAAATTTGTTTTGAAAGGCCTTAGAAGATGGCTCAAAAGCTATACAAGTCAAGGAGCAAAAGGGAGGAAACACCTCCTAGCCAAACAAGGCACAAACCAACACTTTGAGGACTGAAAAATAGAGTTTTCTTCAGTTCAAAACCAAGCCAAAAATAGTTTAAAAGGGAGGCAAAACAAGCATGCAAGAATGGCCAAGATAGTGTACAAAAATGAGCTTAAAAGAGAGAGATGCTTACCCTTGAAGCACAGCTGCAAAACAACCACTTTTCTGAGCCAAACAACCTTCAATCAGCCCAAAAATAGGTTCCAAGGGACCTCAAGCCAATGGTGATCAACTTTGATGAAAGAAGTGTATGCAAACTAGAAGTATTTTTCTACTTCTATGCACTTCTATGCACAAAAGGAGCAAGAGAGAGAGGCTCTAGAGAGAGAGGGATTTTAGTGAGAGAAGCTCTCAAACTTGTCCAAGAAGTTCTCTCCCTTGAATATGAGATATTTGGCTCTATATATAGCAAAATAAGAGCTTTTGGTCGAAATATCTCATTTTGGAAATATCTGATGCAGTGTATAACAGCTGGAGGAAAAATATCTGTCAATTCTGGGCTTTTTGGACACTTTTGGCCGACCGGCCATCATTTTTGGCCGATAAGGTTCACTTTTGGCCGACATATAGCTGTTGAGGTCCAGTTGTGGCCAATGCAATGCCATAGAGGCCGGTGGGAAAAATCAGCCCCTGTCCCTGATTTGAAGCAAGCCTAATTTCTTCATCTGTACTCCTTTTCAGGTCATTCTTGAGCCTAAACTATAGCCCCGAAAGTCTTCTTTCCAAATTTGGAAGCCTCACCTCAAAATTCCATGTGTGCTAAGAGATATCTCGCTTTTAGTGAAGGTTGCTCAGTTTCGGTCCAACCGGAATGATGCCCAACTTCAGTCAATCATATCTCTCCCACCCGGGCTCGGCTTTAGAAGATTCTTAAGTGAAAAATGAAGCCCCGGAAGTAAGCTTTCCAACGGTGGTGGCGTCATATCTTAAATCCAAGTGTATAGACAGATAGGCCTGATTTCGCGAGGACCGCTCGTCTCTCTCTTAGCGATTCATGCCTATCTTCTTCCTCAACTAGTTTTCTTCTCTTTTTTCTCATTTTCTTCAACTCCAAACCCCTAAGCAAGGAGTTTTGAAAGATTTTTCAAAGATTTCATCTCTCTTTCATTCATTTCCACTTTCTCCTTGCTCAGTTTACCGAAAAGTGCAACATTTAACGAAATGTGAGCCTCAGAACATCGTAGGAACTTTGTTTCAAAAATGTTTTGAAAGAGAGGGTTTTAAAGTCTAAAATCTTTTTATCAAGATTATTTTGGTCCAAAAGGGGTATGAAGTTGAGATTTGACTCTCTCTCCATGCTGAAGAAACTGAGCCTTTGCCCTGCACACCTTTCACCACCAAGTAAACCATCAGTAGTGCCCAAGTCTTAAGGGCGGTCAAAAATAGGGTGTCTACACACACCCATGGACAAACTGATAAACGCTGTCTGCGAGGAGGGCTGCCAAAAATGTCAAACACCATCAAAGAGACACACACCAGGAGTAAGCAACGGTGAAGAGATTTGTGCTATATAGAGAGAGGTTGAAACCCACATTTTTGCTGATTCTCTAATTAAAGCTTGACGCGTATCTCTTAGTAGCTACAAGAAGGACAATTCATGTCAGAACCAAGCCAGATCAACAAAGCAAGAATTTCAAAAATAATATATATATATATAGATATGTATATATAAAATAAAAAAGGGGGGGCTTGTTAGGTAGACCCACTTATAGACATTCCACTAACGGACCGTTGGCACTAAAAATGGTTTCTCTCTTATTTGATTTTTAGTGAAAGCTTGAGGCAGAGGGTAGAACAACCAAACAAAGCTTAAGTATGTGGTCAACCTATTGGGAAAACAAGAGGGCAACTGGTTCAATGCAAGAGTCAGACCATCGAGTTGAAATTCGGTCCAAACCCCAAGCTGTGTGGAAGATCGAGCAATAAGCAAATATATCAACCTACTACAAGTTCATTCTAGTAAAATACAACAAAGTCAAACATAGTGGCCCAGCAAGCACTCAAGGCATATGAGGTAAGCATTTGAATTTGCAAATATAACCATTACAAACATGGCAGCCAAGGGTTGGAAAGTTGGTGGGCCCATGGCAATCAATGTGAAACAACCAAGCTCATGAAATCAAATACATGCACGAACATACTGCTTCAAAAAAAAAAAATAAATAAATAAAAATAATAAAAAAACAAAAAAACAAAAAAAAGAAAGAAAAAAAAATATAATAATAATAAAAAAAATTTAGACCCAACCAAGGTAGCAGGCCAGTAGCATAGCTCACACTCGAAGACTTCAAGCATGAGCTAGGGGGCAAATGAAGAGGGTCATTTACAAAGCATAAGCAGAACAAGGAGGAGACCGTAAGCCTAAGGGTGATGCTTGGGCCTGGTAACGCTACAGGTTTAGAATGTTAAAACCCAAGCACGAGTTTGGGCTGAGCTAGTGTTCAACGGTTCAAACCGTGTAAGCCAAGCGTTTACTTGAACCAGAGAAGAACCACCAAGGGACCAAACATGAAGACCAAGTGTGATCTTAAGCCCAACGGACCAAGTAATCCGAACGATGTAGCCCAAGTACGAACCTAGGCCGAGCATAGCTAAGGAGGATGACCAACTTGAATCTGGGCGCTGAACCAACCGTAAGAGCGTCCGGTACGAACCAATCGTGCAAATTAACTCACTTCCAATACACGGAAGGAGCGCTTGATCTGCCACAAATAACGGAATTGCTTAACGGATTCTTTGCTCTTCCCATTGAGGAGCAACCTAACATTTCGGCTAAGTGTCGGGTGGCAAAGAGAGAAACTTGGTAAGCAAGTCAAACGGTCCTTATAAAAGGTAACCTCACTCTCCTTGATGAGAGAGGAAAAAACACTCAAAACTGACTCGTCTATTCTACCTTCCATATACCAAACTCTAATACTGATTCGATTGTCGGAGGGGTTTCTAACCAACCCCCAGTTGGGCAGCTTAATCGTTTGTTCCTTGTGCAGGCCTTCACTCATCGGTGCACCAAGGTTCATCCACGAAGTTTCATTTTTCTCTATTGCGGAAATCGATTCGCACAAAAAGTGTGAAAAGTGCATTGGGAGTTTTAACTAGTTTGCATTATTCTCACCTTATTGACAGCTCAATATGTTATTTTTAGCACGATCCTTTAAAAAACAAGTTAATTACTTTATTTTCCCTTTTTCTATCACTCTTATTTTCATGTGAGCGGCTTGTTAAGATATATGAAAAATGCCAAATCATGAACTAATAAACAAATCAAAAAGACATGTTTTGAAAATAAATGAAAACAAAACATGAAAACATGTTTAGTCACAAATAGTATATCACGCATCTTTCAGCATTTATCACTAATAAGATTATTGATTGGGATACAAGGCTTAGTTTCTTTTTGTTTGGTAATGAGATTACTGATATTTTGCTCTAGCAAATATGCATGCTTTGCTTTCAAGAGACCTTATGTTTCCACAAATTAGTTCATTTTCATTTCGATGCATTTGCTCCTTTCTTTACTATTTTTAATATCTGAGCATATCTTGATTTCCTGCACCTGTGAGTATTTTCTTATTACAATTTTCTCCCTTTCGTGGATCAGGTAAAAAACTTTATCTAATTGGCCGGACCTCATGCTGGTACTGCTTCCGTTCCTCTTTGTGGTGTAAGTGCTCTTATAATCTCTTCCTAGTTATTTCCTCTTGCGCAAAGCATTTAAATCCATTGGGATATGAGGTGGATAGAGGGATGGAGCAGAGTGAGTGTGTGCGTGCGGGGGGCGGGAGGATTTTGTGTGCAAGTTGTCAGATTCTAGTGCATGTGCAATTAGAGAATGGCATGCTTGTGATTATCTTTAATTTTTGCTAAGAGAGAGAGAGAGAGAGAGAGAGTTTTGATGTACATTTAGGGCCACTAGTGGCACCATCTGATGTTTATTTATCAAAAAGAAAAGAAAAGGCACCTGATGAAGTTCTGAAAGTAGGTCATTCTTTAAATATCTGTAGCTCAGAGTCTAAATATAACCAAAATTTCAAAATTCTATTCACAATACTTAGTTTGTAAACAAATTGGATTCCAAAGGTCAGGATGACCAAATACAACCTGGACAATAATACTGCAAAGTATGGCATCATCTCAACCTGGAAAATAATGCTGTAGTCCAGTTCCAAAACTTCTATTTTCAAACTCAAGAGCAAGGAATGATTCCTTACTTTATCTGTTTCAAGCCCTTCTCAACCCTTTTTATTGTCCATGATACAAAAAATTTATCACTTTATGTTGTTGATTTCCCGCCTCCCCCCCCCCCCCCCGGCGCAAGTAAAGTTCTATGGACTTTTTAGCCAAATTAAGTACGATATTCAAGTAATTAAACATGCACTTCATTCTTCCTCTTATTTATCACTGCATCTGTCCAATGTGTGTTTGATCTTTTGTCTATAGGCATGTTAAGTTTATAATTTATTCAACTGCTTTGACTTTTCACTCTAAATGAAGTATGTTGATTGAAAGGATGATGAGCAACTCTTGTACTTGGATCAGTTGCCTGAGCAAGCAACTCAGCTTTAGGCTAGGTCTATCAAGTGGGTTCACTTGGGTTTTCCACAATCATGTATTATTATTTTAAATAATTTCCAATCTATTGTTGATGTCAAGCGATTATTTTTTGCTTTTACAGTCTGGCATCTTTTGCATCTTATTGTGTTGATTGTGATCGTCTTCTTCGTTGATGCTTTTAGTAGGCATCAACGTCAACGAAGCGCAATAAACGTCTAGATCAAAGTCACATTCTGAACAACGAAAGGTAGTGGGGGAACATCTAAACTCACAAGCATTGCAAAAGAACTTCCTCCTCCTTTCTATCGGGTTACTTGTTGATGATAAAGAAGTCAAGAGGAGGGTTAGAAGATGCTGTGGGTGAAAAGGGTGTTTGATCTTTGTTCCCAACTCGGTGCACAATTTGTGTAGCAAACAGCGACATTGAAGGCAAACATATGCTAAACCATTATTATCTCATCCACCATTACAATGAGAGTAGAAAAGATGGAAATTGTTTTGATTATGACAAAGGTGTTAGGACTATGAGACACCAGAAATCAATCACACACAATAACGCAAGAGATTTAATGTGGTTCGACAATTGCCTACGTCTACGGAAGAGATATCCACTATAGAATTATCCCGGAGGGAGATTACAGTACTCACACCTCTCAACTCTCTCTATAGCACTCTCACTCACAGATTACACTCTCTGTGTTTGCTTTATATATATCTCACTGTTGCATTCACACACTATATATAACCCCTCTTCACTCATCTCAATTTATACACAAGAGAGAGGGAGTGGGTTAAGGGACAACAATGAGTGGGCTTGGTGATACTGCCCCCATCATCTTCTTTTGTCGCGTTGGTGCTAACCTCACCATGTGGATGCTAGAGCTAACAATTCTCCCCCTCCACGCCCACATGGCTAATTGACTTCTCATTTAAAGTCCATCCCGGTCAGATTCTTGCAAACTTCCAGTTTGTCTCTGGTGACAACTTTGGTCATCATGTTAGAAGGATTCTTGTTCGTATGAATCTTCATTAGCTTTATCAACTGCTTTTCCATTACTTCTTGTATCCAATGATACCGGACATCAATGTGCTTTGTACGGGAATGGTACATGGAATTCTTGCTCAGATCAATTGCACTCTAACTATCACAATGTACCTTGTACTCTTTCTACTGTAGACCCAATTCTTGGAGAAACCGCTTTAACTACAACATTTCCTTTCCAGCGTATGCGGCAACAATGTACTCTGCCTCTGTTGTAGATAAAGCAACACCTTTTGTAGTTTGGACTGCCATAAAACAACTCCCCCTGTAAAGGTGAACAGAAATCCTGATGTAGGCTTTCTACTATCAAGATCACCCGACATATCGGCATTTGTAAAACCCTCCAAGATTGGTTCAGCTCCTCCAAAACATAGACACATATTTGAAGTTCCCTTAAAGTACCAAAGAATCCATTTGACAATCTTCTAATGCTCCTTTCCTGGATTGGCGAGGAATCTACTCACAACACCAATTGCGTGAGCTATATCTGGCCAGGTACACACTATTGCATACATCAAACTTCCTACTACGGAAGAATAAGGGATTGCCTCATTTTCTTTCCTTTCAGAGTTAGTCGTGGGACACGAACGCTTTGTCCCCTTGAAATGGTTGCCCAGTGGTGTTATGACTGGCTTGGCATCTTTTATGTTGAACCTTTCAATTACCCGTTCAACATATTTCTCCTATGACAGCCATATCTTCTTGGCTTTTCTGTCACGGACAATCTTCATGCCCAAAATCTATTATGCTGGGCCTAAATTCTTCATGTCAAAGTACTGCGACAAGCCCTTTTTTTAACTTATTGATCAAAGCAATATCATGTTTGATGATCAGCATATCATCGACATACAACAGTAGGATGATGAAGTTTCCATCTAAAAACCTTCGAAAATATACACACTGGTCTGCTACTGTTCTTGTGTACTCGTGATCCACCATGAATAAATCAAACTTCTTGTACCATTGTCTCAGTGCCTGCTTCAGGCCATAGAGACTCTTCTTCAGTTTGCAGACTAGGTTCTATTTCCCTTTAACTTTAAATCCTTCTGGTTGCTCCATGTAGATCTCTTCCACCAAATCACCATGGAGAAAGGCAGTTTTGACATCCATCTGTTCTACCTCCAGATTCAAGCGAGTTGCTAATCCTAGAGCTACTCGAATAGAAGTCATCTTCACAATTGGGGAGAAGATCTTATCAAAATCAATTCCTTTCTTTTGCCCAAAACCTTTGACCACCAAGTGAGCTTTATGTTGTAATATTTTACTGTTGCCATCTTTCTTCAATTTGTACACCCATTTGTTTTTCAATGCCTTTTGGGAGTGAAACAAGCTCATAAGTGCGGTTCTTCTGCAAAGAACTCATGTCCTCCTTCATGGCTTGCATCCAGCAATCTTTCTCTGTATGACTCTTTGCTTCCGAAAAACTCTCGGGCTCCCCCTCATCAGTAATTAGAATATACTGAGAAGCGGGATATTTGGTTGATGGCACGACAGTTCTTCCAGATCTCCGCAACTGAGGCTCAGTTGCCTTTGGTTGAGGGGGTTGCTCCCCTTGCTCAACACCCTTTTCATTCAGGTCTTCATCTCTTTCCTTTTGATCCTTAATTTCTGGCATAGGATCCTACAACTCTGGCACTTCTTGTTGCACATCATCACATCTAGCATTTTGTGATAGCTTGGGAGATGGGAACAAGTCTGGAGTGATGACATCTTTAGACTTTGCAGACTTCTCAAAATCTGCTATTGTCTGATCTTCTTGGAACACAATATCTCTGCTCCTGAACATCTTCTTGTTCACTGGGTCCCACAACTTATACCCAAATGCTGCATCTGAATAGCCCACAAATATGCATCGTGTGGACTTGTCATCAAGCTTCTGTCTGTTTTCCTTGGAGATATGTGCAAACACCTTACACCCGAGGACTTTCAAGTGAGAATTTGATACCTTTTTTCTGGACCAGACTTCCTTAGGTATCGCAAAATTTAATGGAACTGAAGGTGACCTGTTGATGAGATAACAAGCTGTACAGGTGGCTTCAGTCCAGAATGACTTTGGCAACTTTACCATTCTAAGCATGCATCTGACTCGTTCAATAATAGTGCGGTTCATCCTCTCTGCCACACCATTGTATTGTGGGGTGCCGGGAACTGTTGTCTCGTGCTGGATACCTCTGCTGGCATAATATACTGCAAAAGCATTGGAAGTGTACTCACCTCCATTGTCTATGCGAAGACATTTCAACTTCTTCCCGGTCTCTCTTTCTACCATTGCATGGAACTCCTGAAAGTGCTGAAATACCTCATCCTTTGTCTTCAGGAAATACACCCACAACTTTCTTGATGCATCATCAATGAAAGTCAGAAAATACTTGTGGCCGCCAAGTGACCCCACTTCGATTTGGCCACAAAAATTCGAGTATACCATACTGAGCACTTCTATTTTCCTCTTGCTTGTTAAACTGAATGATACTCGATGTTGCTTGCCATAAAGGCAATGTTCAGACGGCTTCAAGGCACTCCCTTTGGATAGGGGTATCCTGGATTGCTTTGCCAACAGATGTAATCCCTTCTCACTCATGTGAGCCAGTCTTCTGTGCCATAAGTCCGATGACTCATTGTCTTCGGCTGCATTAAGACTTTCCAGACAGATCTTCGTTTTAGTCTTATGCAGTGTTGAAGACATCTCTTCTCTGGCGATTGTCAAAGCTCATCCTGTCAGCTTCCAACGACCATTTCCGAATGCACTTGTATAGCCCTGTTGGTCCAGGGCGCTTCTGGAGATAAGATTGAGGCTTAAATCTGGAACATGCCTCACATCTTTGAGCACCAGCTTGTGTCCGACATTAGTTTGAATGCTAATGTCTCCAATACACACAATCTTCAAATAGCTAGAATTCTCCATCGAATAGTGCCAAAATCTCTAGCGTTGTATGAGCTAAAGAGTTCTTTGTGGGAAGTGGCGTGATAGGATGCAGCTGTGTCTATCACCCATTCTGTGTAGCTGTGGTCAGCCACGTAAAGGCAGTCCTCCTCTTCACCAACTGCAAGAAGTATTTCATCAGTTGTTGTGACTGTCGTATTCTCATCTCCCTTTGATTTATTACTTTGGCCTTTGTCTTTCCGGCTTGGGCAGTTTCTCTTTATGTGACCCTCCTGACCACAGTGAAAGCAAGTGAAACTAGAGTTACCTCGACCTTTGTTGTCTCTGGATTTACTCATGTTGTTCCAGCTACCTCTACTCTTGTTTCTTCCTTTTTCTCTTCCTTTACCTTTGTCTCTGCCTCTATCTTTTGTGACAAGAGCATGGGACTGATTACCTCCCATGTCTTTCCTTCTTGTCTCTTCATTGTACATGGCGTCTGTGACCATGCTCATAGTCAGCTTCCCTTCTGGTGTAGAGTTGCTGAGAGAAACCACCAACGTCTCCCAGCTGTCTGGTAAAGAACTGAGCAGTAGTACGGCTTGCATTTCATTGTCCAAGCGTATCTTGACAGTTACAAGCTGATTCACCAGATTTTTGAATTCACTACTGTGCTCGGCAACAGACACACCATTCTTCAACTTCAGATTTACAAGCCTTCTCATCACCAAGGCTTTGTTCCGAGCGGTCTTTGACTGGTACATGTTGTCTAACATTGTCCATAGAGCATAGGCATCTGTCTCCTGGGTGACATGATGGTACACACCGTGGTCTATCCATTATCTGATACAACCGATAGTCTTGCGGTTCATCTTTATCCAGTCATCATCCTTCACTTCTTCCGGTTCAACTTTTAGAAAAATAGGGTCAAACAAGTCCTTATAATATAGAATGTCTTCCATCCGCGACTTCCAAATTGCGTAATTGGAACGAGTCAACTTGATCATGGATCTTGAAGTTGATGTGGATTCCTCCATCGTCTTCTTTTTTCTTTTTCTTTTTTTTTTTATAGAAAACTCCGAATGAAAAATCTGACCCTATGGATGTGTCCGGAATACTCCAAATAGTTAGAAAGCACTATTGGATCGTCAGAAACGGACTCCGAATGGCTCAAATCAAGCTAAAATAGTTTGGACGCCTCAAATCTGCGGTTGTACCTTAGCCGCATAGCACCAGATAACCACCTGCCTCTGGGGTTGACTGGTCAACTGATGTGCTGACGTGGCGATGACGTGGTGATGACCGGGCAGTGACGTAACGCTGATTAGGCAGTGATGTGGCACTGACGTGGGCTATACCCAAAAACAGAAATCAAATTCTCCAAATAATGCTTGGACGATTCGAACCCTTACACTGAACCAAGCTGACTCTTGTGGTGTAATTTCCCCAAATAAATATTTAAAATGTGTGGATTGGCTATCGATTGGTCGTCTTTAACCTCTGGCCTCGCGTGGGCTTCTAGTTCAAAGTTGACTTTACGCGCCTTAATTTGATTAGCGTGTGTAGGCCACCCCAACCTCTATTTTGCCTATGCTTTCTGGGTTTAGACTCCTCTCGTCGAGAGTTTTCTCCTAGTATGCTCAAAAGTAAATTTTGAGCAATTTGATTTATGGCAGTTTCGAAAAATCGCACTCTGTTTTTTCGAAACACGACCGACGAAGCTCTAATACCACTTGTTCTGACTATGAGACACCAGAAATCAATCACTCACAATAACACAAGAGATTTACGTGGTTCGGCAATTGCCTACATCTACGGAAGAGATATTCACTATAGAATTATCTCGGAAGGAGATTACAGTACTCACACCTCTCAACTCTCTCTATAGCACCCTCATTCATAGATTACACTCTTTGTGTTTGCTCTATCTGTATCTCACTGCTGCACTCACACACTATATACAACCCCTCCTCACTCATCTCAATTTATACACTAGAGAAGGAGTGGGTTAAGGGACAACAATGAGTGGCTTGGTGGTACTACCTGTTGGGATCGGGGATCCCGCCCAAGACCTTACGGAAATTATAACAACTAGAAATACACACCCAGAGAGAGACACAATATTTTACGTGGTTCGGCAATAACGCCTACGTCCACGAGAGAGTAACCTTTTATCATTTATGGAGAGATTACAGAAATATTACAGAGGAGAAAACTCACACTATTCTCCCTCACCCATTCCCCCGCCTCCCTCGCTCACACCGAGGGAGACGGTTTCTCACATCTCTCACACTTCTTGTTTCACTCTTGGTTTTCTCACATTTTCTTCCTCCATTTCTTCCTCTATTTATAGATATGTTGAGAAGAAGAAGAAGACAGCAGCTAGCTGTGAGTGGGTTCAACCACCCCACCATTTGGTGGGTGCTCCATTCAACCATCCCACTACTTTCAACCACCCCACTCTCTCTCAAGTGGGTGCTCCACTCTCTTTAGTGGGTTATGCAACTCACAATGGATGATCCAACACTACCCCCACCATCTGCTTTTGTCACGTTGGTGCCAACCTCACCATGTAGATGCTAGAGCTAACAAAAGGATCATGAGATGTGGGTGGCTGATGATGATCTGTTGATTAGAATACTGCTGCCAAACTTGTTCGTTTACAGTTGTGCTAATAGTAGGCTTGAGCATAGCACATTTAACATTCATGTCGAATCCACACTCGGAGTGGAAGATAAAGACGATACAGGATTTCCCCCACAGGCATCTCACCGAGGACTTGAAGAATCATGGCGAGACTTGACTTGGAGTTTGGAATGGGTGTTGCAGATCTTGAGGCAATTGGGCATATGATATGTGGATGAAGAAAGGGCAACTAACACAACCATAGCTCTTACCTGTGATGGGTAGCAAACACCCATTACAGAGGCCTTTCCTCTGATTCATATGGAGATTCAAACGATTTTTTTGGCTGAATATAGTGAGCTCCAAAGGATGTTCGTGAAAGGAAGGTTGAATCACAGACTCCATCTCCATCCCTCTCTCACCTATGTTTTTTCTGATGTTTTTCTCCTCATTGTAGGTCGCATTTAAACAACAGAATGAAAGAATCTTTGTTAAAGATGATGAAAATGTAGATACTCAGAATTTGATATGATTACACCGATTTTGATTTCTTTGTATTATTATTATTATTATTATTATTATTATTATTATTAAAGTTAAAATAATTAAAATTAATATACAGACATAAAAATAAACAATGATAAAATATGCATGTGATTGAGGTTTCATGATTCAAGCGTTCAGAACTAAATGATTTAGAAAATTTATCTATTACAATCATGTATAGCAGGTAAGAAAAGTAATCCTTGGGGCCTGCCAAGGAATCTAATGTTTGCCAGTGTGCCACTAATCAAAAAGCCGTAATGAGCTCACATAAAATAAATAAGGAAAATGTGGGAGAGCTCGAATGGTCTGAATGGTACGGAAAATATTATCTTATCGGTAAGGGAACAAAAAAAAATTCTAAAATAATGTCGTTTTGAGATTTCGAGCCATTCAAGTCGTTGATATTTTGAACTACGTAACGGAGCTGAATAAATAATGAGCAAGATTTGCTTTTGGAATAATGTCCATGCTTACATCAGTCTTTTTAGAAAATCTATGTGCATAGAAGATATGTTTTTATGATTGATTTTGTCAAATAATTATGCGCATGCAATACAACTCTTATTTACTTCAACCATGTGCATGATACAGCTCTTAAGTGATTACATTTTTACTTTAAATTGTTGGGTATATCTCTTTATTGGAGTGTGGGATCCAATTAATTTTGGAAAAAGAATTTTAAGTTGGCTTGGTTTAGGTATAATATTTTTATATATTATATTTGTGGAGGCCCAATCCAATTGAGATACAATTAGGGTTTGATTACAAAATCCTAGATTCATTATATTACTTTTATATTGGAGGCATTGTTGTTGGTTCTATACACACACAAGAAAAAAAGTGGCGGCTACTACAAGTTGTATTGGAGAAAAAATCAACTTGGTGTTGTTTGGTTATTCTTGATTTGACTTGGTCAATCAAGAATTGGTGCTTTGATTTGTGAAGAAGTTTGGTTCGTTATTTTGGGTCTTCTTCAACTCAGGTTCTGAAGATTTTGGTTCATCTATTTGGTGAGGTCTTTCCTCTTGTTTATTTGTGATTATTTGGAATTCACCTAAGGGTGATTTTGTGAGACCATTCGTGTCTCGTTTGTAATCGTTTGGAACTTATTTGGTTGATAGTGAAATCGGATTTCGATCCCGTGGACGTACCTCACATTGAGGGAACCACGTAAAATTTTTTGTGTTGCCTTTGATTTAATTTTTCCGCATTAGTTTTTATTCCTATTGATTGATTTACTTGTGGAGAATCATCGATTTTCCCTAACAACTGGTATCAGAGCTTACGGTTTATTAGGGTTTATTTATTTGTGTAAATCAACAGAGGGGAATGTGGGTCGTATGTCTAGCTTTAATGGAAGCAATTGGGTAACTTGGAAAACTAAAATGGAGGACCTATTATTTTGTAAAGACTTGTATGGACCCATTGAGGGTGATAGTGGCAAACCTGCTGATATGAAAGATGATGAGTGGAAGTGGCTTAATCGAAAAGCCGTTGGTGTTATCCGTCAATGGATTGATGACAATGTGTTTCATCATGTTGCTACTGAAACTTCAGCACATGATTTATGGAAAAAAATTAGAGAGTCTTTATGATAGAAAATCAGCCACAAATAAAGCCTTTCTGTTTCGTAAGTTGGTTAATTTAAAATATAAAGAGGGCAGCCCTATTCCGAAACATCTGAATGAAATAAAGAGTATTGTTAACCAACTTGCTTCTATGAAAATTATTTTTGATGATGAGTTGCAGGCTTTGATGTTACTTAGTTCTTTGCCCGAAAGTTGGGAGACTTTGGTTGTGACAGTTAGTAATTCGGCGCCCGATGGAGTTGTTACAATGGGCCAAGTCACTAGTAGCTTGTTGAATGAAGAAACAAGAAGAAAATCAGCCGGTACCTCTCATTCGGAAGCATTTGTTATGAGAGGCCGAAGTAAAACAAGGGGGAGGAGTAAGACTCCTCATGGTCGTGATCAAAGCCGTGACAAGTCAAGAGATAATTGTTTTTCAAAGAAAGACGTTGAGTGTTATTATTGCCATGAGAAAGGGCACATGAAGCGAGAATGTCGAAAGCTTAAGAACAAAGAGAAAAGGCGTGACAAAAGTGTGGATAAGAAGCAAGAAGACACAACAGCAGTTACTACCGATGATATCATGGTCGTTTGTGAAGATGATTGTATCAATTTTGTGGGCCAAGAGAGTCATTGGGTGATTGATTCTGGTGCTTCTTTTCATGTGACTTCTCGAGTTGATTTCTTCACTACCTACACTGCAGGAGATTATGGTTCTGTTCGAATGGGTAATGAAGGTTTGTCCAAGATTATCGGCATGGGTGATGTTTGCTTGGAAACAAATTTGGGCTGCAAGTTGTTGCTTAAAGATGTGAGGCATGTTCCCGACATTCGCCTTAATTTAATCTCTACTGGGAAGCTAGATGATGAAGGCTTCAACAACAAATTTGGTGATGAAATATGGAAGCTCACAAAGGGTTCTTTGGTGGTGGCTAAGTGCAAGAAGACTCATACACTTTATTCGATGCAAGGAAAAATTTGTAAAGGTGTTGTCAATGCACTTGAAGATGATACTTCTACCGAATTGTGGCACAAGCGGCTTGGCCACATGAGTGAAAAGGGGTTGCAAGTATTGTTCAAGAAAGAGCTTCTACCCGGTTTGAAAGGTACACATCTTAAAACTTGTGTTCATTGTTTGGCGGGTAAACAACATAGAGTTTTTTTTTCATAAAAATGTTGCTTCTAGAAAAGAAAATGTATTGGAGTTAATTCATTCGGATGTTTGTGGTCCTTTAAAAGTTAGAACACATGGTGGTACACTTTATTTTGTTACTTTCATTGATGATTATTCAAGGAAAGTTTGGGCTTATCTACTAAAAACTAAAGATCAAGTTCTAGAAGTATTTAAGCATTTTCAGGCCATGGTTGAAAAAGAAACAGGCGAAATTGAAGTGCATCCTAATGCACAATGGTGGTGAATACATTGGGCCATTTGATGAGTATTGTCACAGCCAAGGTATTTGGCATCAAAAGACAGTTAAGAAGACTCCTCAACAAAATGGCGTTGCCGAGAGGATGAACCGCACCATTGTGGAAAGAACAAGGTGTTTGCTTTCACAAGCTAAATTGCCAAGACCCTTTTGGGGTGAGGCAATGAGTACAGCAGTTGACTTGATCAATTTATCTCCTTGCTATCCTTTGAATGGTGATGTTCCTGAAAGAGTTTGGACTGGCAAAGATGTGTCTTATGAGCACTTGAGAGTGTTTGGTTGCCGAGCTTTTGTTCATATTCCAAAGGATGAGAGGTCCAAGCTTGATAGTAAGTCAAGACAATGTATTTTTCTTAGCTATAGGCGTGATGAGTTCGGGTATAGATTATGGGATCCGGTCGACAAGAAAGTCAATCGAAGCCGTGATGTTGTGTTTCTTGAAGACCAAACAATTGAAGACTTTGGTAAAGGTGATCAACCAGAGCCAAAAACTAGTGATCTCATTGATATGGATCCATCTCCTTCATCTTCGATTGATGATGAAAATGGGGAGATGTGCACCACATATTGAAGATGTGGAGGATGATGCTAATCCTAATGAAGTTGAGCCGAAATTGAGGAAGAGCATCCAACTCAAGAACCGCCACCACAACTTGAGTTGAGGAAATCTACAAGGACCCACAACCTTCAAGAAAGTATCCTCCCAATGAATTTGTGTTGATTTGATCAAGGGAGCCGGAGAGCTAGCAAGAAGCAGTTGACGATGCGAAGTAAGATGATTGGAAAAAGGCTATGGAAGAGAAGATCAATTCCTTACTTGAAAATCACCCTTATGACTTAGTCAAGTAGCCTAAAGGGAGGAAAATCCTGAAAAATAAGTGGGTCTTCAAATTGAAGAATGATAGGAAAAATCGAGGTACAAAGCGTCTTGTTGTGAAAGGCTTTGGGCAAAAGAAAGGCATTGACTTTGTGAGATTTTCTCGCCGGTTGTGAAGATGTCTTCTATTCGGGTTGTACTTGGTATGGCTGCAAGTATGAACCTTGAAGTTGAACAACTTGATGTGAAGACCGCATTTCTTCACGGTGATCTTGAAGAAGAAATTTACATAGAGCAACCGGAAGGTTTTGTGGAAAAAGGAAAGAGAAATTTGTTTGCAAATTGAAGAAAAGTTTGTATGGCCTCAAGCAAGCTCCACGGCAATGGTACAAAAATTTGACTCTTTCATGATGAATAATGGTTTTTCTAAAACCACTTGACCATTGTGTGTTTGTGAAAAATTTCGGATGGCAAATTTATTATTCTTTTGCTTTATGTTGATGACATGTTAATTGTGGGTCAAGATTCTACCATGATTAACAAGTTGAAGTTGGAGTTGAGCAAATCTTTTGCTATGAAAGATTTGGGGCCGCAAAAGCAAATACTTGGTATGAAAATTGTTCGTGATCGCAAAGAGGGATGATTTGGTTGTCTCAAGAGAGCTACATTGAGAAAGTTCTTGAGAGGTTCAACATGAATAACGCAAAGCGGTTGGTTGTCCACTTGGTCACTTCAAGCTTAGTTCGAATCAATGTCCTACAAGTGAGAAAGACAAAGAAGAGATGTTGAAAGTTCCTTATGCTTCAAAGATTGGTTCTTTGATGTACGCCATGGTTTGTACAAGGCCGGATATTGCTCACGCCTGTTGGTGTGGTGAGTCGTTTTTCTCTAATCCCGTAAAGAACATTGGGCAGGTAAAATGGATTCTAAGATATCTTGAGGACTTCAAGGTGTATTTGTGTTTTGGGGATGGTAAACCGATGCTTGATGGGTTCACTGATTCGACATGGTGGTGATGTTGATTCTAGAAAATCTACTTGGTATTTGATGACTTTTGCGAGGGGAGTGGCATGGCAATCTAAATTACAAAAATGTGTTGCTCTCTCAACTACCGGTTTGAATTTATTGCCATTACAGAAGCTTGCAAAGAAGAGTTATGGTTGAAGAAATTTTTGCAAGAGTTGAGTTTGAAGCAAGAAAGGTATGTGCTTTATTGTGATAGTCAAAGTACTATTCACTTGAGTAAAAATTCTACCTTTCATTCGAGATCGAAACACATTGATGTGAGATACCATTGGATTCGTGATGTGTTAGATTCGAAATTGTTGCAACTCGAAAAGGTTCACACAGATGATAATATTTCAGATATGCTGACTAAGACTTTGTCGAGGGACAAACATTTAAAGTGTCGAACTTTGGCAGGTATGGTTGATGTCTCCACCTAAGTCGGTAGGGGGAGAATTGTTGGGTATACCTCCTTATTGGAGTGTGGGACCCAATTGGTTTTGGAAAAAGAGTTTTAAGTTGGCTTGGTTTAGGTATAATATTTTTATATATTATATTTGTGGAGGCTCAATCCAATTGGGATACAATTAGGGTTTGATTACAAAATCCTAGATTCATTATATTACTTTTATATTGGAGGCATTGTTGTTGGTTCTATACACACACAAGAAAAAAAGTGGCGGCTACTACAAGTTGTATTGGAGAAAAAATCAACTTGGTGTTGTTTGGTTATTCTTGATTTGACTTGGTCAATCAAGAATTGGTGCTTTGATTTGTGAAGAAGTTTGGTTCGTTATTTTGGGTCTTCTTCAACTCAGGTTCTGAAGATTTTGGTTCATCTATTTGGTGAGGTCTTTCCTCTTGTTTATTTGTGATTATTTGGAATTCACCTAAGGGTGATTTTGTGAGACCATTCGTGTCTCGTTTGTAATCGTTTGGAACTTATTTGGTTGATAGTGGAATCGGATTTCGATCCCGTGGACGTACCTCACATTGAGGGAACCACGTAAAAATTCTTGTGTTGCCTTTGATTTAATTTTTCCGCATTAGTTTTTATTCCTATTGATTGATTTACTTGTGGGGAATCATCGATTTTCCCTAACATAAATTTCATCACGTAAAAAAATATATAAATTTATTTATTAATATGGCAAAGTCCTTTCCATCTAGTAGAAGTGGATATGAGTGGCTTAAACTAGATAATGATAATTAAGTAATTTCTAAAGTTTGGTCCGGCACATTTATTCCCTAGTTCATTTAAAACAAAAATCAAAATTTTCAAGCTCACCCATAAATAGGACAACTTTAATTACTTGTGAGAGTACCCAACAACAGTCACACATGAGAGAAAAAAGGCTAGGCAAACAATACACCACTTTCCTGTGTTCATAGCATTACTGAAAAGAAAATTATATTAAATGCTACAATGAAAATTATATTAAATGCTACAATGAACAAATGCTGCCGCTCATCACACTTTGTTCAGTCAACCCCCACTTTCAGCAAAAATATCAAGTGAGTGGAACGTTTGACATTGCAAATGTGACATCTTGGACACATTTCTGTTTGAGGGCCTCTAACTTGGTCGCAATTGTATCGACAGTTGTTCTTCTCGCCTCTAATTTGGTTGTTTGTTCCTCTAACTCTGCACTTAGCACCATGATATCTTCATCCAGTTCGACAATGGCAGAGTTCACTGTAGCTTCTTCATTGTCTGTGGAAGCTTAGTTTGCATTAAATGAAGGTCTAGAATGGGTAGAATAAGAGCATATCTAACATTTGATACAATATGCACATAATGACTATCCTTAAAGTTGAACTCACAATGTCAAGGCAAATAGGTTGAGGTAATCACTAAATCAATAGCCCCATTAGATGTAGAATTAAAATTACAAAACAATTTAGCAAGTCAGACAAAAGAAAAAAAATGAAATTAAATACAATTATGTTCTCCTATTTATTTTATATTTGTTATTTAATTATTTATTCCTTCATTTCTAATGTAGATCACCAAATTCTATTTCCAGAAAGTCCAATGGAGGTGATACTGTCACAAGAAGACTGAGCCTTATCAATGCCTGATCCTATGGTGTATGCACTTGATTTTCAATATCTAAATTCAAATTACTGGACGAAGGGGGAGCTACAATTTGTTAGCGAATAAAATATTTGAGACTAATGGAGGACACAATTCTGTTTCATGTGATACATGGGAGTACAACCTACGAAATTGTGTGTTATCATCAATATCATGAGTGGAATGGAAGCAATAAAGAAGATAGCAAGAGCAAAACACAGTAAGCATCAGCAAGAGGAACACAATTGAAAGATATAAACCTACAGATTTTTCTAATAATCATGACTGATGAAATTAATTATGGACTTACCTTGGATACAAGGCAACCAACATGGGCAGCAACAAAGTGGCATTCGGCACGGTAGTAACTTGGGTGTGAGCTAAGTAAATTCGAGAGTCCATTCTATAAATGCACCAAATGTAACACGATCCTCCAATTAGACATGGCACGACCACAGCAAAAGTCTTGCTTCAGTGCTGATCATAGTATCACTCCACTTCAAGAGCCTCCCTTGGAAGTCAGAGAGAAGGAGATCTTTATGCAACAAATTGATGGCTCTCTCTTTGTGCCGTACCCCTATGCGGTCTGACCTATCTCTGCAAGGAGCACGGTGCTTTCCACAAATCTTGCATCCGAGTCCCACTAGAGATCCAACACCGCCGTCATCCCACACACCCTCTTTCGCTCAACATGAATTACAAAAGAGTTGAACGTGTCAAATGCTATGCCTGTGCAGAAAAATGTCCTCATTGTGGTTTCAGCTTTGAGAGTAGTAATTTCTACTTGGAAGTTCAATGCATCTTTGCAGAGCTGATGATCAGAAGTCAGTCTCATGGGCACATGCTCACGTTAGTTGAAGAGAAAACTGACTATCTTGGTGGTGGTTGTTCACACGGTAAAAAAAATAAAAAAAAAATCACCCACATCGTCCGATCTGCTTCATTCTGGTGCATGAGGGTATCGTCTTGCAGTGTGCAAATTCTGTAATTAGTCCTTGCTCGATGCCTTAATCAATCTGGCTTCAATAGAAATTTGGGTCAACTCCATATATAAGACGGATCATCTGGTGCATTATCAGAAAAGGGAGGGCGGATCATTACTTCTTTCATATGAAAATCCAGCAAATACTGAAAGAAACAAAAGATAAGAGAATAATAAAGCTTTCTCTTGTAAGTTTTTAAACAGATTATAATCCCAACACATCTCAACATAATCTGAGACCGAATAATCCAAGGTTTCATGCCTCACTGAATTGGCAATGACATGCTACTAAAATTCAGGAATACCAACATGTTGATTTACAACTTGCCAAGTACTCAGTCATGTTCAAATGCTAAAACAACGCCTAATTAGTACACATTAATGTGTGTTTGGGAGAAAAAAGATTGGATACACACCTAACCTTTAGCATAATGCACAAAGTGATGGTTCCAAGACTTGAACCCATAACCTCAAGGTTATTAAGCCAAATCTTAACCATTGAACCAATCAATGTCAAAAAAAATATTAATATCTCAAACATGTCAAAATATTGATACAATCAAGTGCCTAAGGCTATAGAACTTTCTAGCCACAGAATCGTCCTCACAAAGCACTTGTTGAAAGATTCAAGATTCCTACTGCAGAGATGTGGAAGTCCCACATCATCATAGAGAATGGCACTGAACAAGAAGAACAGTTCGTTGAACGTTAAAGTGGAAGAACCCCCCAACTGGATCTGCAACATGTTGATTGAGAACATTATATATAGGGACTGAATTGCTTCTTTGCTGTTGTTTTCATTTCCATAGTACCACAAAAATAATAATAGTAATAATAATAAATAAATAAAATAAAGCAATACCTCTTATGCAAACATCACAACCACAACCGCACTTGTCGTCTGCCTCTAATGTTGATGCTACTATTCAAGCACAACTGCTTTATGGATGACATTTTCAGACCCAATATGTGGCGCATTCAGCATTAGCACCTTTAATTTCGCACCATCACTCTTGACACTATCTTGATCTAACTCCATTCTGTTCCATTTCTTCCAACACCAAGGCTTTCCAAATTCCAAGTGAAGGATGATTCGCCCTCTAGTTAAAATGACTGCCTGACGAGAATAACCTTATATTTAGTCAACGCATAACCCAGATTTATAATATAAGTTTGGATACTTGTTAATAATGAGAGTTACTAATAAAAATCAACAAATATTTATCTTTTAATAATTAGATCATTCATACTATTTGTAGTAAAAAGGAGTCGGATCACAACAAACCTGAGTTACATTCAGATTGCAGAAGGTAAAATTGTCCAGCACCTCAAGGATTCCGCCTTCAGTACGGTTTATAATGCTCGAGAAACATCCTTACCATCTGTCCCCAGTGTCAATTTTCACTACTGGGTAACTGAATGCTTGGCGGCAGTTTTGGGCATTCCCTGATAATGCGATCTTGCATAGATGGCAATTCACCTCCAATGCTCTTCAGCTCTGGCAGTCTCAATAGATGCAATCTATGTAAGTTCGGCCACTTAAAATCTGCTGATGTGCTGCTGTTTTCAATAAGAGTCTCCAATTTATCACAAGATTTTATTTCAAGGATCTTGAGGTCTTTTGGCAACTGGCGTGAAGACAGAACATTTACAAGAACGGAGCATTCCCCAACTTTTAAAGTATGCAGAGATGACATCACACACCCTATGCTCTTCAATTTTGGTAGTTCCCACAGATACAATGTGTGTAATTTTGGTAATTTACACTGTGCTGACTTACCATTGAACAGAGCCTCCAATTTATCACAAAATTTTATTTCAAGAACTTCAAGGTTTTCTGGCTTCTGGGATGAAGAGAAAACACTTGAAATCTTTGGACAACAATCTAGATACATATATTTAAGGTTCTGAAAGGTCTCATGCTGCAGGTTCTCACTATATATACTCTCGAAGTTAAGCAGATTGGAAAGCCATAGCACCTCTAAATCTTTTCCCAATTCAACATCTTCATCTTCTTCTTTTGCATGAAAAACACTCTCCATGTTTTTGCTTCTCTCTATCCAACATCCTTTCATCAGCTTGATGTTATTGGCAGCTAGATCATATAATTCTTTGACAAATGCATTATCAAACAAAAATAAATATTTAGCACACTCAGTACCCTTGGGAAAATGATGGAATTCACAGATCTCTAATGATAGCTCTTGATCAATCATACAAGAGGAGCATCTAGCCCGGGAAAAAATACCTCTGAAGATAAGTTCATCTCTATAACAATGTATACCTCCTTTTTTATTTTGCTGGTCAACACGGCAAACAGAGAAATGGAACTGTTTGAAGCCTGTCGAATTTTTCTCCAAATGTTGGAAAATTTTGGAACTACTGACAGATATGAAAGGTCTGTTACTGTCTGTGAGCATATCAGGCAAACTGGAGATGTGCCACTGATACTGGTTTGGCTCCTCTTCCAAGCAATTAATCTTCTTTTCATCAGCTCCTTGATTCTGCATCATGTTCAGCAGATTAAGTTGCTCAAGACAAGTCAATTCTGAGATTCTGTAGGGAAGTACTGTAATGATGGCTCCTGACGGATCACTCATTTCAAGATGCAAAAACTCTTCCAGACTCTAAGCACGAGCTGACGGAGGTTGGTAAAATTGTTAAGAGGTGGCAAATGTGTGAGAGCAGTTCGAGAAAGATCAAGAACCTCAAGCTTAGTAAGTCCTGCACAGATTCTAAAAGCTGACAACCCCTTAGAAAAAGCTGTTTAAGATCCTTGAGCTTTGACACTGGATGGTAGCTTTTTAAGAAGGGTTTCAGAGAGGTCAAGAATCTGAAGGTGACCCGTATGCTCCAAGAAATCAGCTCTGGTTTCTCCAAAGAACTTAACACTGCATAGATTTAGCTCTTCAAGTTTTGTCAGAGATCCCAGTGGTGGAAGTTCCTTCAAATTAATAAATTTATTAAGTAAGAGGCGACGAAGGTTGCTAAGACTTGAAAGGGACAGCAGGCTATCAATTTGGTCAAAGGATGTGTCTTGTATAACTGTTAGAGCACTACAACCTGAAAGATCAAGCACCTCCAGCCTTTTAAGGTTATTCAATTGTGGCAATTTCTCCGAGGATGAGCAATGTGAAAGTAATAGCTGACGGAGCTTGCAAAGATTCAAAAGGGATGGCAATTTTTTTATGTTGGTTTCTGAAAGGTCAAGAATTTGCAGTTTTTTCAGATCTTCAAAGAACATATCTTTGATTTCAACCAGACTACTTGCACCAGAAAGATGAAGTGCCTCCAGGTCTTTAGGTGCCTTCATGTATGTAAGTTCTTTTAGCATAGAGCAACCTTTCAAATAGAGATGATGGGGATTGCCTATGTTGAAAAAGAAAAAGAAAAAAAACCATGTTAGTTCGTTTAAAGTTTGATTCTTTATTATTAAAATGGAAATGCCACTTTTACACATGCAATTCGGTGCATGCCATGTCCAGCACTTGCAAATCACCAGGTAAATTGAGTTTACCAAAAGTTTGATCATCAAGAAAGAATTAATTTTGTAATGACAAGGAAAAGGGCTTTTAAATTTAAAAATGTCTAGAAATCAAAAGAAACTCTTAATTACACGTGCCGCAAAATATTGATGTTGTCTTTTCTCTGACAACCGTGTCACCAAACTAAGTAACAGAAATTTCTTCTGATTTTAAGGAAGTTCTATAGTTTTTGCAACTCTACAATTAATTATTCTTTTAAATAATTCAGGGAATTCCTTATGTCAGCGATGTCTCTGAACACAGTGGAAGAAGAAAGGGTTTTGAAGCTGTTAAAGGATGAGGGTTCAAAAACTATTGTCCTTGTTGGAAAGCCTGGAAGTGGGAACACATGGATGGCAAAAAAGTTAAGTGCTCGTGCAACTAGGGACTGCTTATTTGATTTCATCCCTTGGGTGATTCTGAACAGAAACTATGACACCAAGGCTTTTTACAATAGCATCGCCCATCAGTTGTTCCAGCTTTCTGCTACTAGGGAGTTCGAAGCTGATCATAATGTGTATATTGAGGAGGTACTGGAGGAGGAGAACCTGGAGGTCCTGGAAAAAAAGACATCTGCAGCACTTGAGCAAAAAAAATTCCTTCTAATTTTGGATGATGAGGGAAACAAAATGAAAGAGGAAGAGATTAAAGCACTTTTGCCTGTTTCCCAGAAAAATTCATGCAAGGTATTAATCACTTCTGTGAATGGAGATCGTCATAAAACTTTGGAAACTAAGACGGTGATTGAGGTGAATACCCTGTCTGTGAATGAGTCATGGTCTTTGCTGAAACAAAGAACTGGGTCTAAAGTTCTTAACTTTCCAGGTATGCCACTGGCTAAAGCTTTTGTTGAAAGGAGTATGGATCTACTACCTGCTGCAATTGTCATTATAGCAAAAGCCATAAATTACTTCAGTGAACCTGTTTCTGGGATGCGAACTCTGGAAAGTGCTCTGGACAAAGCATTTGATGGTGAAAACAAAAATTTTATACAGCTACTGTCCAGTGCGTACGACATGTTGCCAAGCAGTATTTGATGGACTGTACACGGAGGGGCAGCCATTTCTTTCGCAACCGTGGAAACGTCCATTACAATTAGTTAATAGCCTACTGGATAATGGAAGGTTATTTTGGTCATATTGATTGTATTGAGAAGGCATATGAGGAGGGGCATCGTGTTCTGATGGAGCTTATTGATTGTCGGTTGCTGAAAAAAGCGGATGCCGATTGCATAATCATGGAAAGATCGGTGGAGGCTGATTACATCCTCATGGAAAGAGCTATGCTGAGTTTGGAAGATTGTCACCGTTGTGGATTTAATGGGATATCTCGCCTTGGATTGGCTGATTTGTTTGAGGATGGTGAGTGGGGAGGCCTTGGGAAAATCACACAGGCAGGTGGCATGATAAAAACACCTTGCAGTGGTAAAAAAGGAAAACTGTCAACCTTTCTGCTTGATGGAAATCGTCTCTGCTCTGAAGTCTTTAACAAATTCTGTCAGTCCAATCTTGAGCTCCAAGTTCTGCCTATTTTCAACCCCACACTTAAATCACTGCCACGTGCCTTGTCTGAAACTAAAGAACTTAATATGCTTGTGCTAAGGGGCTGTGATTTCTTGGTTAATGTTGACCTCATCCAAGAGCTTTCAAATTTAACAGTTCTGGAAATTTCTGGGGCTTGTTCTTTGGAAAAACTGCCACATAATCTTTTTGATAAAATGACCCAACTTCGAAGCCTTTACCTATATGGCCTTCCAATCATATCTTTGCCTGACTCTTTTTACAAGCTTACTAAACTCCACAGGCTCCTCCTTAAAGATTGTTCCAAATTAATGGAACTGAAACCTTTGAAAAGATCTGATAAACTTGTGGTGCTTAATCTTTCTGGTGCTGCTTCGTTGGTAAGATCTTTCCAACACCAAGATTCAAAAAGTACCAATATTTGGTGGCGTTCAACAACTCACTCATATCTCGCTTCGTGACTGTCATTGTGTAGAGAGACTACCTAGCATTGAGTTATTAACCAGTCTCCAGGTTCTTGATACTTCGGGTGATAAATCATTTGCTGAATTCCAAAATCCATCATTCGAAACAAATGCTGGCCTTAAAATCGTCGATTTGTCATGAAGGCATACGCAATGATTCATGTTAAGGCATAAAGGGGCCAACCCTCCAACGCATTGAATGAGTTATATATGCAAGTGCATGAGCATGAAACATGGACTGAAATCACATAATAAATGATGCTAAATCATTCAAATAGTCCAAGTAAAGCATGCTAGTGAACTTGATGCATAAATCTAACAAGCTAGGTTGAACCATGGCTATACAAAGCAAAGCATGCATGCTGAAAACAACCAAAAACAGAGCTAAAGTATGTTAAAACATGGACAAAAGCTTCATGAAGTTAAGTCAAAAGCATGCTAGAATGACATGTTACAACATGATGCATGTTAGGCTATTTCAAGGAAATGCACTACAAGTGCATGAAGCATGCAAGGGCTAATCAAACCCACCCAAAACAGTGTCATGACATGGCAAAACATCACCAAAACATGCTAGAATGACATGCTACTTCATGAAGCATACAAAGCTAGTGTGTGTGATTTACACTACAAGTGTATAAGGCATGCAAGGGATGATCAAACCAAGCAAAAACAGTGGTAAGCCTCAGCAAAATAACCACAAATACATGCTAAGAACAAGCCAACACAAGCTTAAAACATATGCTCAAACATGAGGCATATATGGCAAGTATTCAAAATACAAGGAGAGGGGATGACCCTCTCCTATTTAAGACTCCAAAACCACCTTTCCACCACTGAAAATCCTCTGGATTTCAGTGGTAGAAAGGTCATGCAAAGGCTACAACAAGGGCCTAAAGGGATGGCTCAAAATAAGGCCTAACAAGGCCTAAGAGGGAGTAGATCACCCCAAATAAAAAAGTGACCTTAAACAAACCTTTTAAGCATGAAAAAAAAGAACTTTTTCCAGTTTAGAGTTAAGCTTAAAACAGCATGCAAAGGGGTTCAAAAGCTTAAGCAAGAATGGGGGTTTTAAGGGTTAGAATCTCACCCTTGATGACCTTCTTTATAACTGCAACTCTAGCAGGTTTTTCAAGCTCAAACCAACCCAAGAACACCAAAACCAGCTCCTAAGCGCCTCAGTAGCAAAAGGATGGTGTTTGAGTGTGTGTTTGTGTGTTAAAGTAAGACAAAATTACACTTTAAGGCACAAAAATGAAGAACCAAGGCAAGATAGATACAAAGCTATATGTATAACTTCAAACCCTAATTTTTCTGACTTTAGAAGAGGGAGGAGGAGCCTCCCTCTTATAGAGATCAAAAGGCAAAGCTTCTCTAAGAAGCTAAGGCTCAAACCAATCCCTCCATACACGTGTATGGAGGATGGTCTCAGTGCCCTCCAGCTGTGCCAGCTGGAGGAAAATATCTCCAAAAAGGTGACAAAAAGTAACCGACCACTTTAAGTGGTCTTCCAGAGTAAAAATTGGTCATCCATGGTGGGAGAGGGTCCAGAGGATGAAAGCAAGCAAGTGGTGTGGTGGCCGACCACTTTTGATGGTCCAAAGATCAGGGAGACCAGTTGTCAAACCAGAAAACCGGCTGGTAGGAGGAAAAGTGGTCTCCAAGGGGAAATATTGGTCTCCTACCCTTGTACCACCTTCCAAACAAGGAAAACAAGGTTTGTACCAAAAACAAACCAAAACAGATGCAAGACGAAAGTTCGGGAGGCAAAGTGGGCAGCCGGGAGTCTCGAAAACTAGCTGACAAACACCAAAAGTGGTCTCCCAAACCACAGTGGCCCTCTAGGCCAAGGAAACAAGGTGTGGTTCCAAAACCACGCCAAACGGAGAACGTTAAGCGGTCCCGAGACAAGGCATGCGACCGAAGGCTCCAAAAATCGGAAACTGGTCTCCAAACGGAAAAAAGTGGCCTACGACCACAAAAGAGTGGTCTACAAGACCTCTCCCTCCCTCAGGCAAGGAAAACGAGGCTTGGTCCGCAAACTGAGCCGAAGCACAAAGAGTTCAGAGGCCCGGAGGCAAGGCTCTCAGTCAAAACTCCGAAACTTCAAAACGAGCACAACATGCACTATCACCGAGCGCTCAATCGATGACATCTGAGTATTAAGGTCGGTCAAAAATGGGGTGTCTACAGTTGCCCCTCTTTGACAGAACTCGAAAGTCATAAGTGACGGGAGTGAATGTCAAAGCCCAAAGACGACCCATTTTTGACGAGGCCGAAGACTTAGACAAACATGCAAGATAACAAAGAAATGTGCCCGCAGGCAGGGGCAAGATGCAAAGGATATGCACAAAGCCGAACATAACTCATGATCATGCAAAGAAAGCTGTAATGAAGCAATTATACATAATAAATGCAACAGTTTAAGCAAGCAAACAAATCAAACTACATTACATGCAGAAAAGATGTAAGAGAATTATACAATTCTCACTATGTCTCACACGGAGTACATACAATACCGTCTGGTTCGTCTAGCCACGCCAACTTCAAATGAACCGTACATACAATATCGTGCCTGCATAAGAGAGAAACTTAACAGGTGCAATGTTGTTAGAAACATGCATAGCAATGCAAGTGAAAAGTGCGTGATAATGCAAATGAAGGGGTGCATGACAATACAACCTAAGTGTGACGCATAACAATGTGGAAGGGGTGCAAGACAATGCAACCTAAGTGTGACGCATAACAATGCGGTGCACTAACAAGTGCAGGTAAGTTGTGCAAGATAGCGCGAATGAAATGCAATGTACAAAACAGTGCGATGCGCTAGACAGCGCGAGTGCACAAGACAGTGCGATGCGCTAAACAATGCGCTAAAATGCATGCAAAATGCAAGTAATGTGCACAAAACAATGCGATGCACAAAATAGCGCGATAAAATGCATGCAAAATGCAAGTAAGGTGCACAAAACAGTGCGATGCGCAAAATAGCGCGATAAAATGCATGCAAAATGCAAGTAATGGTCACAGCGCAAAATAGTGCGATAAAATACATGCAAAATGCAAGTAATGTGCACAAAACAATGCGATGCGCAAAATAGCACAATAAAATGCATGAAAAATGCAAGTAATGGTCACAGCACAAAATAGCGCGATAAAATGCATGCAAAATGCAAGTAATGTGCACAAAACAGTGCGATACGCAAAATAGCGTGATAAAATGCATGCAAAATGCAAGTAATGGACACGGCGCAAAATAGCGGGATAAAATGCAATGATAGCATAGTAGATACAAAAGGGCGACATGTCCCAGCCACGCTGGAATCACTAGAGAAGGAAAACAAACAACCAGGCGCGTACACAATGCAACCTGAGGCAAATTCCAAACACGCTGAAATCGCGTAAGGAAAAGGGACACTCAAACCATGCTGAAATCGTGAGAGGAGGTCCAAAGCAACCCGTCCAGGTGTGTTCAAAACACAACCTGAGATAAAATTCCAAACACGCTGAAATCGTGTAAGGAAAAGGTACACTCAAACCACGCTGAAATCGTGAGAGGAGGTCCACAACAACCCGCCCAGGTGTGTTCAAAATACAACATGAGATAAATTCCAAACACGCTAAAATCGTGTAAGGAAAAGGGACACTTAAACCATGCTAAAATCGTGAGAGGAGGTCCAAAACAACTCACCCAAGTGTGTTCAAAACACAACCTGAGATAAATTCCAAACACGCTGAAATCGTGTAAGGAAAAGGGACACTCAAACCATGCTGAAATCGTGAGAGGAGGTCCAAAACAACCCGCCCAGGTGTGTTCAAAACACAACCTGAGATAAATTCCAAACACGCTGAAATCGTGTAAGGAAAGAGAAGAGGGAGAAACACAGGGACATATCCCCGTGTTTCAAAAAGGAAGGAGAAACAAAGGGACATATCCCGGTGTTTCAGAATGGCACGAGCATTGGAACATATTCCAAACGCTCTTGACCAGAGAGAGAGAAACATAGGGACGTATCCCCGTGTTTCGAAATGGTACGAGCATTGGAACGTATTCCAAATGCTCTAAACCAAAGAGGGAGAAACATAAGGACGTATCCCCATGTTTCGAAATGGTACGAGCATTGGAATGTATTCCAAATGCTCTAGACCAAAGAGGGAGAAACATAGGGACGTATCCCCGTGTTTCGAAATGGTACGAGCATTGGAACGTATTCCAAATGCTCTAAACCAAAGAGAGAGAAACATAGGGACGTATCCTTGTGTCCCGAAATGGTACGAGCATTGGAACGTATTCCAAATGCTCTAAACCAAAGAAGGAGAAACATAGGAACGTATCCCTGTGTTTCAGAAGAAGAGTGTGCATAACAATGCAACAAGAAGAAAGGCACAACTCTCAACGTATCACACGCGAGAGGGGAAAGGGAAACCTCTTAGCGTATCACACGCCAGAGGGGAAAGGGAAAAATCTCTCAGCGTAGCACACGCGAGAGGGAAAAGGGAAAATCTCTCAGCGTAGCACACGCGAGAGGGAAGGGAAAACCTCTCAGCGTATCACACGCGAGAGATGAAAGGGTAAACCTCTCAGCGTAGCACACGGGAGAAGGGAACAGGAAAACCTCTCAGCGTATCACACGCGAGAGAGGAAATGGTAAACCTCTCAGCGTATCACACACCAGAGAGGAAAGGGTAAACCTCTCAGCGTATCACACGCGAGAGGGAAAAGGGAAAATCTCTCAGCGTAGCACACGCGAGAGGGAAGGTAGCATCTCTCAGCGTATCACACATAAGAGAGGAAAGAAAGCATCTCTCAGCGTATCACAAGCAAGAGAGGAAAGAAAGCATCTCTCAGCGTATCATATGCAAGAGAGGAAATGTATCCAAACGCGAGAGGATAAGGGTAACAGTCAAACAGAACGGGAACTTTCCTCGAATGAACTGTACATACAACAATCGTGCACGAAGGGGAACTTCCCTTCTTTGTGTTCTTCGAACTCTTACCTTCAACTCGCAGTACAGAGGTCCTGAAATGCTGACAAGGAGCAACATCTACTGGGGAAACCACGGATGCCATTTTCCTTCCTGATCACATTCACAACTTTCCCTATTCTTCAACGGGGTGACAGACTAGGTTGGATCAGTATCTAGAATCGAGGCGCATACTTGCTACCTCAACCTATGGGGCTTCCATACAGATTTCAAGCCGGGGATACACCCTTGGGTATTCAAACCAGACTTTAGTCTCGGAAATTCCAAACCTTTGTGTTCTAGGCATCAGCTATTCGAACTCTAGTTTCCACTATCGCAGTTGATCTCCTAGGAACTCATTACAAACACAGCCAAGATACCCTCTGGAAGGAACTGGTACTCAGGGAGAGCACTTTTGATTGCCGTTTTGGCGTCGAAACAGTCAACACAGTATTTGATTCAATTTGAACACACAGCTCGTACAACATGCTGCTCATTCTGAACACACAGCTCATAACACAGTACTCGGTTTATTTGGCACACGGCTCGTACAGCACACTGCTCATTCTGAACACACAGCTCACAATACAGTACTCGGTTTACTCTGCACATGGCTCATACAACGCACTGCTTGCTTTGAACACACAGCTCATAACACAGTACTCGATTTATTCTGCATACGGCTCATTCTAAACAAACAGTTCAATCTGAACATACGGGATGCAATAACGGAACATGCAGAAGTTAAAACAATACTCAGATGCTCCAAATTTTCCCTTTTTTCTTTTGCTTTGTAGCCTGGAACCTTTATAGCTTCAGATAGGTCCTGGTTCCACTATTCTAACATGACTTGGGTTAAACCTTGCGATTTTATGAAAGAACGAATCTTGTTTTACACAAATGTGGAGAATGGCACAATACTCTGGGCACAAAACAATTTTATTCTGAAATAGAGAAATGAATTCTCGACCGGGTATTGTGCCTACGACTGAACACAGCAAAAAAGACTCAACAACAGAAAATAAAGGTAAACAACCTAAACACATCGAGAAACATTCAAAATGACTCAAAGCAAGAATCGAGACAAACAAAACAAAAGATACGACACTCAGACGTATTCGAAAGACGAGAGACCTCTCAAATCACGAGGAGCCAGTTTCTCCAGGTATTGTTTCCCACTCTTTCTTATTTGTGATACTCACATCACTCGACCCTCAGGCTTGGTTTTTCTCTCAAAACCCTTTTCTCACTTTTTCTCTCAACGTACACCTCTCTATTCTTTAATCTCTCATTTTTCATCCCTCCCCAGATATGGTTGACGGGTAGATTGAAAGTTGTGGGCTCATGCCCCTAGCATTCCACTAGATTCTTCTTTTTCTGCTCACAGCAGTGAACTTTCCCACAAAGGGGCTGCGACAGGATGTGCAACAGATCCACGACTGACAGCGGTTGACGGCGCCCTTGGCCAGTATGGATGTGATCAGACCTGTCTAGATGAGGGAGTGGAATCTCTTGATCCATCCCTGTTTGTGCTTCGCACTTAGCTTGATACCTCGCTGCTTAGAGGATGAGAGAGCTTTCAACCCTTTGTTGTTAGCTTCAGTGGTGCCCTTTTCTGGTAGGCAGGGTGCCCTTTCTGGCAAGTATGTTGACAATGAGGAAAAGAGAGAACACCTTACTCAACTGTGCCCCTAGATTATCAATTTGACCATTTTTTGTTTTGGGCTTTCTACTAAAACAATTTTGACCAATATGAGAGTTAGATTAACATGCTTGTTCAACTTTTTGATTTGAAATCATGCAGGTCAGGTTATGAGCACTGAAAATTTTCCTTTTTTGGGTCCAAGAAATGGTCCAGTTTTGGAAAATGGAATAATTTTCGAGAAAATTAGTCAACCTCAGTAAAAATTCTCAAAAGTTGTTTTTGCAAACGGCCACTGTTCAACGAGCACGGAACCTACTCTTGAGATGCACAACCTCAGATCCATAACAATGGGAAATTGCCCATTGTCTAAATGGCACTGCATAGCAACGGAAAGTTGCCCCTTGTTTGAATAGCACCGTAGCACACTGTATGGCAACGGAAAGTTGCCCCTTGTTTGGATAGTACCACAGCACACTGTAACCAGTTCTTATAGTGAAGATCACAACCGAACTCTTGGATACAGAAATGACAAAGATAACCCGTTCAATCTCATAGACAAGACAGTTAAATTGGAAGTATTTACGGCTGGACTTCAGAATGAAGTTGCCTACGTATCCCAAACATGGGAATCAAGCCTTACGTAGTTTAGGTTAAGGTACACTCGGGTATTAACCTTTTCTTTTGCGCTCTAACTTTTGCCAAGACCGCCCTTCTGGGTTTTCAACCTTGCGAGCTATGTTCTTCTTTTCTTTTCATTTCTTTTCATCTTTTATTCTTTTCTTTTTCTTCTTTTGTTTTTTTTTTCTTTTTCTTCATTTTTTGCATTTTTCTTTTCTTTGCTCTAACTTTTGCCTGGGTCGCCCTTCCGGGTTTTCGGCCCAGCGAGCCTCTCAAGGGTAAAAAGTGTAGCTTTGTCCATGCCAAATGCTTTTAGGATCTCAAAGCCATCTGAATCTAGGAGAGTGGCTGTTGTTCGCTGTAGGAGTCCATCAAATGGGGGCTGAATTTGCCCCTAGTGTTACGGATAAGAACTCAGTTGTCCTTCAGCAATAAACTTTCTTCTTTTCTCCCTTCTGGGATTCGGCATTCTTGCCGATCTTCATTAGTTTGAGAAATGTCCCAATTTTTGACTCTTCGAGCACATCAGACATTTTTGCCCCTAGTTCGAGGGGGGGCTTTTGATCTAGCTTCGCAAGCTTCTTTTGATGACGTCTGACCTTCTTGATCTGACTTCCTTGCCTCTAGTGCGAGGGCTGCTTTAAATTTGACTACACAGGCCTCACATTGTGGTTGACCGTTGAACATTCTGAAACCAAGTTCAAGGTTTGAAAGCAAGGGGTCGAGTCTTGAGGCTGAGAGCGATCCTAAGCTGCACAATCTCAAGTGCGATTCCACACAGGTTTTCACAAGACCGCGCAAAACATCTTTTTGAAATCTTTTAAGAAAGCGACTAGTCCCTCGCGCTGAAGACTATGTAGAACCAATCTGGATCAAGCCAGGATCCTTCTCAGTACTCACATTAACAAGCATGATCTCAATCATTAAGGGCTTAGCACACTTCTTTTTCTCTCAGTTTGATCAAATTTTGCAAATCCCAAGAAATTCCTTCCTCTTTGTTTTCACCACAGTGTTTAAAAAAATTTTGAAAAACTTAGGTCAATGCAATAATTTCAAGGCACAGAAGAGCAAGTGGAATGCACTGCCGTTTCAATCTAAACTTGCTGGCACAACAGGCTCAAAGCATAAATAAGCAAAAAAAAAAAACATGAAAACCACTGCTGTTTCATTCAAATCTTCTGGTGTAACTGGCTCCACGGCAGAAATAGACTCAAAAGAAAGCGAAAAAGACAAACACAAACAAAATAGTGATGTTCGAGGTAACACCTCCCAGAATCACTCGACTCCTTTGCAATAGGACTGACTCGATGCAACAAGACAGACCCAAACAAAAAGTCTGACTCAAAACAAAGAGACAGACTATATACAACACAACAAGACTGACTGAACACCCAAGTCAGGAAGTACTAAAAACCAGCATTCGCAAATGCTCAAAACAGTGCGTGCCATATGCCATATCTGGAGTAAATTGAGCGCTGCCCGCAGGTGGTTCATTCCCCGATCACATACTCGCACTATCCTCCAAGTTCATCGACCCAGTGACGATAGACTTTACTGAGCTTGGTGGGAGGACGATACCGTTGTCAAATAAATCTTGTACTTTGTGGCGAAGATGGAAGCAATTGTCGATGCTATGACCAATTTGTTGATGGTACGCACAGTACTGGGTAGCATCATGACCAGATGGAAGATGACCAGGGAGAGGTTGAGGCTCAAGAGGTTTGAGATGGCCTTTTTCAGTAAGGATTTGAAGAGCCTTAGACAAAGGCATATAGAGTGCGTGGAAGACACTGCGACTTCGGGGTTGATACTTCGAGGTTTGTGGATTTTTGCTGGGCGTACTAGAAAAAGGGTCGGCAGGTACTGGCTTGGTCTACTGATCTTTGTCGGGTGTAGAGTTAGGGTTGGAAGGAACGGTTCTGGCACTACGGTCCTTCTCCTGATTTTCCCCTTGGCTCGAATCGCCTCGTTACGAGTGGACGAAAGTGTCATCCAGTTTTTTGCGAAAGCTGCGAGCACTTGCTGTTTGTTCAATCCCTCGGCTTTCAAAGCCTCAACATCCTGCAGAAGTTGTTCATAGGGATCGATGATTGCCTCCACTTTGTTCTTTCAATTAGCCTCAGCTTGGTCGAAGGTTTGGGTTGCTATATCAGAGCGGAACCCGGTTGTTGTTGACATGCCATTGCCTATACTTAGGATGGGTTCAGGTTGGCTGAGTTCAATCACAATTCGCCCCAAGAGCGAGGGCTCCTCTGGCATGAAATTTCCGGCATGTGACATGGTCGATGGCAGAGCCGACATTCCGAAGGCTAGATCAGTCATAGCTCTCTAAAAATCGCCGATCATTCCCATTAGCTCAAAAGTGGTGGGCTCACGGGTTTGAAATGATTGGGGTTCCCAGATTGGATGTGCAATAGGTGCCCTAGACAGGCGTTGTATTTCAACTTCGATCTCATCCTGCATGGCGATTCCCTGGTTTAATGCTGCTGCCATGACCACAACTTCTTCTGAACTTTGCGTCATCATGAGTCTGTTGAACTGAACAGAGGTGATGTGACTGGTGACTAACGGATCAGATGAACTGGTAAACCTTGACTGGCCTTTCTCCGCCTTGCCTCAGCGAAGGAAAACACTGGTTGCTCTGAATTGAATCTCTGACCCGACAAAGTCTATCAACAAAGGTTCAATGCACCCGAGGGATATCGGAGCCTTCTGAAGCTATAGTTCTGCAACTACCTTGCCAAAGAAGAAAACAGACAGCATCTCAGCCTGACTTCACCAGAACAGATATGAGCAAAGGTGAATAACTGTATTCTGCCACTGATCACTGTTCCCCAAATTACTGCCCCAAAACTGAATCTGATACCCTCAAGCAAAACTGATTCTCAAATACTAACGCCCTTAGGCCTGATACCCGAACTTGCAAACTGATATATGCATTCCTGTAGAGGCACACTCTAAAAGCACATAACAAACAAGTGAGAGCCAAAACACCCCTATGTTGGGGTAGGGTTTCACTGCTTATGCAGCGGTTTCAAACAACCTATAATCGGGTAAGCAACCTGTCCTAGTTTGGAATAGTCACTATGGATCCCGATATGCACTAGGTCGAATGGTCGAAAATGGGCCCTCGGTAAGAACCGGGGTTTGTGTTTCCATCGTGGCAGAGCTCGTAACCGGTCAACCTTATGGCACACAGCCTCAGGCTAACCGTTCAGGAATAGCAAACAGCGAACACAGTGACTAAGGCGCACCAATGCAAATGCAATGCAAAGAAACACATAAGTGTGAACAAAACAAGATATCATGAGTTCGAGTCAAGTTCTCTAATGTCCCCAGCGGAGTCGCCAAAAACTGTAGACACAACCCCGGGAACTCCCCAACATCTGCGCGCACCTGCGAGAGGCGGCGGCGATCTCGTTTTGTTCTCTGACCTACTACAGTTCGGAGTCAAATGTCACGGTTCTGAATCTAATCTTACAATGTGCGATGTAAGACCGATAAATCACCAAAGAGTCCAAATCTGGCAAATCCTTTTGGAAAACTGATTTTTAATAAAGAAGTGCCAAACATGGACTGCTTTCCCAGATACAGAGTCCCCACCTAAGTATTTTATTTTGGGAGAATTTAGGAAACCCTAACTCGTGCCTAAGGCCACGTGTCTGTCGTCACCAAAGTTGCCTCGGCTCGGGAACTTGGGTACAAGAGGGGAAGGTCATGCAATGAGCACCCCCGCTCGCCCGATCAAAGATCGGCCTGTACTAAACATGATATTTTGTTTTTGAAAACACATGTGCTCTTATTCCGGTTAATTAGCTAATCTTTACTACGTGATGCGCATAGCAAACAAGTATAGACTAGATCGCCTAATTTGGAACAAAACATTGCATATTCGTTTGAAAATGGTTTGAAGTTTGCTACTCGTAAGTAGGCTAAATCGAGGATTTGAATGAATTGCTCCAATTCAAGTAATCCAACCTTCACCCACAAGTATTCAGGCAGTTATAGCACATAAGCAGTTAGCCTCATGGCAAGCATGCTTTTATGGCAATATTAACACACATGCAGTATGCTAAAGCGTAAACACTCACAGTGTACTCCGAGCCAAAACAGAGAACTAGTTAGAAATCATGCATGATCCTAGTTCATGTTAAAAATGGCTAATGCAACACATGCGAGAATGTTACTTAAAATAGGCTCGGCTATTCTAGAATGTCATGTGAAATGCAACTTGGTACATGTATTCAAATTTGGAATTGAAATACGATGCAGTTAGTATGATGCGCTGAGCCCGGTGCATGCAAAACAGATGAATGATGCACGCATGCAAGCATGAGGTATGCTAAACGAAATATGCCCTAAAACTAACCATCATAAGCGGTTAAGTAAAAGGGAGAAAGAAATGGGGATTGGAAGACATGCATCACACACACGCACGCTTATTACAACAGTGCGCCCTCTCGAGAGAGGGACCGAATAAGAAGCTAACTAGCTAATCTAAGCTAATTAAACTAATTATTACAAAACAAATTGAAATAGCTAAACGCATTAACTATTAAGGTACAAACCAAAGCATAAGCTAGCTATCTAAGCATGGCAGCTAAGGAAAGCAATAAATCAGGAGCCTCAGAGGGAGAGGAATGCATGCAAGCCCGGTCACCTCGTTCGGAAATCCAATGCGATGCCCCGATTTGCCTCTGTTTTCATTTGTTCTCAGAAACTTGCACCAAGCTCCAAAAAGCTAAAACTCTACCTTGGGAGACCTGTGGGAGGGTGGCTGACCACTTTTGGTCTCCCAAGCCACCTGCTAACCACTTTTCTTGCAGAGAGCTGAAAAAAGTGGTCGGCTAGCTAGTTTTTCTGGCTGGCCGACCAATTGTTGCTGCTGAACTCCAGTTTGCTGCAACAGAGAGCAAGAAAGGGCATGGCAATGTATTTGCAAGATATGTGTGCACAACCACCCTCCCTATCATGTCATGAACTCAAGGGAGTGTGGTTCTTGACCCTCGGGCCACCAATCACGCATTTCAATGCGTGATGGCCGAGAAGCGAAGTTGCACAATTCAATGTAAAAATGAATGCACAAGTAAACACATAAGGCCTAGAACTCTATCATGGATGATCAAGAGTGTCGGCGACCAGAATTTGAGGCACATTTCATCACTTTAAGTATGAAACGTCCCTTATTTCCTGTGTTTGGACTAACACCTATTCCAAACAACAATGCAACACATAACATGGCATACACAATGCGAATGAATGTAATGCAACTTAAGTATGCAAACATCTAATGCAAATGGCATGCAATTAGCGTACTAGCATACACAATGCGGATGGACTACATGGCATACACAATGCAAAGGGCAATTAGCATACTCAATGCAATGAACAATATGGCATGCGCAATGCGATGTAACCTAAGCATACACAATGCGATGTAATGCAAGCATGCAAACAACATGCAATGAACCATGCTCAATGGACTTAAACCAAGATGAATAGACCTCAGCCATGCCCAAATCAGTGGCCATAACACCAAAACAAAGGCACAAAAGACAAGGCATACATGCACAATGCGTTGGCCAACCAAGTAGGCCTAAGAGCACAACCCTCAAGAAGGCTCAAGGAGTGACAAATGTAGAAGTGTAACAACATCAAGTGCACTGAAATAAGGTAAGAAATGGTGCCAAACCATTCAAACAAAGCAAGTAAGGCATGCAATGGTCCTTAAAGCATTAAAGCTAGTAAAGAGGACTACAAAGGGGGCATGCAATACATGGCACATATGCATGAACTAAGCATGGACAGATTTGAAATAGGTCATAACCATGACCAAAACATGCTAAGATGGAGGCCCAAAGGCCAAGGCATGCAAGCATACAAGCTAAGCCATAAAAGAAGCAACCATGCACAACACTTAAAGGCAATCAAAGCATGAAAGAAGTGAGAACATGGCAGTCCTATGTGCTCTGAAATGAAGTATTAAATGATGCCAAATCATGTACACAACACAAATGGAGCATGCAATGGTGCTCAAAGCTTGAAGCAAGCAAGAGCACTTGTACTACAAGTATGCAAAACATGAAGCATGTGATCAAGGCAACCCAAAACAGTCCTAGTACATGTCAAAATGATACTAAAAACATGCATGGAAGGAAGCCAAAACAAGCTAGCATGAAAGGCATAAGGCATGATGGATGCAAGGCAAACAAGGTGGTTTACACTACACCTATTAAGACTAAGCATAGAATGACTTAAGCAACAAAAATTAGAGTTATATCATGGAAAAATAACCCCAAAAACACATTGAAATGATGGCTCGCAAGCAAAGGCATGAAGGCATACGCTATGATTCATGTTAAGGCATAAAGGGGCCAACCCTCCAACGCATTAAATGAGTTATATATGCAAGTGCATGAGCATGAAACATGGACTGAAATCACATAATAAATGATGCCAAATCATTCAAATAGTCCAAGTAAAGCATGCTAGTGGACTTGATGCATAAAGCTAACAAGCTAGGTTGAACCATGGCTATACAAAGCAAAGCATGCATGCTAAAAACAACCAAAAATAGAGCTAAAGTATGTTAAAACATAGACAAAAGCTTCATGAAGTTAAGTCAAAAGCATGCTAGAATGACATGTTACAACATGATGCATGTTAGGCTATTTCAAGGAAATGCACTACAAGTGCATGAAGCATGCAAGGGCTAATCAAACCCACCCAAAACAGAGTCATGACACGGCAAAACACCACCAAAACATGCTGAAATGGAAAGAACAGAGCTAGAATGACATGCTACTTCATGAAGCATACAAAGCTAGTGTGTGTGATTTACACTACAAGTGTATAAGGCATGCAAGGGATGACCAAACCAAGCAAAAACAGTGGTAAGCCTCAGCAAAATAACCACAAATACATGCTAAGAACAAGCCAACACAAGCTTAAAACATATGTTCAAACATGAGGCATATATGGCAAGTATTCAAAATACAAGGAGAGGGGATGACCCTCTCCTATTTAAGACTCCAAAACCACCTTTCCACCACTGAAAATTTTCTAGATTTCAGTGATAGAAAGGTCATGCAAAAACTACAACAAGGGCCTAAAGGGATGGCTCAAAATAAGGCCTAACAAGGCCTAAGAGGGAGTAGATCACCCCAAACAAAAATGAGACCTTAAACAAACCTTTTAAGCATGGAAAAAATAGCACTTTTTCCAGTTTGGAGTTAAGCTTAAAACAGCATGCAAAAGGGTCGAAAAGCTTAAGCAAGAATGGGGGTTTTAAGTGTTAGAATCTCACCCTTGATGACCTTCTTTATAACTGCAACTCCAGTAGGTTTTTCAAGCTCAAACCAACCCAAGAACACCAAAACCAACTCCTAAGCACCTCAGTAGCAAAAGGATGGTGTTTGAGTGTGTGTTTGTGTGTTAAAGTAAGACAAAATTACACTTTAAGGCACAAAAATGAAGAGCCAAGGCAAGATAGATACAAAGCTATATGTATAACTTCAAACCCTAATTTTTCTGACCTTAGAGGAGAGAGGAGGAGCCTCCCTCTTATAAAGGTCAAAAGGCACAGCTTCTCTAAGAAGCTATGGCTCAAACCAATCCCTCCATACACGTGTATAGAGGATGGTCTCAGTGCCCTCCAGTTGTGCCAGCTGGAGGAAAATATCTCCAAAAAGGTGGCAAAAAGCAGTCGACCACTTAAAGTGGTCGGCCAGCTACTTAAGTGGTCGGCCGACCAGTTTAAGTGGTCTCCCAGAGTAAAAATTGGTCGGCCATGGTAGGAGAGGGTCTAGAGGATGAAAGCAAGCAAGTGGTGTGGTGGCCGACCACTTTTGATAGTCCAAAGATCAAGGAGACTAGTTGTCAAACCAAAAAATCGGCTGGCAGGAGGAAAAGTGGTCTCCAAGGGGAAATACTGGTCTCCCACCCTTGTACCACCTTCCAAACAAGGAAAACAAGGTTTGTACAAAAAACAAACCAAAACGGATGCAAGACGAAAGTTCGGGAGGCAAAGCCCGCAACTGGGAGCCTCGAAAACTAGCTGACAAGCACCAAAAGTGGTCTCCCAAACCACAGTGGCCCTCTAGACCAAGGAAACAAGGTGTGGTTCAAAAATCACGCCAAACGGAGAACATTAAGCAGTCCCGAGACAAGGCACGCGGCCGAAGGCTCCAAAAATTGGAAACTGGTCTCCAAACAGGAAAAGTGGTCTACAAGACCTCTCCCTCCCTCAGGCAAGGAAAACGAGGTTTGGTCCACAAACCGAGCCGAAGCACAAAGAGTTCAGAGGCCCGAAGGCAAGGCTCTTAGCCGAAACTCTGGAACTTCAGAACGAGCACAACATGCACCATCACCGAGCGCTCAATCGATGACGTCTGAGTCTTAAGGTGGGTTAAAAATGGGGTGTCTACAGTGATCAAACGCTTATCTAATATATCTATCTCATTCGAAATACGAGACATAGATTTATGACCCCGTTTTACTTCTCGCAGATGAAGTACATTAGGCATTAAGGTCCACTGCAGATCATCCCAATAATCTTGATGCGGTATTGGATTGAATTTAGTTTTTCAAACCCTCATGTATACAGGAAGCCTATGTACTGGATCAACGTACTCGAATGGATTGTTACCGAATTCAGACATAACAGCGAGCATATTTGAACATGGATAGTGTCTTATCTTGTATTTGCCACAACTGCACGTGGGTTGATTCATGCGCATAATCTGTGTATTGCGACCTCGTCCATGGCGAAAAGATGTTTGCACCTCAAATACGCGGCGGGGCCTATCAGACAATATTGATACAAACTAATCAAGTTCATGTTTTTAGGTGTAATTAACTTCATAACATAATAAGAACAATTTAGTTTACATTACAAACTAACCTGTCATACGATATCAACTGGAAAGTATTTCCCCTTGTGATGCCCTCCTTGATAGTTTTTTGCATCTCTCTAGGGTATTGGAACTCATTTCGTACATCTATTTCTGCTTAGGCTCCCATATCGTCAAAATATTTTACGAGCCGTCGAAATGTAAACTCAACCATAGCTAAAATAGGTAAGTTCCTTGCACCTTTCAAGACACTGTTGAAGCACACTGTGTCATTGCTGGTCAATCCCCCCCACCGATATCCACTGTCATACGCAAGGGCCTACTCCACAGGATTCATCTTGCGGACCCAGTCGATGGCATCTTGGTTAATAGCCAGTATCTGTTCTAAGTAAGCATTACTCTTTTGTCATTGATAAGTGCTCCCTGCTTTCCATAGAAGTTGTTTCAGATCCTTATTTTTAAACTTTGTGTTAAAGTTACTACAAACATGTCAAAGGCAGTGCCGATGATATCTAACAACTTGGAGCGAAGGATTCAGCCAATGTCGCCTCACAGCAGCTAAAATACTCTCAGCTTGATCAGATATCAAGGTCACTCCCTGTCGGCCCATGACAATATGTTCCTTGATATTTGAAATGAAGAACGACCAAGACTCCAAACTCTCCTTGTCGATAATAGCGAATGCAAGCAGTAATACTTTGCCATTGGCAGTGACGATCGTTGCTACAAGCAACACACCAGTGTATTTGCCGTATAAGAATGTACCATCTATAGTTATAATAGGCCTACAATATCTGAATCCATCAATGACAGGTTTGAAAGACCAGAAAACAAAGTGGAAGACGGGCATAATAGTTGTACCTCCTGTATATCTATGCTTCCATTGAACGATGGTGCCAGGATTAGATGTCTGTAATGCATGCATGAATTTAGGCAACTGCCTATATGATTCATCCTAATCCTCGAATACCATTCTAATTGCCTTTGCCCTTGCATGCCACGCCTTCTTGTATGATATACTGTAGTTCATGGTCTTTTTGATATCTTCGATGACATTCTTAATTGGCATATCAGGTTCATTCTGCATATGACAATCAAATATGGGTTAGATTATTTGGGTGTGAACACTATAAACAAACATATATAGGTATATATATAAATTTATTTTTTATACTCACTGCAACTTGTCCCAAAAGATGAGAATCAATGTAACTGGAGCTAATATTAGTGTGGTCCCTATTCATTCGTGGGTATAAACAATGGTGAGGACCCCTATACTGCTTTGTTTCCAAAAGACCATGTTTTCTACTAAGAGATGCACGCAACCACCAACTGCAATCGTGCTTGCAAGCAGACACCCAAAAGTCTCGCTTGGAGGTTACGACCTTATACTCTCGATTATTTGTTGCATGGTACAATTTCATAGCATGTACAAGTTGCTTCTTATCAACGAAAACCATCCCTTTGTCGAACTCTAGATTTTTAGCGTTCCAGATCTGGTTATAGGGAACGACATCATGGCTACTCATGTCAAAATCACCACCCATGTGAATGGTCTCATAGAAAGGGATTTCAGGTCTAGGTAGAATGGGGACATTTTCAGGGTCAACGGGGGCGTCGGCATCATCTTCTTCATTATCATCATCTGATCCGGCCAATAAATTTTCTTCATCACACATTTCATTCTCATCATCGTCTAGGGCGACGTCAGGACCGTATATGTCATTGTCAACAAACTACACATAGTTCACTGTTTCTGCCATATTACCAGCAACTTCAACTGGAGTGGTATGATGGCTGCAGGTGGGCACATCTTCTGTGTTATTGTGAAATTCATAATCATATTCACCACGTGAACTTGATTCCACACCATGGCCCTCAAATGTCTGTTGTGTGTAGCCCACTGCATAACATTGATCTAATGCATACATAGGAGATCGAAACGTTGTCGTGTCAATCCCCTGTGTCAGCAATGTAGTGAACGGACGAGAATTCATCTGTGTCATATTCGGGACATTGTGTACGATCTCTTTATCAATGTACACTTCCAAACAATTTGGTGGTTGGAAACTTGCACTAATACTTAATATGGTGTTCAACGCCTCATTGTCATTGATCGGTAATATCTTGTATTTGCTGATTGCTTGCCACTGGCGATAAGGATATCTACATTTGAAGTTCAATCGGACACTTTCCCCATAACTTGCCACCTTGGACATGAACATCTCCTCCAAATTGCTAAGCGTGGTGCCAAGTTGCACCCCATATATCTCTTTCGGTTCAGCATCATATGACACACCTTCATCGGGATCTCGAATTATGTTTCCCCCCCCCCTCCCCAGTAGAAGATAATTGGAACAGTCTCCATATATTTTCTTCAATGAAACAAAAAACATTAAAATATCAATAATATACTTATATCGGATTTTACTTCTAAAAGAATTATATGGATTTTAACTCATTCAATTACAATTACTTGTGAGTCAAGAACTTTATTTAAGTAATCAACAATTGTAATCCAACAATCATTATTGATTTTTTAATTAAAATATGAGTTAAAATAATTATTATGTTTTGGATTTTTTTAGCTTTTTAAGAAAAAAGCTTACAACACATAAAAAATGTTGGTTTGTTTTGATATAACTGTCTATAGAACTATGTTCTGTTTTTTTCATTATTTATTACCATTAACATCATGCTCTTGTGCATGGTAAGTGTAAATTTTTCTTTTTTCATGTTTCTTCTTCTTTGTTTTGGTAATATTTCAGTGTTGATTTGATTTTTTTAAAATTAACTTGCTTTTATTTTTGTGTTGGTTATTTGAATTTGTTTAGGCGGACAGTTGGTGGAAGGAAGTTGTGGGAGTCAAAAGACAACAGGAAATGGGCCATGACAAGTTTGAGGAGATGACTTTCCAAGAAAGGCACTATGAAAAGATGAAGGTTTCATTGAGCTATCTGGTTGATGAATGTGGCTCATATCATAAGTGACATTTTCCTATAAAAATCAGCCCTCTCATTTTTGTCATTTTATATTTTCTAGGGTAGAAGGAACTCTAGAGGTGAAACATTACTTCAACACCACTAAATGTATAATGGTATGGAATGATATACCATAGACTATTTCAAGACCACTAAATAAGAAAGGATGGAATGCAAGTATAGTTGTTAAAATATGAGTTTTGTACTATTTTGATGTTTTAAGTTTTAATTTTTGTTAATTTCATCTCGTAATATTTTCAAGTCCAGTCAAATGAATTGGTCTAATATCAAACAAACAGTTTAAGTTATTAACAAAATGATAATAAATTGCATATTCAATAGGTACACATATTTTTCATTTATTTTAAGTAGGATATATATATATATATATCCGTTTTCAAATAAAAAAAATACAATAGATTTATCAAACAATAGAAAGTTGCGATGAGATAAGAGTTGAGACAAGGAAAACACTTTTTTATTTTTATCCTGCCCCTAAAACAATCCCATTCCCAATATTTCAGAAGTACAATTATATGAAGATAATTATAATAGACCCAATGGTTGACTCAATATTAATCACTGACCATTTAATGATGTACTGGAAAATTGACGTCACAAAAGTAATAGTCAAACCCAAATATATCATATCAGAGCAACAAATAAAGTATATATTTATATGAAGTACAATTATTTAGACAACATTAGTGACATTTGAGCTTGTATTTGAGGCTTTGTCCTAGAGTATGGGCATCTCATTGTCTCATTACGAATTTTTACTTCACAATGACTAAAGGTTCAACAAAGACAACAATCATTAACCGAAAAATATGGAACAACTCTTAATGTGGATGGGCTCTAAAATAATTTATTGTCCTCATCATTGGTGTGACCCTACCAATTAGATATATCAAATATATATAGAATGAGCAAAATATATAAGAAAAATATTAAATGTCCTTTTTTTTTAATAATAAAATTATTATTGAATCCGATCAACACTATATCGAGAGGTGTTAATAAAGGATTGGACTTGTATCCAATTCACATTGTAGAATAGACAATGTAATCTGGGCATGTGAGGTTTATTACAGGTCTCACTGTAATGATTTAAGTTGTTTATTTTATTTACTTTATGTATCGTTTATTCATATAAATATTAAATTAATCCGATAATTATAATCATATAATTTCATTATATTTGTTTTTTAAAAGAAAAATAAAATTATACAAGTCATCAATTTTTTTAAAATAAATGTGAATTATTTTGATTTTCTTATGAATAATATATATACGAGGGCTTACAAAATAAAAATAAAAAAAATTAAATCATCAAAATGAGACCTATGGTAGAACCTATAGTCTAGATACCACTGTTCAATTTAGACACGATGAAAAATTTATTACACTAATTGAGAATTTTCTTATATATAACTTTAAAGTGTAAGACAAATTGTATTTTTTCCCAATTAACAAATACCCAACATTTTTTTCCAATTTACCCAATTAACAATGATCATGTAGAATCAATGTATTGGCATAAACAATAATTATGGGTTGATTAAATCAATGCATTAATTAGACATAAGTTATTATTCAAATTTAGCTAGTGTTTGATAAAAATGCAAATTAAATACTGAAAATTAGTAGTTAAAGCTGAAAAAATTAGTAGTTAAAATTATTTAAAATTTATTATCTATACTATATATATAAGAAAATGTATTGTATTCTTAAAATTTCTCAAAGTTCTCTCTCCTAAATCTTTATTTGGATTTACTCATATTTTTTTCTCTCCCTCTATTACATAAATAAAAAATTACAAAATTTGAAATAAGGATATAATTTGTTCTTATCTATAACTTCATATCTTCTTTTAAATTCTTAATCTTCTGCTCATAATTTTATTATTCGTTATTATTGATTAAGTGATAAAGATAAAGTATTTTTTCTTTTTCTAATCAATACTTAACTCTTTTGTTTGATTTTTTTTCTCCTTTATCTTTAACTTCCTATAGTTTAATTTCTTAAGATGAAAGCACAAAACGCACAAGAGCACCTTTAATGTCCATATTTTCAAATGATTTAGGATTTTATTCATATGTGCCTTTATGTTCAAATCATTTTTTGTTTTGAATAAAATGTACATAGATTTGGTTAGATTATCTCTATTTTTGTTGTTGATTGCATACTTTTGGTTGCAAAGCAATTACATTATTATAATGTAATTCCATATTGTTTGAAAATTATTTAAGAATTTGTTATGAATTCATACAAATGAATCGGAAGACTATGTTGGCTCAGAATAAGAAGAGTATTAATAATAAGATGACGAAGGCTACATGAGAGGAGGTAGTACAAAAATCTTGCAAAATAAATAGAACACAGAGATGGTAAGAAGGTACAACATATTTGTTGATCTCTATTATTATTAGTTGATTTTCTAGATTATACTATCAATTTGGAGCTTATATGATTTAATTTAATGTCCATGACTTTAGTTGCATTTGACCATTATTTTGTTGAGTAGCCTATATAATTTATTTGTGAAACTGTTATAAGGATAAAAGCTATCATTTATTATATTTCTTCAAATACAATTCAAATCGTTTGTCATCATTTTTTTTATAAATAAAATCGATTAAAACTATAATTTTTATAATCCTACTAAGTTCTTATTTTGATTTTTTTTTCCTTAAATATTGTAAGAACTATGCAAGTATTATTCAAGCAATAAAGAAAATGATTATGGAGAAGGAATTATACTCATGTGATATACATGTGTCATTGACAAAGGAGATCAAAGACAGAGAATTGCTAACAGGATGAATTGATGATTTATTCATTTATTTGAGACTTTTTTTCCCCCTATGAGCAAGGTAACAAATTCATATTAAAAAATTCAAAAAACCACTTAGAAATTATAATTAAAGGTTGACATTTATTCATAATTTGGTCCCACAATAATAAAGTTAAATACACACCATTGATTTAAAAGTCTTAAGTAAATTTATGATCATTTTTTTTGAGTTTATAGAGTTTATATCTTTCAATGCAGCTTCTTTTTTTTTTTTCTTTTTTTTTTTTCCGCATGATGCTATAGTTTGATACAAATTATTTATGCTATCAGGTGATTGTGATACTATTATCCCGAACAATCTTCATAATTAAATCTTGGATTTTTTACTCTACGTGGATTTTTAGATTTTTTTTTACCCTACGTGGATTTTTTTTTTACTCCCTATGTGGAGACTCGTATCTTTTCTGTGTAAAGGTTCTTTTTCTCCATTTAGGATTTATTTTATATTTTGTACACAGACTTATTTTATTAGATGACTTATTGTTAGATGTATAATATATTAAATCTTGTCTTTTCTCAAAAAAAAAAAAAATCTAAAAAAAAAAATAAGACTTGTACTAAAATTTAAATTTGATATTATAATTTTGACGCAAATAGACACGCAATGTATTCTATTATATAAATGAAGGATGTCACATTTAAAAATAAATAAATAAAAGAAGAAGGAACGCTCCCTACATACAATCACTATCACATTTAATATTTGCTAAATGAATTTTTTTTTCCTTATTAATCAAACCGACTAACATTGTTAAATAATTATTTTTATTTATCAAAAACTATCTAAAAGTTTAAATATAAAATTACAAATTCATAACATTTGCACCTACTTCTGAGTTACATGAATTAGGTATATTTTATATTTGTTAGAAAACTAGTATACTAAGAAGAAAAAAAAACTTGTGACTTGTCCACTTTAAGAACTTTTATGGTAAGAGCTCATCATAGGTCCACCTAGAAGAAAAATCTCAATCCAACCCATAGGAACACACCACACTATTCTATTTCGTGTAGTGTACCTAAAAACTTAAATAAATTATATACAAAATTCAAACATAATAACTTAATTGAGTTTTGAATAGAGATGGTAGTTTTTCCCAATATCATTTCAATGACAAAATAGGGTGGGGCCAGGGAAATTCTATTTTCACACACTTAATTAATTCAGTACACTTCTTTTTTTAATTTTTTTTATTACATTTCTATCCTTCAATCAAATTACCAACACACCTCATCCTTTTCTCCCTCCCTCCCAACTCAACCCTAACCTTTGCCATTTCTGACCACCGACAGTCACCTCCCTTCCTTCCGATCATCACCACCTTCATAGCATTCCTCTCCTCTTGCCCGACATCCATTACATAGACCATCTCCATTATAATAATCAAAGTTTTAATTTGTGTATGGTGTAAAATGATATGTATTGAGACAAAATTAAAAGTTTTAAATTGTGTATGGTGTAAAATGAATAAATGGTATATACTGACATAAGTAAGGATGTTTAAATAGAATTACTTGTGTGGACACATTTTCCTATTCTCACCCCCATCTCCATTATACTAATCAAATATAGTTTTATATAATATATATAATTTAATTTTTTAAAAATATAATAAGACTAAAACACTTAAATATTATACTTAAAACACTCATTTTCATTTCTTCATTTTTCATTTTACATTTTTTAAATCTCATTTTTTATAATTTATGAAAAATGCTAATAAAAGCCCTAAGGCTTATTATTATTATTGTTATTTTTTATATAGATAAGCCCTAACACTTAGTGATAGTGTTGAAAAAGTGTGTAACATGTATTTTAAAAGTGTATTGAAATGTGTAAAAATATTCTGGAATATATGGGGAAATGTATTGGGATTATAATTTTTTTGATCTTGTTATGGATACTTATTAACAACCCTTAGCATGACCTACAAATTATTATCTATAATATACTATATTGTCTCTCATTTTTATTAATACCGCCATCCTTAAGATTATAAAATTACCTAGTCCGTATTTATCTCTGTCAATCTGATATGAGTGGATCTCTACATTATCATTCTTAATAATAATAATACATTATCATTCTTAATAATAATAATAATAAGTCTATCATTTTAAAACAAAAAGTTTAAATTCAAAATTATGCAAAAATTGGGATCCAAAAAATTTATACATTTTATACTAAGTTCAAAATTAAAATATTCTTAATAAGCCTAAATGGAGTCTAACTCCAAAAGGTCCAAAATTATTATTATCTGTGGAGTCCTAATGTCCCCAACCTTTATTTTTGTACCTATATAGATATAAAAAGTAAAATAAAATAATTCACTCTCACCTAAAGCAAAAGTTCCAAGGAAAAGTCCATATGTGTTTTAAACTTATTTCTTTAAGTTATTTTGAAAACCTTGTTTTAAAAATATAATTTTAAATTTGAAGTCATGTAACGCCCTCAAAATAAACCCATAAAACATACAATATTGACATGCTTAGACATGATGGAATAAAGCATAATTACATTTCATCAGAGTAATTCTTACAAATGTATTACATGTTGACAACAAAAGTAAATGCCCTACGGGTTTACAACTTTCCAAGTCAACACTTGGTTACAAAAGGAGAGTACTAACTCTACAAAAATAAGCCCATGGCTTGATGTACATGTAATACAACAAAAATAAAAAAAAATAGTCTTCAACTCCCATAGCCATCCAAGCTAAGATCTCGGAGGCGGCATAATACCTGAACCTGAAAATAATGTCCCATATAGGGTGAGCCAACGCCCAGTAGAGATATGCTAAACATAATATGAGCAATAACTAAAACATTAGCATTTGATAAATGTTTAACTCACACAAATCAATTCATAACTCATTTCAATTACATGACAAATGTGTCCATGTCTCATTCCATTTTCCTTTTCTTATCCAATTTCTCAATCCATAACCCTGGCTCAGAACCTGGCCATATGCTTTAAACGAGATTACATCTCATATCAATAATTCTTCCATTTCAACAATTCAAATGGGATAACAACTCATATCAAAACACTTCCATAAGCCTCAATAGATACACATATTTGTTGTATCAATAACACATAAAAACACTTCCATACTTCACAAATGATATACAGATTTGCTGTATCAACACTTCAATAGATACACATGTTTGCTGTATCAATGGAGTCCGTCCCCTATCTCCTCCCAAATAATATCCGGTTTAGGAGTCCATCCCCTATCTTCCCCTAAACCGTGGAGTACATCCCCTATCTCCTCCCACACAAAGCAATGTATATAAACAATTATCATATACTTAATCAACCAATACATAAATTCGATGTATCGTTCCAATTGTCATACTCGATGACATATTCAATTGATTAGTTTTAGTTCGCCTAATCATTATGCATTGTCTACAACAATCAAGACTATCCTCCACCGATAGCCTAAAGTAATTATTTCTAAACAGAAAATAATTACATCAACAGATAATTTATTAACAATTTTCAAATGTGAGTGATTAATAAATCTAACTCAATTTCATAATTCTAAGATAAATGTCATTAATTACACTAATGACCCAAATATACCCAAACATGGCATTTTTTCCTTTTTTTCTCAATATTGACCCAAAGGCTCAAATATTATCAACAACATCAAAAATCTCTTTTTAAGACCCAAAATATAGATATATGAGTCAAAAAGACAAATCCCTCTTTTCAATATAACATATCTCAAATCCTAACTTCCCAAATCAAACCATTTATACAAAAAGCTCAACATCTATGTTAAAGCTCATAAAGATAAATAGGAATCCCTACCTCAAGAGATGAAACCCAATGGAGAAGATGAAGAAATCACGAAGTGCTCCAAATCAAGAAATTTTCGAATTGATAGATAGCCCACAACAAACTCCACACTTTTTACAAAGGAACAAAGATGGGAGATCACTCTAACTAGATCAAACCTTAGAGATAAGGTATATTCTAGAGAGAGGAGCTCTCAAAAGAGGGTTTAGAAAAGTAAGAAAGAGAAAGGAAATGTGCAAAGTGATTCAAAATCACCCAGTTGCCATCTGATATACGACTATCCTGCTCGAGCGGAGAATAGGACGCTCGAGCGTCAAACACAAAAACTGGACCCGCTCGAACGCCAAGACACAAGAACAAAATGCACCCGCTTGAGCGCAAAGGAAAGCCCACTCGAGCATAGATTAACCTCTTCCAGTATTTTTACAGACATTGAACACCCGCTTGAGCGTGAAAAATGCATCTGCAGTAGTTTTGCAGAGGCACAAAATGTTGAAAGTGTGTAAACTCCGCTCGAGCGCAAAGGGACCCACTCGAGCAGACCACTAAAAATCTAGGCAACGAGGAATGGAACTAAAGCTCAACCAACCTGTTCGAAACACGCCCAATACATCCTAAAACTCAGATATATGAAATTAAAGGATGACAACAAGACATATACAACAACCAACTCCACGGAATCTAAGTCCGGATACAACAATCAAAGAAGGCAGAACCAGGATCGCTATAAGTCATATTTTAAATACACATTTTTTTTTAAAAAAAAAAAAATTGTGAAACTGTTCACCTAACCTTTATTATATTTTACTCCCTTTGCATGTTTCCCTCAACTCACTATGAAGGTCCCATGACTTTGTGCTATTTGATAGGAGTGTAACACACTTGGGACTCATGGTTGGTTTTCAGTTAGATATGGATGGAACCATCTCATTGTCCAACTAATTGAAAAGTGTGTATTATTTATGTAATGTGAATAAATTTATTATCTGTTTGGTGCAGGTTTTTACAAATTTGAATTTGATATTAAAAAGCATAGACTATAAGATTCTTATTATCTATTATAAGAGAGTTTAAATTTTTTATTTTTTTATTATTTTTGTGAACATTTGTCTGACAATCAAAAAATAAAAACCTTGCAATTCAATTGTGAATTAAAAAATAAAAAATAAAAAAAACCCTAACCCTAATTTGTGAATTCAAATTCAATTGAAAACCCTAGAATTGGGTTAGGGTTAGGGTTAGGGTTAGGGTACAATTTGCATTATAGACTTTGGGTTAGGGCTAGGGTTCAATTTGAAACCCTAGAATTGAGTTAGAGCTAGGGCTAGGGCTAGGGCTACGGTTCAATCTGTGAATTCAAAACCACAATTTCAATTCACAAACCATATTCTACCCACACTGATATCAATTTCAATTCACAACAATTTCAGATTCACAAACCCTATTCTACCAACATTTTCATCAATTCACAACATTTTTACATTCACAAATTCTATTCTCCCCACATTGTACCCACATTCACATTTTCACAAACAAAATCAACACATATAAAATTCAAATTCAAACTGAGAGAGAGAGAGACAGAGAGACAGAGAGACAGAGAGTCTACATACCAAGAGAGAGAGCATAGAGCGAAGAGAGAGAGTGAGAGCAAAGGGAGAACAGAGGGAGAACTGATCGGGGAAGAAAAAACGAAGTTAAAAAGCGTGGTTGCAAATGAGGAGGGCGTTTTATATAAGTTTTAAAAGCGTGGTTATGAACCACGTTTTCTGTAAAAACCAAATTTTATTTAAAAGCATGGATGATAACCACGCTTTCTTTACAAAATAGTTTTCTTTAAAAGCGTGGATGATAACCACGCTTTCTTTACAAAATAGTTTTCTTAAAAACATGGTGCCTAACCACGCTTTCTTTACAATACAGATTTCCTTAAAAGTGTGGTTCTTAACCATGATTTCTTAATTAAAAGCGTGCTTTCCAACAACGTTTTTATGATTTTATAAATTCACCACGCCTGGGGTAGAAATATTGTGAAAGTGTGGTTTCAAATAACGTTTCAGCTTATTTTGGGAATTCTGCCCAAACTAGACCTAGTTTGAGAAATAGATTACTACTTTAGCGTATTTTGGGAAAAGCCCCTTGGCGTTGAGTTTCTCAAATCTTCATTATCATCTGTTGCTATATAACGTTCAGTTTACCTAACTAATCAAAGTCATCGTCAACTAATTTTATTATTATTATTATTATTATTATTATAGTCGGAAAAATTAAAATACACTTGGAGAATTGATGTGAAATGAACCATGTTTGGTTGAGAGATTTAAAAAAAAAAAGTGAATGTGAAATTAAATAAAATTTAGGTATATTTTATTTATATGTTTCCTTTTCGTTTCTAAATCCTTTCCCAAATTCTCTAACCAAACATAACGTTAAGGTCCTGATATTAAGATTTTATAAGGTAAAAGATATATAATATTTTTATAGTAGTTAAGATCTCTCAACATTTTTACAGAGAAAATTTAACTCAGAGAAATTTTGTCCAATTCAGAGAAATTTTGCCCCAACTTAGAGAAATTTCAATTTTTACAGAGAAATTTCAAAATTTTAAAATTTCTCTGATATAATCACAGGACTTAATGTGAACTTTTTGTATTTTTTTTTTTGTAATAATTGTCCAATCATCAATAAAATAAATAAAAGTTCAAATAATGTTTTTTTTTATTATTATATAAAATTATTGAGTATTTTGATTATTTATGTTCCTATTTAATTAATTTATTTATTACTTTATCTCGTTTCCGCTTGCGTCAATTAATTTGTTAAAATTAAAATTAATTAGCTAGCTGAGAATTCAGCCCTAAGCACCTAGAATTGGGTCGTGACATACTTGTAAAATAATTGCTCAAAAATACATTTGATAAACAGTTATATCCATAGGATTCCCTTTTTAAGTAAATATGGTTCATTTAACAAATAATATACCCTAAAAACTAATATAATTTACAAAACATAATTTATATAAAATAATTTATGATAATTCAAAATAAAATAAAACACACCTTAGTATTAAACTATTATTTTTACTTAACCGGTCATCGGAACTCACTTCTATTACTGACTGACTATATTTTCATTTGTTGTTTTGTTTTCCTGACTTCCATTCCCAACACCAACGCACCTATTTATTGGTGATCCCTTCAACGCATGGTAGCTCAATTCAATTCACCCAGCAAAGTTATAACCACGTGGCTAACTCACTAATTGACACTCAGCAAGCTTATCCCCAAGACTTATCCTCCATATACCTCTTTGGGTGTGTTTGATTGGGGGATAAGGGAGAATTATTTACTGTGCAGATTGTAATTCACACAGTAAATTTAATCCGACGTTTGTTTTTTTTTAGTTTGCCGGACATGGAGTGTGGGACAATTTACTCCTTAGTTTGCTGGACATGGAGTGCGGATTGTAATTCACACAGTAAATCTAATCCGATTATTTACTCCTTATTTCCCATATGGGGGATTATACTATCCTAGGGGGGGTGTGGGACAATTTTGCGGGAATTATTTACTGTTAGGATTAGGTGATGAAATGATCATTTTGACCCTCTACTATTTAATTATGTATTATATTTAGTAAAATTTAATAAAATTTAAATGTCTCAATTTAAAAATAAAATAATTTTATTTAACTTTTTATTGATGTTTTATTTATTTTTTTTAAATAATTTTTTTATAGATATTTTCTTGATGTTTTATTTTAAAATTTTGTTTATATTTTATTTAATTTCATTATTTAAATGTTAATAGATGTTTTATTTAAAATTTATTTAAAATTTTAATTAAAAAAATAATATAAATTTTTTATACAGGTTATACAGTATTTTATTAAATCAAATTTAGTGTTTATACAGGTTATACAGTAATGATTTATTAAATAATATAAAAAAAATAATGTCCTCTGTATTTTATTACATAATTTAGTAATATTTGTTATACAGTAATGATTTAAAACAAATTTATTTAAAATTTTAATTAAAAAAATAACATAAATTATTTATTGATATTTTATTTATTTATTTAAAAAAAATAAATTTATTTAATTGTGTAAAAAATAAAATAAAATAAATTTTTATTTAATCCAGGTAAAAATAATTAAAATATTAAAGATATGTTTAATATTGATATTACTTAGTAAACAATTGAAAAAGGGTAAAATAGTCTTTTGTTTATTTATCCTATCCAGTCCGTCCAACCAAACGTTGGATTCACTAAAAATAATTATTTCCAGACATCTAATCCCATAAAAAAACAAACACATGATACATATCCATTCTAACCAAATAGTTCGGGGGATTCACAGTCCTAGGACTCAAATCCGATGGATTCCAATCCCCTATTATCCAGTCCGTCCAATCAAACACACCCTTTATACCCACTTAAGCCTTTATTCTAAAATAATTATATTACTATATTTTTTTATTAAATACAATAATTGCTAACTTAAATTAAATTAAATTTTAACACATATAACTATTAAATTTAATATATATATATATATATATATTATTGATATTAACGTGGTGTTAAAAGTAATTAAACATTTAGGGTATCACACAAAAAGTCAAAAAGTCACTAAAAAAATTAAAAAGCTAATAACCTATATCAAAAAGTCAAAGATTTCCTTTTATCTTTACTTTTTACACATTTTTTCGTAAAAAATCAAAAAGTCATTTCAAACATACTAATATTTTTAATCTCATATTTTAGTCCAAAAATCAAAAAGCTACTAAAATAACATATTTTCAAACGAGGCCACTCAAGCCTAACAGTTCTGAGATTAGTAATACCTTAAAATTACGTATCTCATATCCCAAGTTTGGAATGTCTCGAAATTAAGAATGGGATTAGTAGAATCCTATCCTCTAATTTGATCTATGTTTGTCTTGAATTACTAGACATGAACTATGTGGTGTAATAACTATAGTTCGAGGGTATTTTAGTTTTTAAATCCTTTAACTTGGACTTCTCTAAATCCTTTATTTTGCATCTCATCTCTCATCTTCTCTTTTTATAGAATTTGTGTGAGTGAATTTCCAATCACACTGCCCTCTTTAGTAATCCAGCTGTAGAACACAGGCAGAGTAGACGGCACCCTGTAATCTGCACAGAAAGAAAAGGCTCCGGCGGTGGTTCTTCCACCCAGGGCACTCCGACGATCAAGTCAATATCTCTCAAAGATAATATCAGTGCTTAAATTACTGCTCAAGACTACAAATTGCGTACCTTAGACCCGCCGGGAGTGTCCTTCTTTTATAGTCTTTCTCTATCCTAGTCCCACTAGAAGTCTCACTTCTATAGACTCTCATTCAGTACTTACTTTGGACTCTACAAGAGATAAGGATAGACTCCCTAAGAATACTATCCTTATCCATCTTGAAGTCTTTCTTCATTCTAGGACTCTTGCCCCTTATCTGATCTTCTCGGATTCCGATATCTTCGGAGGTAACCTCGGACTCCTGTATTCTCGCAGATAACCTCGGCAACTCCGCGATAACCTCGGCGTAACTACCATAACACGTGGCACCTCGGCTGACACTTCGGTGCCACCTCGGCCACGTGTTGGTACTTAGAAAATACATCCCCACAACTGCCCCCTAGGTTCTATTACCTCGGCATACTAAGGTGATGGAACCTATATTGAACTTTTTCTCGTACGTCGGCTTAAGAACTTTCTAGCCGTGATCATTTATTTTCAGGCCGACATGTCTTCATCTAAGAACAAGAATTCAGATCAATTTTCCTTCGCGCATGAGCTGTCATGCACCATTTTTCAACCGTTTCACTGACGCGTTTTTCCCTTATTGGTCCGTGCTGGTGACGCGCCTGCAAGCCGTCTTTTCTCTGCTTGCGCCGTCTGACGCATGCGTTAACCCAGGCGCAATAATTGCCGCCGTTTCATGTTTTGGACAAAAACGTTTGCCTCTCTCTCTCTTTTCACTTTTGCGTTTGAATACTTTACATTTTCTCTCTCTGAAGCATTCTCTTCTTCGTATCTGCCATTGCCCCAAGCTCTGAGCTCTGCAGCCATCTCCATCTACCATTTCTGCGAAGCTTTCGCCACTGTTGCCTCCGTCGTCTGACCTCGGCGATGCTCATTCCGGCCTCACCTTTTCTGGTAAGCAACTAGCTTTTCTTTTCCAGTTCTTGATTATCCCTGAAATTTCTTGCCATTGTTGTTCTGCTCTAGTATTTTAATTTGTGAGTCATTCATCTGAATGCATCTTTCTTTACGATTCTGCACATGCTATGCGCATCTGTACTGTTTTTCCTCAATTCTTGGTCTTCCACCCTTTGTGTTCTTGAATCTGAGACTTCGCTCTTGCTTTTCTGTTTTCTAGATTTCTGCCCTCCATACTCGTTCTTCATAGATTTAGGTTTGGGATTTGCTTACAGAGCCTTCAATCTTTAGGAAAAATTGAAACAAACTCTACCAATACATACCTCGGTTTAAGCCGAGGTCCCAACAACCTTATAAGAGCATCCTGTTTCTGTAGTCAACTATCCTTACACCAAAAATCATGGGTATGTGGAGAAATAGGGTTAACACCCCAACCAAACTAGAATATTTTAGGCAAGAATTCTCCATTCCTGCCGATGTTCACCTTAGGCTAGCCGGGGATGATGATTCCATTATGCCTGCAGACAATACCATGCCTTTCCCTATTATTGTTTTTGTTGAGTGTGGACTTCGGCTCCCACTAAATCCCCTTTTCCGTGAAGTTCTCCACTTCTACAGACTGAACCCCATGCAGCTTACCATCAACTCCTATAGGGTGATTAATGGTGTCATAGCCTTAGCCCGGCGAGAGAAGGTTAGGATCACCCTAGCCGACCTTCAATACTGTTATACAATGTGCCCCTTTAACCTGAAGGAGAAGGGCTTCGTATACTACCTTAAGCCGAGGTCCACTCAATTCAAAATTATAGCCGATCTCCCAGACTCCAACAAGGGGGCCGGGGACGACTATCTTATTGCTTCGGGTAATTGGGAGTTCGGCCCGGATGAAGATGTCCATATTTTTCCTCTGCCTCGAACAGTTAAAGAGGGCAAGGGTAAGAGCCCTGTGTTACTGCTTATTTGTTTTCTCTTTAAGTCTTCCACACGTATCCCGTTTCAAATGTCTGTTTGTTTGTCTTGCAGACCTCCATCAACCACCCAAAAGCTTCCGTGAAACCTACTTTCCAGGCGAAGGCCTGAAGAAGCTTCTAGATCTCCCCATTCACAAACGCAAAGCTCCACTGGTACTGAACTTCATTCCAACGTATAAGTCAACTCTGCCTGACATCCCAAGAGCGAAGAAAAAAAGCCCATCCACAGCCACAACTCAAACCATATCTACATCCCGGACAGATCAAGGTTCTACTTCTGACCCAGCCGATCTTTCATCCACTTCAGCCCAATACCTGATCCCAGTGACAGAAAGAAAGCGTCGGCGACGTCTTGTTAAAACTGCCGAAATGGTCTGCCCGAAGCCCGTTGTTTTAGATCTCCTCGCTGACCTTCCAGCCGACGTGGATGTTGTACCGTCTCAAACGGTGCCTCCACCAAAACCAAAAAGAGTCAAAAAGGCCCAGCCAAAGGCCAAAACTACTGAGGCCGAGGTTGAAGATGCTTTGCCCATCTCCCAACTAACTTCAACTGTGAAGACCACTTCTGCACCCGCTAAAAGATCTGCTGAGGCCCAGCCATCGGGGTCAACTCAGCCAAAAAGGCCGAGGTCGTCGTCTGCGACGACTTCGGGGTCCAGGGTTCCCAAAGTTCCCTGGGAGCCCAAAATTACACTTGAAAACAGGCCCGTCTATGCCAACGAAAGCGCCGCCGATGTCAACATCGGCGTGGCACTCAGCACTGCAGTTCTCCTTGAGGGTGATCTTGAGCGTAATGCCAAGATGAACGAATACGAGAACTACGCCCTCATGCTGCAGCGCTCTGTCCAAGTAAGTCTTTGAATTTGATAACTTTTCTTACTGTCACTTTTCTTCATACTTGTAAAGTCTTGTAATATTTTATGATAACCTATGCCTTGTGAACTTTCAGGCCATTCAACACGCCCACACATTCTCCATGCAAGCATTTGAAGCGAATGAGAGATTGTCCGAGATGGAGAAGGAGTTTGCTGCCCTTCAGAAACAAAACAAGAGTCTTAAAAATAAAATGAAGACTCTGGAAGACCAGGCTGAGGCAGCAACTAAGGATAAACAAATAGCTGATGAAAGAGTCGAGGCTGCTGAAGCTATTAAAAGCAGTTCTTTGTGTCTCGAAAAAGGAGAAATTTGAAAAGCATTGGCCGAAAGGAGCGCAAGAAGCCTGCCACCAAAGTAGCGAAATCAAGGTCGCCGGAAAAAGGCCTCTGACCGGGGATGGCCGACGTCGCTAAGGACTACAAACTTCAAGTCAGGGAGGCATGCAACAGGGGATTTTCCCTTGGTTGGATGTCCCTGGCCAAAAAGCTGAACATCCCAGATGACTCGCCATGGCGCAAGGCTGATGTTGTCCCTTTGCCTTTTCCCCCTCCTCCTCCAAGTCAGACTGAAGAAGCTGAGTCTGAGTCTCAAGCCGAAGATGAAGATGAAGACAATGATGAAGCCTTGGTGAGGAAATCCAAGGATGCCACTGAGACCAAGTCCCTTCCTCCAATTGAGCAGGTTATCAACTTAACCCAAGACGAAGAGGGTGATGAGGTTGAGGAGGTATCCAAGGAAACTCAACCAGTCCAGTTATCATCCAACCTTCTTCTGGCTGAGGGAAGTGTTGAGAAGACTCTAGCCGAGATTGACGCCGAGATTGCGGCAGATAGGGAGGCCGGGGTTGAAGTGGAAAAGCACGCTAAAGTTGAGGTACAAAAAGACGCCGAGGTTGTTCTTTCAGAGACTTCTGATGTCCAGATTCAAACCGCTCCTGAGTCTGAAGAAACTTAGTTTTTATTTTTTCTTTAACTTTTGTACTTTGTTTTGTTTTCCGAACAATGTAAGCTTTGTTTTGCGGCCGATGTGCCCTTCTTTGTCACTTGTGAACGACTTACTTTTGCCAGGCCATGGTGCCTTTATTATATAATACTGCAACTGTTTGTCTCTGAATGCTTTAGTCTTCAATTTTTCATTGCTTCTGTATACTTGGGATATTTTGCATGACTCATATAATTCTTCCTTCGCATAATTTCGTCGGGGTTACATACCTCGGGTATGTTTACCTGTATATTTATCTCGGCCAGGACTTCACCTGTAAATTTTCCATAAACTTCAACAAGTATAAAGCATATAAACTTAATTTAACTTCATCTTGTAAATTGCTACAAATTTTAACAAGTGAAGATAAACAATTATATCGGCTTAACTTTAACTTGTAAATTGCTACAAATTTCAACAAGTAAAAATAAGGAATTTATCTCAGCTTAACTTTAACTTGTAAATTGCTACAAATTTCAACAAGTAAAGATAAGGAATTTATCTCGGCTTAACTTTAACTTGTAAATTTCTACAAATTTCAACAAGTAAAGATAAGGAATTTATCTCGGCTTAACTTTAACTTGTAAATTGCTACAAATTTCAACAAGTAAAGATAAGGAATTTTTATCTCAGCTTAACTTTAACTTGTAAATTGCTACAAATTTCAACAAGTAAAGATAAGGAATTTATCTCAGCTTAACTTTAACTTGTAAATTGTTACAAATTTCAACAAGTAAAGATAAGGAATTTTTATCTCAGCTTAACTTTAACTTATAAATTGCTACAAATTTCAACAAGTAAAGATAAGGAATTTATCTCGGCTTAACTTTAACTTGTAAATTGCTACAAATTTCAACAAGTAAAGATAAGGAATTTTTATCTCAGCTTAACCGTGTTTAAACATAATCTCGGCTTAACTTCGGCTAAGCATTACTAATGTCTTTTCTCTGCCCCAATGTGAACCTAAGTTCCTCTTGGGTTCTGATTATTTAAAAAAGATCATGCAAAGTTGTATAAGTTCGGAAGAATTCTGCTAAGATTTTATTGATCATATTGGCAAAAAATCAAAGAACATCTAATGATAGAAAAACTTTAAATTACAAGTGTTCCATGGTCTAGGCAATGCTTTGCCCTCATTATCTTCGAGCCGATATGCCCCATTTCCTAACACCGAAGTAATTCTGTAGGGTCCTTCCCAGTTTGGGCCAAGCTTGCCCTCTCTGGGATCCTTCTTATTGCCGACGACTTTTCTCAAGACTATGTCGTTGACTTGAAAATCCCTTGGATTGACCTTCTTGTTGTAAGCTTTGGCAAAATTTGTTGGTATCTTTTAAGTGGATTGCGACTTTCTCTCTTCTTTCTTCCAGTAGATCCAGATCTCGAGCTAAGAGCACATCATTAGACCCATTCTCAACTCCCTGTGTTCTGATCCCTGGGATGCCGATCTCCAATGGAATGACTGCTTCTGTGCCATAAGCCATGGCAAAGGGGGATTCCCCTGTTGATCTTCTCGGCGTAGTGCGATATGCCCAAAGCACGTTGGGCAATTCGTCTACCCACTTTCCTTTTGCTGCCTGCAGCCTCTTCTTTATTCCATCCAGAATGACTTTGTTTGATGCTTCGGCTTGCCCATTACTTTGGGGAAAGCTTGGTGTTGAAAAGTAATTCTTTATCTTGAACTTTGCGCAAAAATTCTTGATGAGTTTGCTGTCAAACTATGTTCCGTTGTCGGCAACGATTGCTCTTGGAATCCCAAATCTGGTGATGATGTTTTTCCAGATGAAGTTCTTCACATCCACATCTCGGATTTTGGCAAGAGGCTCTGCTTCTATCCATTTTGTGAAGTAGTCTGTTGCTACCAGTAGGTACTTCCGCTGCCCAGTTGCTTGGGGCAATTGTCCAACGAGATCCATGCCCCATTGGGCAAATGGCCAAGGGCTGGAAACCGGGTTCAGGTCAGCAGCTGGCTGATGTATCAACGGTGCAAACCTCTGGCATTGTTCACACTTCTTCACATAGGCTTCTGCATCTTTTTGCATATAGGGCCACCAATACCCCTGGGTAATGGCCCTGTGAGCTAACGATCTGCCCCCTGCGTGGCTTCCACAAACTCCTTCATGAATTTCATATAAAAAGTCTTCGACCTGAAGAGGGTGTACACACCTTAAAAGAGGTCCAGTGAAGGATCTTCGTAGAGATGTCCTACGCTATCGGTGAATCTTGCCGACTTCAATCGACCTTGTGTGCTTCCTTCGATCTTCGGCTTTCCCTCTTTCAGGAATGCAATAATTGCATCCATCCAGCTTGGTCCCATGTCCACACATAATGCTTCTTGCATTGTGTGTGGTGACTCTATGCTTGGGCCTGATAGGTAATCGATCATTATTGTCCTCGTCTTTCCGGTTTGCATTGAGCTTGCTAAATTGGCCAACGCGTCGGCGTGGTTGTTATCATCTCGGCTAACCTGAAGAAGTCGGCGGTTCGAACTGTCCATCAAATTGATGACTTCTTTTGCGTATGCCGACATCCTTTCATCTCGGGTAGCAAACTCTCCTGTAGTTTGGTTCACTATAAGTTGTGAGTCACAAAAAACTATTACCTCATCTGCCTCTGCTGCTACTGCCAGCTTCAGTCCAGCAATCAATGCTTCATACTCCGCCTCATTGTTCGAGGCTTTGAACCCTAGTCGAATAGACTGATCCAATATCTCCCCATCGGGGGAAATTAACATTACTCCTGCCCCTGCCCCCTGTCGGTTTGAGCTCCCATCAACAAAAAGTTGAAAGGAATCGCCGATGTAAATGCTGCAGGGTCTGAGTTTTTCCTTCCTTGGTTTTTTAGCCTTTGGCTGGGCTTCTCCTTCCTTGTTTGGACATCGTTCATCTCGGCTCAACGGAGCTCGATGTCCGATGTATTCTGGCGAGAACTCGGCCACGAAGTCGGCCAAAACTTGGCCCTTAATTATTGTTCTCGGCCTGAACTCCAGGTCATATTGGTCCAAAACTACGGCCCATCTTGCTATTCTTCTAGTCAAGTCTCCTTGTTATAACAAGGATTTTAGTGGGTGCTCTGTTAGAACCACTATCTTGTGAGCCTGAAAATAATGGTTTAGCTTCTTTGAGGCCATTACCAAGGCCAGCATTAATTTCTCCAGTGGTAGATACCTTGTTTCTGCATCGGCCAAGGTTTTACTTACATAATGCTTGTACGCTCCCTTCTCTTCTCGGATTATCACAGCGCTTACTGCGTGCTCTGAAACTGCTAAGTATAAAAACAGTTCCTCCCCAGGTTGAGGTGTTGAGAGGACTGGAGTCGAGGTAAGATATTTCTTCAGGTCGGCCAAAGCGGCCTCACATTCCTCTGTCCATAGAAAATCCGTGGCCTTTTTCACCAGATTGAAAAAAGGTTTACATTTGTCCGAACTTTGGTTTATGAACCTGTTTAGGGCTGCGGCCCATCCAGTAAGCATTTGAACCTGTTTAGCCGATGTCGGACTCTGTAATTCCAAAATGGCCTTGATCTGATCTGGGCTGGCTTCAATGCCCCTTCTAGTCACCAGGTATCCCAAGAACTTACCGGATCCGACTCCAAACGCGCATTTCGATGCGTTCAGTCGGAGCCGATATGTTTTGAGTATGTCAAAGACCTCTTCTAGGTCAGCAAGATGATCCTTTGGTTCCTTGGTCTTCACGACCATGTCATCAATGTAGACTTCTACAGTTCGGCTAATCATGTGTTTGAACATCTTGGTTACCAGCCTTTGGTAAGTTGCTCCTGCGTTCTTCAGTCCAAAAGGCATGACTCTGTAACAATACAAACCTTTCGGAGTGATGAATGCTGTCTTCTCTTCATCTGGGGGGTACATGGCTATCTGGTGATACCCCCTATATGCGTCCAAGAAGCTCATCCTTCCATGTCCAGATGTGGTGTCCACCAACTGGTCAATCTTTGGCAGAGGGAAGCTGTCTTTGGGACAAGCTTTGTTCAAATTTGTAAAATCTACGCAGACCCTCCACTTGCCGTTCTTCTTCTTTACTACCACGGTGTTTGATAACCATGTCAGATAATTGGCTTCTCTGATGGCCTTGGCCTCTAGAAGTCTGTCTACTTCCTCCTCCACTGCTTCGACGTGCATCAACGTCGGTCTTCTGGCTCGTTGTATCACAGGTTTGGCCAACCTGTCAACGTTAAGTCTGTGACATGTGACCTCGGGGTCAATGCCAGGCATTTCATATGGTGTCCAGGCGAACACCTCAATATTTTTCCTCAGAAAGGCTTCCAGCTCCCTTTCCTTTTCTTCAGCTAACCCTGTGCCGAGAAGAAAGAAGCGTTCTTCATCGTCCTCCTGGACGAGGATTTTCTTCAGTGCTTCTTCACTTTTCTCGGTCGGCTCCTTGCCGACATCATCTAGGACCTTCATGTCCTCTTTTTCAACTTCTGCTTCCTCTGGTTTCCGAATGTTGCAGGTTAATTTCATTGCTGCCATGGAGCAAATTTTCGCCTGCAACTGATCTCCTCTGACTTCCTCAATCCCATGTTCTGTTGGGAATCGTAGCAGTTGATGCAATGTTGAAGGAACTACCCCCATTGCATGCAACCACGGCCTCCCCAGGATGATGTTGTAAGGCGAGGGCGTGTCAATCACAATGAATTCTGTCTTGATTTTCTTCATGCCAGCTTGTACCTCCAAGCTTGTTGCGCCTAAAGGCCATGTCGGCGTTCCATTGAAGCCGACCATCGGGCCGTTTGACTGCTCCATGTCATCAGGGTGAAAGCCTAACTCCTTGTAACATCTGGCATACATGATGTCGCAGGAGCTGCCTTGATCAATCAGGATGCGTTTCACCTGGCACTCTCCAACTTGGAGGGATACTACCAAGGCATCATTGTGCGGGTGCTGAACCACATCAAGGTAAACTTCGTGAAAGTTATCATCGGTCCTTGGCAATCTTGGGCCGAGGTCTTTTTCATCCGACGGTTGACGTCTTTGCATGTGTTTTACCCTCTGTCTCCCCCCGTATGTTGTTTTCATTCACTTTTGAGTGGATCACATTAACCACCGAGGTCACTTTGCTGTGGTTCTTCTTATTTGGGGGGCGGAGTGCTTGGAGCTTGAGGCAATCGTGCCTGTTCTTCTCTTGTTTTGGCCTCATCCACAAGGTCTCTCAGATGGCCTTGCCTCACCAAATCTTCTAAGTGTGCTTTAAGGGCTCTGCAACCACAGAGTTGGGTGCCCTCCTCATTGTGGTAAGCACAACGCCTACCAAGGTTTCTCCCCATAAATTCTCTGGTGCTCTTGCGGTATACCAAGTAGGGCTGATTTCGAATTTGATCAAGGACTTTTTGGACCGGAATTCGGAACACCGTCGTCACTGCTTACTTAGCCCTCAACTCTGTCTCCTGTTTGTTCTGTCCATTGTTACCTCGGCCTCGCTTCGGCGAGCCGTTGCCCTTTTTTGGCTTCGTCTCCTTATTCCCGACGTATCTTCCTCGGCTCTGGCATACTTCTCGATTCTCGCCATGAGCTCTTCCATACTCTTTGGCAGGGTTTTTGCCAAGGACTTCCGCAGTGGACAGTCATCCTTCAGGCCGTTCTTGAAAGAGACGACCGCCACCTCCTGGTTGCATTCAGGTATTCGATTGAACACCTCATAGTACCGCTTTGCATAGGCCCTAAGGCTTTCATCTTTGCCGATCTTCAGAGCCATCAATGCATCCACCCTCAATGGCTGCAGTTTGTTTGTTATGAACCTGGCCACAAACATCTCGGCCAGGCCTTCCCAGCTCTTCACGCTACCCTTCGGTAATTTGTGGAACCAATCTGATGCAATCTCCCCGAAGGATGAAGGGAACACTTTGCAGAGCAACGGCTCGTTCCCACTGTATAATGCCATAGAATTCAAAAATAATCCAACATGGAAGTTAGGGTCTGACTTACCATCATATATCTAGAACCTCGGCATACTAAATCTTTTCGGCGCGACGAACTTGTCCAATTCCATCGAGAATGGCGTCCTCGGCTTAACCGGGGAGGTTACTTCGTCTCCGGAATTCTCCTGCTTCCTCTTGAGGTAATCTCTCAAGTCCTCTTTACTTCTCCCTGCAGCCCGGCTGTCATTAGACTTCAGCCTTTTCAGCGCACTACTCTCGGCCTCATAGTGGCCCCTTTTCGATCCTTCTCCGCAGGACGCATTGAAATACAATATCCGCCCCGGAACATGCCGATGTTCTTTGGGGTCTGCTTTCTTCTCGCGATATGTCCTTCGGGACTCTTCTCTTCTCGGCTCTTCTCGGCCGACTTCCCTGGAGTTTCGGTGAGAGTGCCTTCCACTCCTCGTATGCTGAGGGGCTTCGGGGATTTCTTTCTGCTCCCTCTTCTGGGCATTTGCTGCTAGCATTGGTGTGTCCTGTAGCGGGTATGGCGGCTGCATGACATTATGTTGCATCATGAAGTTGACGACCAATTGAAGGTCTGCCAACTTGTTTGCCATCTCCTTTACTTCTTCATCCCTCCTCAGACATCTGTCTTTCCAGATCTGGAGGTTTTCCTCGTTATAGTACTTGCCCTGGTCCGCTTTCTTTGATGTGTCGCCATCTTGGCCGACACCGTTCTCTGCGTGATTCTGATCACGAGCTGCTTCGCTGTGGTCTCCTCCTTCAGCGTTAGGGTCGACGGGTCTTCCACTCCCAGTTGGAGTGTCGTCCCCAATCTTTTCCTTCTGCGTGTTACTGGCCATCTACTCTTCTTTCGTTCCCACAGACGGCGCCAAATTGTGTGAGTGATTTTCCGATCACACTGCCCTCCTTAGTAATCCAGCTGTAGAACACAGGCAGAGTAGACGGCACCCTGTAATCTGCACAGAAAGAAAAGGCTCCGGCGGTGGTTCTTCCACCCGGGGGCACTCCGACGATCAAGTCAATATCTCTCAAAGATAATATCAGTGCTTAAATTACTGCTCAAGACTAAAAATTGCGTACCTTAGACCCGCCGGGGGTGCCCTTCTTTTATAGTCTTTCTCTATCCTAGTCCTACTAGAAGTCTCACTTCTATGGGCTCTCATTCAGTACTTACTTTGGACTCTACAAGAGATAAGGATAGACTCCCTAAGAATACTATCCTTATCCATCTTGAAGTCTTTCTTCGTTCTAGGACTCTTGCCCCTTATCTGATCTTCTCGGATTCTGATATCTTCGGAGGTAACCTCGGACTCCTGTATTCTCGCAGATAACCTCGGCAACTCCGCGATAACCTCGGCGTAACTACCATAACACGTGGCACCTCGGCTGACACTTCGGTGCCACCTCGGCCACGTGTTGGTACTTAGAAAATACATCCCCACAGAATTCAATAGTTCTCCATAGAAAATATATAGTCCGAAAGAACTGTTAATTCAAAGATTCCAATTTTGTATTTAAACATGTGATTTGATACTTGCCAAGAATTGATATTGGACAAAATACATGGTCGAATCCTATAAACCTAGTCTCCCCCAAAAAATAACAAACTTCAAAAAAATTGTGTTATCAATTTGATGAATGGAGTGGAAACAATTAGAGGGTAGCTTCTACCAAGGGGACAAGAAACCCCTTCCTTCATATTCTAAGGAACTACCTCCTCAAGAATGGGAGAATTACAAATAGACGAAAAGCCTAAAAATTAATTATAAAAGAATGGGGAATTGAAAAGAATTAAAACTACACATGAAATGCTACAAAATAATTATAAAAATAGTCAAAATTTTGTGAAATTAATAAAATGCCCTTTTCTTTCTCTCTCCTCATTATCACTTCCTGTTCATCTTCCTCTATCCTCTCATTGAAAAAATATTGAGTGGTGTCACTGGCAAAGAAAAAGAGGTAAATGCAATTAGGTAGATAACCCTTATCTCCCATTAACCCAACAATATTATGATTCCTACCACAGAGTAAAATTACTCATTAAATGGTAATACTGCAATGTGGTATCAGCATTGCGCCTAATATTTACTTCTTTAATCCCTCTTTCCTATAAACCCTAACTCACATTTAGGCTTGGTTTGGAAACAGGCTATTTTAGTAACTTTTTGGCTTTTTACAAAAATGTGTGCAGAAAAGTAGAGAGGTGATATGATGTGTTTTAGTTGACTTTTTGGCTTTTTGGCTATTTTAGCCACTTCCCAAACATAGCTTTATTGGCCAACTCCTCTCCCTCCCTTCCCTAGGCCACCAGCCTTGTTCTCCTAATTTATCAATCATAAATAACTCTTAATGATGTGACATTAAAGTTAGACCACACATGATAAAATATTTGACAAATCAAAATGTGACACTTCTACCAAATGAGCCCTTAAACTAGTAAAAAAAATAAGGGCAAACTTCCTATTATGGTTTGTAAACTGAAATGTACCGTTAGATCCATTAATGATTTAATAAAAAAGACTAAAATACTCTTGTATTTTCATCATTTGTTTGAAAGTTAAAGTGCACTTTAACCCCTTGTACTTTATTTCATCTGCAATTTACTCCCTTAAAATTTGAAAATTAGTATATAACCTCCTTATATCTGTCACATGTTTTACACTTGCTGTTAAGTTGGACAGAATATTTAACGGTGGATTTCAGTCCACAAATCACGTGAAGGTTATGTGATCATTTCCAAAATATTAAAGGGATAAACCACACATGGGCCGAACCTCATGGTAAAGAGTGGTGCTATTAGCACCCCATGAATTATTTTGGACCCCTTATTTCTTTGGGCCCCTACTTATAAATTTTGAAACCCTCAAAATTTCTTTTTCCCTCCCAAATAATACCAAAATTATCATCGTGAAAACATTCCACCCATTGAATGCACACCCCCTACACCCCTACACTCCAAAAAAACCCCTCTTCCAAAAAATCTTAACAAAACCCACCAAAAAGAAGAAGAGCCAATGTGATTATTGTCTCTGTTGCCTCATTCACCATTGTCACAGTTGGTATGCTCTCTCTCTATATATATATACATATTTTCTTAGTTTTTTCGTAATAATTTTTCTCTTGCAGGGAAAAAATTATAATAATTGGTTTGGTTGGTTTTGTTGGTAGATATTATAAAATTGTGAGTTTAGCAGAGAACTAAGCAACAATATTATCAAAGTTACGCAATGAAAGAATAACTTTTGAACCTGATAAAGGATTTGTGCTACTTCCAATAATTTCTGCAAGTATTAAAAATTTTGACCATTCAATGTGTTAAGAAATTTTCATGTTCAGACCTGCATTCTCGAACATTACTTATTTGTTCAGGAATGCCTTCCTGAAAAAATAAGTAATGTTCCGGCCTATATTCCCGAACTTGAAAAAATAAAAATTTCTGCAAGTGTTAACAATTTTGACCATTCAATGTGTTAAGAAATTTCCATGTTCGGACCTGTATTCCCGAACAAATAATAAATGTTTGGTTACTAGTTCCCGAACAAATAAACAATGTTCGGGTCTGTGTTCCAGAATTTCAGTCATATGTTTGGGAGTTTAGTTCTGAAAAAATGACGAACAAATTTTACTATTTTTGCCATTTTTTTGAGAAACTTCTCTTATAAGGCCAATCTCCTCTAAACTAAGAACAACATCAAAGTTATGAACCTCCTCTACAGTTTTATTCTTGTACTCCTCTGGTCTTATGGAGTTGTGGTTACTAGAAAAATTTTCACTCATTGTCATTGCTGAAGAAGTGTAGGTAGTCAAATAGTTGCCACTGTTACTGCCGGAATATTGCCACCAAAAGGTTTCAAAGTTTTGAGAATGGATAGGTTTTGAAGGTGAGATTTGGGAAAGATGGATGGGTGGTGATGGAGATGGGTGCTCTCATAAATCCTAATTCATGATATAGTGGGTGTGTATGTTTAATTGTGAGATGGGGTGTCTCAAAATTAATAATGTCTTTTTTAGTAATTTTATTTGAGGTTATTATAGGAATTAAAAAAATTAAAAAATTGAGGGGTCCAAAATAATTTATGGTTAGCAGCACTCATGGTAAAATGAAGTTTGTCCAAAAAACAAAGAGTAGTGTTAAGAATTTGGAAATAAAGGTAAAGGCAAATAATTTCATTGGAAATGACGAGAGAAAATATTAATTTGCCCTCTAAATTATTGTGTGAAAATAAAATTGGTATCCACACTTTGTCTTATTTTAATTTGACATTTAAACTTTTGTGAAATTTGATCAATTTATCCCTTGCTGTCTGATTTCGTCTACAATCAAACAGAACATGCTGACGTGACACCAAACTTCATTTGGAACTTCATTTTATCCCCCAAATTATACCTTAAAAATCAATTAGCCTCCAAATATTTTTTTTTTAATTTAATATTTAATTAATAATTTTTTATCTCAAAAATAAAAATTAAATTTTAAATAAAAAAAATTAAGTATTAGTCCTATTGAGTGTTCTTTAGATAGTAATTGCTAATTTTTGCGTTAAATTGTCATTCAATCGATGATACGAACGAGTAGGTAATCGTGATTTTGTAGGCAAATCTCGACATATTCATTTTTATTGTTCAATAAAAAATTTCAAATTTCAAATCTCAAAGAAGATGTTGCTCTCATAATAAGTGTGGTCTAAATTTTTACCCACTCAATTTTGAAATTACTATTAGTCGATCAATTCTATTAAAATTAATTTAGGAAACAAACTAATTACAATTGCGCGTGCATACACACATAGAGTAGCCAAGAAATTTTTGGCTCAATTGGTTTCTTCAATATCGACTCAAAATAATTTGAGATTTAAAGAGACAATTCTAAATGAAGATTTTTATAATTTTTAAATTATTTTTTTTTGCAAAATATATTATTTAAAATTTAATTTTTTCATTATTAAGATAAAAAATTATTTATTAAATATTTAAATTTAATTTTTTTATATTTGGGGGTTAATTGATTTTAAGGTATAGTTGGGAGGTAAAATAAAATTCTAAATGAAATTTAGTGTTACGTTAGTACATTCCTTTTGATTGTAAACAAAATCCGACGACAAAAATAAATTGATCAAATTTAAAAAGTTTAGATGTCAAATTAAAATAAGACAAAATCTAAGTGCCAAATTGATTATCCCGTAATAATTTTGGTGCAAAATGGCATTTCCTTCTCGTACTATCAAAGATTTGCTCACTGTCTCACCCTCTTTGCGGTCTCACATTTTTGAAGTTGTGTGAACTTTCCACTTTACCAAAATTATCTAAAACGCATCTGTTATTTACAATTCAATTGACTTGCATGATGATTCACTTTGAGTAAAAGATTTACATCAAGACACGAGTCAAGAAGCTTTTAAGAGGAAGCGTTGCGTTGCATTGCACATGCTCATGGAAGATTTATACTTTTTCTTTTGTTATTAATGGGAAAAAATAGAAATATCTTTCCATCCTTGATGAACAAAAAGTGGGTTTTGGAGCCGTGGTTTGGTTGGGGGGCAGCGGGTACATATGGACTCTTTTTTGATTGGTATTATCAATGTACTTCTGTGTTTTCCCTAAGTTAATGCTTACATCAATTATTTATGCTATTAATGTTTATTTGTTTATTCTTCATAGTTTCAATACACACACATCGCGTGTGCTTACCCTCTAGTTTTTGAATTGCCCAAATAGAATCCTTCGAACTGAACCAAACTGCCTGAATTGACACCAATTTGGTTCAGGGGGTGCTCCACAAGAAAACTGACCTGATTGGTTGAGTCCCAATACCAGGTTATTCCCTGACTCTATCGAACCGATTTCACCCTTTCATCAACATGCATCTTCTTTTTGTGTTTGTGCTCTTTAAGTTCTCAAATTTGCCATTGGTATTAGCAGAGAATGTGAGTTTTGATTTCTCATCGTTCACTCTTCTAAACCTCATTCTTCTTTGTGATTTCTACTTCTGGAATACCATCTTCAAGATCCAACATAGTAATTTACAACTTTTGAATTGCTATATATATTCTATCCGCAAGGGTAATAACAAATTCATCTTTGTCCAATTCGATACTACAATCGATTCACTCTTCGTCTAAATTACTGGTATTGAAATTTATGTAGGTGCCCTTCTCTCAATTTCTCGGTTTCATGAATTATATGACATGAAAAGTAACAAATTATGGTTTTATTATTTGCTTACTTGGTGGTGGTGAAAATACTAGAAAAAAATTATATTTTATTGATAAATAATGTAAAGAAAATAAGATACAAATAGATTAGGCTGAGGTACGGATATCTTGTTTTTTTTAAGGAGATCAAGCCCACTGTAGTAGGAAGAACCTAAATACCGATGCAGCAATCACAAAACTATGACTTGTCCCCTCTAGGATACAACAACCCAACCACTTGTCATATAGTTCAAGCCAACTTTGCACAAGATGGTGAACCCAAAGCTCTACTAAGAAAAACATCTTTCTTTGCTAGTAATCTCTCAAGTATAGAAAATAGTTGGTGTGTTTGTGTAGAAAAGAGTAGATGTGAGGAACTATTTATAGGCCACTAGGACGTTACAAAATACACTAAAAAATAATAATGACCATGAACCTAGAGAAAAGGGAGAGTGTATCCAAATATGAATTCACTACCAAGTTCATGAATTCTAATTAAACTCTATTTATGAACAAGACAAAAGGTCGCCAAAACAATGAATCTCCATTCATGAATAAGACGAGTTTCATGAACAAGACAAAAGAAGATTCATGAACAAAATATATAAATAAATAAATAAAAGATATTAAAATGGTCCAACAATCCCCCACTCATTTTAATATCAACAAGGATAAGAGAGATTACCAAACAAAAATAGACTAGTATGTATCATGAAGGTGTGCTCTGCATTGAACCTTCATTAGTGAAACAGCAACCTCTACTCTAGAGTCAGTAGTGGTCTCAAACTTGAACTATGACTGCTTAGGGGAAATAAAGTATTACTGCTCACACATAGTAATCCAGGTGTTGACATGAGCTTTTAATAGCTAGCACATTGCGGCCTTGTGCTTATCTTAGTTTTCATGAGCATGTTTGAGAATAAGCCTTATTCTCATAGAAAACGGCCCCACTTTCACGTTCACATAGGTGAAATCTGTCAAGGATGTTCCTATAATTGACACACCCCACTCAACAAGAGCTATAGAATTTCATTAAATGTATAAAACTCAACTCTTCAACATTACAGGACAAATGCACTTACATCATAGGGATGGATAACAAAATATTAAAGAGTGCATTTTTACAACCACCATATGATTCGTTCTTCCCATTGAACCTAATTACAGGATCTCTCGTCTCTAGGTTGGATATCCTTATACATGGTTTATGATTTTATAGGCTTCAAACCCATCCCCCTAGATGTATTCCAGACCTTATCTCTCGCCAAGGCCTTGGTTAACGGATCCGCAAGATTATCACAAGATCTTACATAATTCATAGTTATGATACCATTACTCAAACAGAATCTCACATTACTGTGTTTCTTTCGAATAAGTCTGGATTTACCATTATAAAAATGGTTGTTCACTTTACCAATAGCAGCAGTGCTATCACAACGAATTAACATATGAGGAATTGGTTTTTCCTAAAAAAGGATTTCATGTAACAAATCTCTCAACCAATCCGCTTCCTCACATGCTGAAGCTAACGCTATAAGCTCAGTTTCCATTGTAGAATTAGCAATTATAGTCTATTTTTTAGACTTCCAACATATAACACCACCACTCAAGGTAAAAATAAAACCCGAGGTAGAGAGAGAATCACCTAACAAAGTATTCCAATCGGCATCACTATATTTCTCAAGTACTGCAAGATACTTGTTATAAAACAAACCATAATTTTTAGTACCAGATAAATATCTCATAATTCTTCCCATGGCTAGCCAATAATCTCGACTTGGCTTGCTAGTAAACTTGCTAAGTATTCCAACAGCATATGCAATGTCACATCTAGTACAGTCAGTAGCTTATCTCAAACTACCAATCATGCTAGCATATTCCTTTTGATTAATCACTTCTTTTTCATTTGTTATAACAGATAAATGTATGCTTGCATCAAAAGGAATAGTAACATGTTTACAGTTTAACATGTTTACAGTTTAGAAAATTATATTTTTTTAAAATTTTCTCAACATAATGCGACTAATCAAGAAAAATGCCATCCTTAGTTTTAGTAATTTTAATTCCCAAAATAAAATTGACTTTACCAAGATCTTTCATATCAAAGTGGCTATTAAGCATATTTTTAGTCTCATTTATAATATGCAAATTAGAGCCAAAGATAAGTAGATCATCTACATATAGGCTAATAATTACACGTGCATTCTCACAAGTTTTATAATATATGCACTTATCACATTCATTAGTCTTATAGCCATTCTCAAGCATGCAGGAATCAAATTTCTCATGCCACTATTTAGGAGCTTGTTTTAAACCATAAAGGGATTTAGTTAACTTACACACCTTACTTTCTTGGCTAGGCTCCACAAAGCTTTCGAGTTGGTCCACGTAAATCTCCTCATCTAGATCTCCATTTAGAAATGCTGTTTTCACATCCATTTGATGAATTTTTAATTCATGAATTGTAGCCACTGCTATCAATAATCTAATGGATGTAACTTTAGTAACTAGAGAAAAAGTATTAAAGAAATCAACATTAACTTGTTGCTTAAAACCTTTAGCGACAAGCCTCGCTTTATATTTATCTATAGTTCTATCCGGTTTAAGTTTTTTACGACGGACCCATTTACACCCAATAGTTTTACAACCTAGAGGTAAATCCACTACTTTCCATGTTTTATTTGAAAGTAGTGAATCTATTTCATCATTTACAGCCTCTTTCCAGAAAATAGCATCAGGTGATGATAAAACTTCTTGCACCGTAAAAAGAATTTCTTCCACATTGTAAAGATAAGAGTCAGGGCTAAAATCTTTTTCAACTCTAGCTCGTTTACTTCTTCTTGGTTGGATTTGAAAATTTTTCTTGTTCTTGAAAAACTTGAGGAATAGAAGAGCTAGGCATAGATAAAATATTTTCAGAAATTATTTGACCCCCACTATTTCTAGATTTGAAAGAAAATTTATTTTCATGAAAAATAGCATCACCTGATTCAAAAATAATATTATTTTCCATGTCAAAAAATCTATAAGCTGTACTATGCAATGCATACCCAAGAAAAGCACAGATGGTAGCTTGTTCACCCAATTTAGGTCGTTTAGGATTTGCAAGCCTCACAAAAGCTAAACAACCCCAAACCCTCAAATAACCTAGATTTGGTTTATGCCCCCGCCACAACTCATAAGGTACAATTTTAGTCTTTTTGTGTGGTACTCTATTTATCACATGGCAAGCTGTCAAAATAGCCTCGCCCCAAAGATTTGAGGGAGCACCTGAATCGATAAGCATAGCATTCGTCAAGTCAATTAACGTTCTATTTTTTCTTTCAGCTCATCAAGTCAATTAACGTTCTATTTTTTCTTTCAGCTCATCAAGTCAATTAACGTTCTATTTTTTCTTTCAGCTACGCCATTAGATGAAAGTGAATATGGTGGAGTAGTCTCATGAATAATTCTCAATGACTGAACAAAAGAGTTGAATCCAAGAGATTCATACTCCCGGCCTCTATCATTTCTAATTCTCTTAATCTTTTTACCGAATTGATTTTCCACTTCAAGAAGAAATTCTTCAAATTTCTCAAAAGCATCACTTTTATTTTTTAATAAATATACGTTTGTGTATTTTGAAAAATCATCAATAAAAGTGATAAAATATCAATTACCACCCCGAGTTAAAATTCCTTCAAACTCACACAAATCAGTATGAAATAATTCTAGCAATTCGGTATTTTTTTCAACACTTTTATGAGGCCTTTTGGTAATTTTTGCTTTACTGCAAACCTCACATTTCTCAAAAGTTTTTTTCACTTTAGGAATTAATCCTAAACTACACATGATTCCCACATATTTACTGTTAATATGACACAAGCAAGCATGCCAAAAATTGACAAAAGACAAAGTGTAAGTGGTGTTGTAGTAATAATAATAAAATTAATCAGCAAGGAAATTTAAGAGATAAAAATGACATTTATACTCATCTATATTGCAGGAAGCCACTTTTGCTTCAAGTGACACGTAGTCTTTATCATTCATCTTCTCGGTTGAGATTTTGTTTGGGTTCTTCTCAGTAAGAACATATGCAACTTTCAAAAGGCTTAGGTGAAAAATAACTTTTCCTTTCCACCTCTTAAAATGAACTCCCTTGAACTTGAAAGGCTTGTTGAGATCTCCAATTCTATCATTAGTTTTTTCTAGTACTTGTTCCATGGTTGATCTCCTTAAAATTGTTGGTGAAAATACCAGAAAAATTATATTTTATTGATAAATAATGCAAAGAAAATAAGATACAAATAAATTAGACTGAGGCACGGATATCTCATTTTCTTTAAGGAGATCAAGCCCACTACAGTAGAAAGAACCCAAATACTGATGCAACAGTCACAAAACTATGATTTGTCCCCTTCAGGATATAACAGCTCGACCACTTGTCGTATGGTTCAAGCCAACTCTACACAAGATGGTGAACCCAAAGCTCCACCAAAAAAAACACCATTCTTTGCTAGTAATTTCTCAAGTATAGAAAATAGTTGGTGTGTTTGTGTAGAAAAGAGTAGATGTGAGGAACTATTTAAAGGCCACTAGGACGTTACAAAATACACCAAAAAATAATAATGACCATGAATCTAGAGAAAAGGGAGAGTGTATCCAAATATGAATTCACCACCAAGTTCACGAATTCTAATTAAACTCCATTCATGAACAAGACAAAAGGTCACCAAAACAATGAATCTCCATTCATGAACAAGATGAGATTTATGAACAAGACAAAAGAAGATTCATGAACAAAATATATAAATAAATAAATAAAAGATATTAAAATGGTCCGACACTTGGTAATCAATTTTATAACGTTTTGTTTTCGTAGTTCTTATTCTTATCTTAAAGTTCTTTGTTTAATAAATATATATTTTTATCTTTGATAAATTTTCTTTGACTATTAGGTTTTCTTTCTAATAAATATATTATTTTTTGCTTGATTTTACTTTGTGTATTGGTTTGTTTGCCAAAAAATCCTAGGAACAGAATTCATAACTTCTGGATCATAATGCTAGATGCTAAAAAAATGGACATCTTTCTCGCAATTTTTATTGAGACTAATTTCTTTCTCAAATTTCTTTGCATCAAAATTATATATTTTTTTTCTAATTACATTTGTAATATTTTGTTTATTTTTTGCAATTTTTCCCCTAATTTTTTAATTTAAATTACTAGCATTGAAATTTTTGTAGTTTCGTTTCTCTCAATTTCTCGATTTCCTTAATTATATGACCCGCAAACAATAACAAATTTATCAGTTATGGTTTTATAATTTGGTTACTTGGTAATTATCTTTGTAATGTTTGGTTTTTGTCATTCTTATTCTTGTCTTACAATTTTTTGTTTAATATTTTATTTGTTTTCAATAAATTGTCTATAATTATTTGGGTTTTTTTTTTTTTTGTGGATAAATATATTATTTATTGCTTGATTTCCTTTTTATCTTTTGAAGTGGTGGTTTGCCAAGAAATCTTGAGAACATAATTCTTAGCGCTATTGGATCCCAATGCAAGGGGTTAAAAAAAAACAAACATCTCTTTCTCACAGTCTCCATCAAGACCAAAGTTTTAAAAGGCTTTACTGAGGCTTGCCTCGAGGCAAGGCTAAGGAAAAACGTCTCAAGGCTTTGATTTTTAAGCTTTACTTTTCAAAGGCTTGCACACACAGTTTGAGACATGTGCATTAGATGCGCCTTCTATGCCTTCCACGTAGGCCTGTACATGGATCGGATTCGGATCAGAATTGTTAAAATCCGAATCCGATCTGAATCCATTTATTTATTTATTGAGCTATAATTTTATATAATTTGATTTTTTTTTTCCATTTTGTGTTTTCTTCATTCAAATTGAGAATAATCGGATCAGATCAAATTTTTGCATATTCAATCAGGTTAATAAATGGATTAAATGGATTCGGATTATTGGATTGTCGAGCCGGGTTTTTTGTAAATGGATTTAGATCTTCAGATTGGATTTGGATTTGGATTAAATCCAATCCATTGGCAGCCCCATTTCTACGCATAAGCATGTGAGGAGCACGCATATGAAGAGTTTACCTTAGGGTCTTGTTAAACTTACTTTAGTAGATGATTTAAACATAAAAAAATAAAAAAATAAAAAATAAAAAAGGAGCCCTTTTACAACGGTATAGAAAAATGAAGTAAATAACCTATCAAGAAAAAACACAAAGTTAATGCTCAGTGAGAAGCTCAATCACTAAAGTTAAGAATATTAATTTTATTTTCAATAAAGCAAAGCTTCCTTCTCTGCAGTGAACCTTGAGCAGAAAAGCATTTATATCTTTATATTTAATTTTTATGTATTTATTTATTATTTTAAAATATTTATTAAGTATAAAAATTTAGAATTTGAAATGCTTGCGACTCAACGCCTTTAGGCTTATGCCTCACCTCATGAGGTGTAACATGCCTCACATTACACATTTGCCTTTAAAAACTTCTATTGAGACGTTTCTCTCAGATTTTTTTGCAATCAAAATAATAATATTAATTTGTAGTTCAATTTGTAATATTTTGTTTTTTTTTTCCATTCCCCTATTTTTTTCATTTAAATTACTAGTGTTGAAATTTGTGTACTTTCCTTGGTCTCAATTTCTCAATTTCCTTAATTATATGAGTTATGGTTTTACAATTTGGTTACTTGCTAATTATTTTTATAATGTTTGATTTTCAAGTTTCTTATTCTTGTTTTATAATTCTTTGTTTAATAGTTTCTTTGTTTCTGACAAAGTTTCTCTAATTATTAGGTTTTTTTTCTAATAAATATATTATTTATTTAATTTGTCTATTGGTTTGTTTGCTAAGAAATCCTGGGAGAACAGAATTCATAACTTTTGGATCTCAATACTTGGTGATACAAAAACGAACATCTTTCTCGCAATCTTCATTGATACTAAGGTTCTCTCTTCGATTTTTTTGCAATCAAAATTATAATCTTAATTTCTAATTAAATTTGTAATATTTAGTTTCTTTTTTGCAATTTTTTTTTCCATTTAAATTAATAGTATTGAAATTTGTGTTTCGTTTCTATCAATTTCTTAATTATATGATATATGAACAGTAACGAATTTATCTGTTATGGTTTTATAATTTGATTATTTGGTAATTATTTTTATAATGTATGGTTTTTGTAGTTCATATTCTCGCCTTGCTGTTCTTTGTTTAATATTTTATTTTATTTTTGATAAATTTTCTTCAATTATTTGGTTTTTTTTATTATATAAATATATTATTTATTGCTTGATACTTGATTTCACTTTGTCTATTGCTTTGTTTGCCAAAGAAATCTTAGAAAACTAATTCATAAACTTTTGGATCTCAATACTTGATGTTAAAAAATGTACAGCTTTTTCTCGCAATCTCCATTGAAATTAAATTTCTATCTTAGAATTGTTTGCAATTAAAATTATAATCTTAATCTCTTATTAAATTCTTAATATTTTGTTTCCTTTTCACAATATTTTTTTTTTTTGTTTCATTTAAATTACTAGTGTTGAAATTTGTGTTGTTTTATTTCTCTCATTTTCACAATTTTCCTAATTATTTGACATATAAACTGTAACAAATTTATCTGTTATGGTTTCCTCAATTTCTTGATTTCCTTAATTATTTGATATATAAACTGTAACAAATTTATCGGTTACGGTTTTCTGAATTTCTCAATTTCCTTAATTATTTGATATATAAACTATAACAAATTTATCTGTTATGGTTTTGTAATTTGGTTACTTGATAATTATTTTATAATGTTTGGTTTCATAGTTCTTACTATTGTCGTGCAGTTATTTGTTTAATGTTTTCTTTGATTTTGTTTTCTTTTTTTTCTTCTAATTATTTGTTTGTATTTTTTTTTTTTTTGGATAAATATATTATCTATTGTTTGATTTTACTTTGTCTATTGGTTTATTAGCCAAGAAATCTTGGGAATATAATTCATGACTTTTTGGATCTCAATGATCGATGTTAAAAAATAGACATCTCTTTCTCACAATCTCCATTAAGACTAAGTTTCTCTCTCAGATTTCTTTGCAATCGAGATTATGATATTAATTTCTAATCAAATTTTTAATTGTTTATCTATCACATTATGTTTTGTTTGAATTGATGGTAATTAACTTTTCTATATATATTTATTTATTTATTTTCCAATTTTTTTTTCCTTTAAATTACTTGTGTTTAAATTTTTGTAAGTGCCCTTCTCTCAATTTCTTTAGTTATATGACATATGAATATTAACAAATTTATTTGTTGTGGTTTTATAATTTGGTTATTTGGTAATTAATCTTATAATGTTTGGTTTTCATAGTTCTTACTATTGTCATGCAATTCTTTGTTTAATATTTTCTTTAAGTTTGATTTGATAAATGTTCTCTAATTATTTGGTTTTTTTTTTATAATAAATATATTATTTATTTCTTAATTTTTATTTGGTCTATTGGTTTGTTTGCTACGAAATCTTGGGAACATAATTCATAACCTTTCAATTTCAATGTTTGATGTTAAAAAATTGGACATCTCTTTCTCGCAATCTCCATTGAGACTAGATTTCTCTATTAAGATTTTTTAGCAATCAAAATCTATAATTTTAGTTTCTAATTAATTTCTTTTTTTTTTTTCCAAATTTTTTTTCCTTTAAATTATGAATTATTAGTATAGGAATTTGTGTTGGTGAGTTTCTTGCAAATTCTTGATTTCCTTAATTATATGGCATATGAATAGTAATAAATTTATCAGTTATGGTTTTATAATTTGGTTACTTGGTAATTATTTTTATAAACTTTGGTTTTTATAGTTCTTATTCTTGTTTTACAATTTTTTGTTTAATAATTTCTTTGTTTTCAATATGGAAGTGTATTTCTTTTTGTAACAGAGTTTAGAAGTAGTAGAAGGTTGGAGATTGAAGAGACCCAACTCTGAGATTCTAGGAAGGCGAATGTTCCCAGTTAAGAAAGAAATCGAACCTCGTCGGCGAATTCTCTTTCTCTGCGGTCAATCATTCAAGTTTGAGGAGATGCTAGTGAGTATAGATGGGTGGTGTCGGTTGTTCATTGTTGAGAGAGGGGAGGGGCTTCGACAGGAGGTGGTATTGAACAGGTCGAAGATGCACTAGTTGGTGGCCAGATTGAAGATTGCATCGATGGGACCCAGTAATCTACAGTTTCTGGGCCGCTTTAGTGGAGGTAATCGGACTGTCGCAGCTTGGGCTCATAGCGAGGAAGGTGGTGGTTCGTCGGTTCAAATAGTGGTAGGTGGAAGGGGGTGGCGTTGGTCATTGAAGGCTTCGACTTGTGCAATGTTCGGGTAGTGCGATCTAGTGGATCGCAGAAGCTGTCATCTACATCTATTTTGAAGGAATCGACCAACCATTGAGAGTTCGAAGAGGCAGTTCGCATAAGGATGGAAGTCGATTGGTTTAGGATATTGGATAGTTCATTGGTGGGGATGGTAGAGGGGATGGGTGGGAAAGGGTTGAGCTTTGTGACTATCTCGGAATAGGTTGATCGCTAGTGGCAGCTATAGGAGAAGGTGGATGTATGTCTATTAGGAGACAAGGCTTTCTTGTTTGTTTTGCCAACTAGAAATGAGGCAAAGGCAATGTTGCGGCAGCAGTGGATTATGGATGGGCGAGATTTAATGCTGGAGTGGTGGTCACCATTGGCCCTTTGCACTTTGGGGAAGATAGAGAAGTCTGAGAAAAGTGTTTGGATTCGGGTGATGGGTCTGCCTATCCATCTTTGTGGGGGAAGAGGTGCACCGTGCCATTGGCAACCGATGTGGTAGTTTTGTGGCGACGGATGAATCATCGGTGGACCTGGGCTCTTTTCGAATGAGTGTGAGATGCTCGGAACATATGAGTTTCCCTTCGATGGGGGCTGTGGTGGTTCTCATTGCCAGTTTGGGTGGAGATAGAACCAATGGTAGAGAGGGCATCGCTGTTGGCCGTGAAGGATGGTGGATTTGGACCATCTAAGGAAAGGAGATATTTTCGGCACTCAGATCAGAATTTGCCGTGGATTTTGGGGTGGAGGATTACTTGCAGAGATTCAGGAAGGTAGGAAGACCCATGGGCAATCAGGCCAAACCTAGCCCTCAGCAAGGAAATGGGTTGGGTCACCCTAAGGCTTATAAGAGGGGTCAGATGGGTTTCCTAAAGACCCAAGATGCAAACATAGGAGTTTTGGGCTAGCAACGATGGGTTGAGGCTAAAAATAATTGGAATCCACAGCTGGGCCATTGTAGACTGCCCGAACTCTCTCCATGCGCTCCCCTTTCGGAGAGGGCGCGAATTGGGTTCTAGCTACTACAGTTCGGACTCCTATCACAGTTCTGAATCTAATCTCACAAAGTGCAATGTAAGACTGATAAATCACCAAAGAGTCCAAATCCGGCAAATCGTTTTGGAAAATATATTTTAATCAAAAAGCGCCAAACATGGACTCCTAACATGGACTACTTTGCTAAATTACAGAGTCGCCACCTAAATATTTTATTACTGGAAATTTAGGAAACCCTGACTCGTGCCTAAGGCCACGTGTCCATTATCACCAAAGTTGCCTCGGCTCGAGAACTTGGGTATGAGAGGGGAAGGTCCTGAAATGAGCACCCCCGCTTGCCCGATCAAAGGATCGGCCTCTACTAAACATGATATGTTATTTTGAAAACACATGTGTTCTTATTCCGGTTATTAGCTAACCTTACTATGTGATGCGCATAGGATACAAGTATAGACTAAGTCGCAAGACTTGGACCAAATCATCTCATGTTTGTTTTTCGAAAATGGTTTGAAAATGCCACCATCACGGTGGGATAAAGTGCGGATTTGCCACCCACGAGTGGGCTTAAAACAACATGATTTTGCCACTCCGCAAAGTGGGCTTAAAACATACATTTGATGAATTGTCCCAATTCACGCAACGAAGCCTTCATCCACAGACATTCATACAGTTTATCAACTAAGCAAATAGCCTCATGGCAAGGATGCTGCCATGGCAACACTTACACTCATGCAAGTATGCTAAAGCGTAAACACTTACAGTGTACTCTGAGCCAAAACAGAAAACTAGCTAGAAATATGCATGATCCTAACTATATTAGATGCCTAATGCAACACATGCAAAATGCAATTAAATAGGCTCGGCTATCTAAGATGGCATATGAGTTGCAACACTTGATAACATGTTTTGAACACATATTCAAGAAAGTGTATTGAAATACGATGCAGTTTGAATGATGCACCGAGCCCGGTGCATGCAAGACAAATAAACGATGCACGCATGCATAGCATAAGTTATGTTAATCAAAATATGCCCTAAACTAACCATCGAAAGATGATAAGTAAAAGGGAGAAAGAAGTGGGGTTAGAAGACATGCACACACACACACACACTTATTACGACATTGTGCCCTCTCGATGGAGGGTCTGAATAAATAAGCTAAGCTAACTTAAGCTAACCTAACTAATCTAATTAAACTAATTGGATTAATTATTACAAACCAAATTGAATAACTAGTAAACTACTTACTAATTATTACATCACTTTAACTAATTAACAAATTAATTAATTAAATTACAAAATCAAATGCTAATCGAGTAGAGCACTAAATTAAACTACTTTAGCTTTGTTTGAAGATGTTGAACATGCATGCTCGCATTCGGTTTCTCACCCCGAAAAGCTCTCCGGTTTGCTCTTTAGAGGCTCTGTTTGCAGTGTGTCTTCAAGATCTTTCTGCTGAACCTTACCAAATCAAGGCTAGGGAGTGCACTAGTGGCCTGCCGGCCATGAAGAGCTGTTGCCGGCCACCTGCGGGCCAAAGATGGGCCTTTGCCGGCTAACAATGCAAGGGTGCTGACCATCAGTGTGGCATTGCCAGCCACTGGCGTGCTGTGACACCAAACTGCAACAGAGCACAAAACAGAGAAAATAGAGGGTCTCCCAAAAACATGTGTGTGCCATGCCACTTCTTATCATCTCAAAACATCAAAGAAGTTGCATAATTGAATCCAAGACCATCAATCGAGTGTTTTGAATGCATGATGGCCTAAAACCCAACTTGTACACATTCAATAAATGTACAACAAACAAGACACTAAGACCATGGCCTTATCATGAGTGATCAAAGGCAAGGGAGACAAAGGAAATTGGCTCATTTTCATCACTTTGAGTATGAAATGGGCCAATTCACCTTGTCTTCAATATAACGTCCGATTGAACACCATGCAATGCAAACAACATGCTTATCTTGGCATGTTTTACTTGGTTGATTTTGTTTACACATTTTAACATTACCGATCCATTCTTTAACCGGTTAAGTGTAATGTGAGTGTCCTCTAACGAGAAGAGGTCAACCAAAAAGGGGGTTTAAGGTGTGAGAGGGATGATGCCTTTGACTAGGAGGAACTCTCAAAAGAGGGTTAAAGCCATTTGAGCACCAACCCTACCTCATGTTTAAACACAACCTTAAGGCCAAGCCACCCTCAAAGCAAATTGAAAAATGAAGAAATGAGGGAGATAGAAGATATTCAATACTGATGTGGCATGAAACATAAGACTCTAACACGCAAACAACGTATGCACAACATGTTAAGAGACTTAAGTATTAAAACTAGTGAAGGACACAACACTAGAATCATCCAATACAATGCTCAATGGATTAAACCAGCCCTAAACAGACCTCATGTATGCCAAAACGGTGGCCAAATGTACTGAGATGACAGCATGAAAGGCAAAGAAAACATGCTAATGTATTGGCTCATCAACAAGGCATAAGGCACAACTCTTAAACAAAATTAAAGAGTGATATATGTGAGAGTGTGACAAGGCTACATGCACTGAAATCATGTGTGGAATGATGCTAAGGCATGCAAACAACTCAAGTAAAGCATGTCAAGGGCCTTAAAACTCAAAGCTAGTGAGCAAGATTACACTATGGCTATACAAAGCAAGTCCCAAATGACCAAGACCATTCAAAACAGAGTTCAATCATGCTAAAATATGAGCAAAAACATGATGGAGTGTAGCCAACACATCCTAGAATAATAGGCTAAAACATCAAACATGTTAAGCTAGTAAGCAAGATTTACACTACAAGTGTAAGAAGCATGCAAGAAGTGGCCAAGCCAACCACAGACAGAGCTAAAACATGTTTAAAAAGTCACAAAAACATGCTTAGATCAAGTCAAGGGATGGTAGAAAAACATGCTCAAGTATGAGGCCATCAACACAAGCAACAAGATACAAAGAGAGGGGATGACCCCATTCTATTTTAAGCCTCAAAACCAACTTTGTACCACTGAAATTCCTGAGTTTCAATGGTTAGATGGCCAAGAAAATGTTAATAAAAAAGCTTAGCAAGGTGGCTCAACAGGCTTTACAAGCCAAAGAGCAAAAGAGGGGAACCACCTCCTAACCACACAAGACTCAAACCAACATTTTTAAGCCTTGAAAATAGAAATTTTTTGAGACAAAAACCAGCTTCAAAGTTGCATACAAAGATGGCAAACAATGAACTAGAACAAAGCTTAAAAGGGTGAAATCCTTACCCTTGTAGCACAAAGAAGGAAACAAAGAAGCTTCAAGCCAAAACCACTCCAAGGAGCTTAAACAAGGCCTCCAAGAACCTCTAGTCTAAGGCTAAGGCGTTTGGCTAAGGATGCTAGTGCAAATATGCAAGAAAAACTCACTTTCAAGGCTAAAATGTAGAGAGAGAGAGTATTCTAGAGAGAGAGAGATGAAGAAATATCTCAGCCAAAATTTTGTTACCCTTTGCATGCAAGAAGATGAGCTCTATGTATAGGAGATACAAAGAGCCTTCAAACAAATCCAGCCTTCCACGTGCATGTAGATGAGCTATCCTGTAAACAGCTGGCTCAAAATATATGAAAAAATATCTTTTGAAACATTGGTGGCTGGCCGGCCGGCAATCAGTGGTGGTCGGCAGTGCCTTATTGATGGTCGGCAGGGCAAAGCCCATGGCCGGCAGGCCATCCAGGACATCACAAAGCAAAGACCAACACATAGTCCAAAAATGAGATAGAATGGAAATAGGGTTTGGAAGGATCAAACCTGGAGCATTTCGTCGCGAAATTCGAACACTTGACGAGCAATCAAACTTATTGCTGGATGAACCTACAAGAACATCCAAGTCTTAAGGACGGTCAAAAATGGGGTGTCTACAGCCATAAGGTTACGCTGGGGGGAAGCCTAGTTCGAGTCTCAAGCCCACAGAGGAGTGAACTGGGCCAAAAATCATTCCAGACTCACCCAGAGTCCTTTGATGTGGGTCGGGTTGACGTGTAGTTGGGTCGTCACGGGGATGAGGATGCAAACCCAGAGGTTCTAGGTCGGGTGGAGTCAATAGACGTTGACGATCATCAGTGTTGGACATAGGCGATGTTGGGGATGAAGTTGGTGGTGCACCGAGATCCGACGGATGATGGCGTCAGGTCGAGGGTGTTGTCAGATGATGATGGGATTGATTCTCAATTGGCCGACTCAGATTCTGAAGAAGGGGAGATCCATCGAAACACTGAGGGGTCTGGCCGCATCATCTGGGCTGATAGAGGTGGGCATGGTGACGATTATGATGCAAGAAAACTAGCAATGGTGTTGCACTCTATCACAGTGGCGAATAATGTCTTGGAGGATGAGCCAGGATTGTGTAGAGAGACTTTAAATGGGGTTGCAACATTGTCGGCTGAGGAACTGTCGGAATGGGTGCTCGAGCATATCATTGAGGTGAGTCACTATCTGGGTTTGTCATTTGAAGGCCATGAAGAGGAGGCTTTTCATTTGTTTTCACCAATGAAGGCATTGTGGCGGCAAGGGGCCTTTAGCACAAGGTTGACCACACCTTCTGCAGGCCCTGGTAAGAGAACTAGAGAGCTTAGGAATCTAGAATGCATTGTTAACTATGACCATGAAGTAAAGATTGTGGGACGGGTGTTAGGAAAGTTCGAGATGGACCTCTTTTGTTGAAATGAAGTTAAAAATCCTATCTTGGAATGTACGGGGTTTGAATGACACAAACAAGAGGGTAGCGGTAAAGGCAGTGTTGCAAAAGGTTAAAGTTGATGTTGTCTGTTTACAAGAAACTAAGATGGCAAGCTTGGGGGTGGAGCTAATTTGGGAAGTATGGGGGGGAGGTTTGTGGAATGGTTGTTTTTGCTGGCAGTAGGTACAACAGGTGGGATTCTTCTTTGTTGGGACAAGAAGGTGGTGGTTCGGGAGGAGGAGAAGGAGGAGAAGGTTAGGGGTTTTTCGATTTCTTGTTTATTTCGGTGTGTTGAGGATAATTTCCGGTGGGGTTTTATTGGGGTGTATGGTCCAGTGCAGAATTCAGAGCGGGGTTTGTTCTTGGAGGAGTTAGAGAGTGCTACGTTTCACTGGGATGTTCCATGGTGCGTAGAGGGTGACTTTTATATTGTTAGATGGTCATCAGAGAATGTGAGAAATCCTCGAGTATCGAGGTCAATGAGGACCTTTTGTTCTTTCATAGACGATTTGCAGTTGGTTGATTTACCGATACAGAAGGGTAGTTTCACTTGGTCGAATAGACAGAGCTTGTCTTGTATTGACCGTTTCTTGGTTATTGGGGGATGAGAAGAGCATTTTTCGGAGGTTGTGCAGGTCTGCCTTCCTCGACTAGTTTATGTTCATTGGTCCATTCTTCTTGACAACGGGGGGACTCGCGGTGGCCCTACACCGTTTCAATTTAAGAATATGTGGTTGCGTACAGAAGGCTTATTGGAGTTGGTCCGTGGATGGTGGAACAGTTATGGGGCTTCAGGCTCTCCTAGTTGTATGTTGGCTTATAAATTGAAGATGCTGAAAGGCAAATTGAATAATTGGAATAAGGAGGTGTTTGGTCGGTTAGAGGGCCAAAAAGCGGAGGTGATGTCTTTGTTTCAATCCTTAGATGAGTTAGAAGCACAAGGAGGTTTGACTAGTGATGGAGTGCTTCGAAAGGAGGCGGCTAGACAAGATTTTTTTCGTATCTCCCGTATGGAAGAGGTGTGTTTTAGACAGAAATCTAGATGCTTGTGGTTAAAGGATGGGGATCGTAATACGAAATTTTTTATCGGATGGCAAATGCACATCAACGAGTCAATCAGATTAGTAGGCTACGGGTGGATAGTCGAGAGTTATGTTTGGATGTGGAGATTAAAGAAGGGGTCGTGGGTTTCTATCAGTATCTGTTTCGATACCAAGAAGGGGCATGGCGTCCAGGTTTGGAGGGGGTTCATTTTGATATGATTTCGGGAGAGGATAAGGCGATGTTGAAGCAACTTTTTATGGAGCAAGAAGTGTTTAAGGCTTTGAGGGCCATGTGTAGCTCGACTTTTTCATGCTCCTTTCGGAAGACGAATAAGCCCTACAGTATCGGACTCCCGTGGTTCTGAATCTAATCTCACAAGTGCAATGTGAAATAGATAAATACCAAAGAGTCCAAATCCGGAAAATCTTTTGGAAAATCGATTTTGAATCAAATTGCCAAAAATGGACTGCTTTGCCAAATACAGAGTTGCCACCTAAATGTTTTTGGGAAATTTAGAAAACCCATGACTCGTGCCAAAGGCCACGTGTCTGTCATCACCAAGATTGTCTCGACTCGGGAACTTAGGTACGAGAGGGGAAGGTCATGAATTAAGCACCCCCACAGGCCTGATCAAAGATCGGCCTCTACTAATCATGATGTGATTCTTATTTACATTATATGCTCTTGTTCCGGTTATTAGGCTAACATTACTATGTGATGCGCACACACAAGTATAGACTAAGTTTGCAAGAATTGGAACATTTGATTTCATGTTTGTTTGCAAAATTGTTTGTGAATGTGTCACTTGAAAAAGTGGGCTTAAATGTACACTACTCAAATTATTCCAACTCAAGCAACTAGCCTTCATTCACAAGCATTCAAACAGTTTATCACTTAAGCACTTAGCCTCATGGTGAACATGCTAGACATGGAAACAATCACACTCATGCGATATGCTAAAGCAAATAAAAGCTTACCCCAATTCCCAAGGTGAGCTAGAAGAAACAAAAGAGTTGGAAAAAATGCATGATCCTAACGAATGCAAGATGCCTAGTGCAACACATGCAATATGCAATTTACTAAGCTTGGCTACTAAAATGGCACATGAATTGGTTTGATAGCATGCGGTCTAAGCACATATTCAAAGTAGTATTTTAAACTAATAATGCAAGTTAGAATGATGTGCCGAGCTCAATGCATGCAATACAAGTGGATGCAAATCATGGGAAATGCTAAGTAAAACATGATGCCCTAAACTAAGCATCATAAGCAGTTAAATAAAAGGGAGAAAGACGTGGGGTTGGAAGACATACACATCATTACAAGTTTATGCAATCGCACAGGAGGGTCCGAATGAATCAATTAGCTAACTAATTAAAGGTAAGCTAATTATTTAACTACTACAAACCCAAACTATTCTAGCTAGTCATTACAACAAATTAATAAACTATTCTAGCCAACTACTTATTACAAAACAAAATTAATTAACTAGTTTAACTAACTAATTAATTACAACACTTTACAAAATTAACTAGCTACAACTAATTAAGTATGATATGAAATAACTAAATTAACCACTCTAGCTACTTTTTCTTGGGAAATGAGGAATGCTCATGCATGCGTAGACTTTCCACCCGAAAAAGCCACTGTTTCTGCTACCAAATGCCTCTGTTGCACAGTAGAACACTTACACTACTTTCCACCTCCAGATCAATTATGTTCTGCTTCAAAAGTACACTGCTGGATTTTGCACTGGTGGCCGGCAGATGGCCCGCCGTCCACTGGTGGTGGCCTGCCGGCCCCAGGAGTGGCTTGCCAGCCACAGATGACCGGATTTTCCTACTACAACAGAGAGTAAACAGAGCAAGAACAGGGCATTCTCAAGGGTTTGTTTGCACAGCTCACTCCTCCTTATCATCAAACAACTCAAAGAAGTAGTAAGTTTGATTCACAAATCACCAATGGATGCAATTTCATTGCACAATGGCTTATGAATCAAGTGTGCAAGTTCAATGAATGTAACAAAACAAGACTCTCAAAACCGCCTCGCTATTATGAAAGATCAAGGGAAGTAGTTGACAATGAATTTTGAACCGTTTTCATCACTAATGAGTATGAAATGATTCAAGACTCAAGGGTTCAATTAAACCAAATTGTTATCTTACATCACTTTTAATAACCAATTTTATTACTCCATTTTTATTACCAACCATTCTTTATTCAATTGAGTCCAAAGGTGAGTTTAAGTCCTCTAAATGAGAGAAATATCAAACCAAGAGTTGGCTTAAGGCATGAGAGAGATATCATGCCGTTGATAATGAACCTCTAAAAGGGATTAAACCATTAAGCATGACAACCTCAATCTCAAGCTTAAAAGAGCAAGAGGTTTGAAACAACTTTCAAAGCAAAGCATAAGCCAAGAAAGATGGGAGATTGCAGAGGTGATTAAGGGTGAAAGCATGAAATAAATGCTATCAACTCAAATAGGATGGTGGCTAAGGCCTAACCCACCAAACCTATGAGGACAATTACATTACAAGCATGCAATACAAAGCTCAAATACAACAAACAGCTAAGAACAGTCCTAAAATAGGTCTAAAACAATCCTAAAACATGCTCGAATTGAGCTAACACAAGCTAGAATAATTGGCTAAAACATAGAGCATGCTAGGCTAGTAAACAAGACACAAGGAGGAGAGGCTAAGCCCTCCAATTTTGGACTTCAAAACATGTTTTTAGCCACTGAAATAACTCTGAAAATCAGTGTTTAAAAGCTTAAAAAAAAATAAAATGTAAAGGTGGGAAACGCAAGGGTAAAGGCCTTGAGAGTAAGGGGTAAAGAAGGGTGAACCACCCTTCAACCTTTATTGGCCTTAAACCACAAGTTTCAGCCCCAAAATAAAGACTTTATACAGCCCAAAAATAGTTGGAAAATAATATGAAAAAGAGTAAATAAAGCACGAAGACAGACAAAGCTTTATACCTCTTGAAGAGAAGAACTAATTCTAGGCAACAAAACAAAGCAAACACACCCTCAAGAGCACAAACAAGGCTCAAAGATACCTTAACTTGAAGATGGAGAGGTTTGGTTAAGAGTGTATAGGCAAACGTGAAGAAATTTGCAAGAGAGAGAGAGAGAGAGAGAGAGAATTGTAGAGAGAGGAAAAATTTTGCTCCAAAATTTTTCTAACCCCAAAGTAAAATGGGAGGTTTTCTATATATAGAAATATATGAACCTCCCTCAGAAACATCCATCCATACATGTGGGAGCAGATGCATGCATCTGTGCAAACAGCTGGCATAGCTGGTAAACAAAATCTGCAAAACACATTGGTGGCCGGCAAGCCACATCAGTGGCATATAACCAAAAGCAATGGCTAGTAGCCAATAAAAGGGGCCGGCAGGACGCAAAAGGTTGCAGGCTTGAAAATCTTTGGTTTTGGTCCAAAAACAAGACAACAGGGGTGCAAGGTTTGAAAGGCTCAAAGCTATGGCATTCCGTTGAGGACTTCGAGCACTTAACAAGGATATATGCTCATCATTGGGTATGCAAACGATGACGTCCAAGTCGTAAGGGCTGTCAAAAATGGGGTGTCTACAGTTGCCCCTCTTTGACAGATCTCGGAGTCATGAAATGATGTGAAGTAAATGTCAAAGCCCGAAGATGACCCATTTTGACAAGGCCTTAAGACTTGGACAAACAATCAAGAAAGAAATAAATGGTTGTGCCCGTAGGCTGCCTATCCCTTTGCAAGGACTCAAACCAGCGTAGTTCTGGGGCAAGATGCAAATGATATGCACAAAGAATATTTGAAAACTGGACTCACACGCTTCGTGAAGCCAGCTATTTTGAAACCTTATGATTATGCAAGATGATGCAATAAGCAATAATAGATCCAATAAGCAACAACTAGATAACAACACGTGAATGAGTAGCTTCATGCTTAAAACCAACACCAGTTCCATGCAAAAAGATCTAAAACACACTCTGACCACGCCAAAACACGAGACGAGGAAAGAAAACACCGCTTAGGGTTGCGTTTCACGCGTCCTAAGAAACTGAAAAAATGAAAATTGCTCGGGGTCGTGTTTCACGCATCTTGACATAAAAACCACTCAAGGTCGTGTCTCACGCGTTCCAAGAAACAGAGGAACGAAAACCGCTCAGGGTCATGTTTCACATGTCCCGAGATAAAAACCGCTCAAGGTCACGCCTCACACGTCCTGAGATAAAATACACCGAGGGCTGCGCTTCACGCATCTTGAGATACAAGAGAAACCGCTCGGGCTCACACTTCACGCATCCTAAGATAAAACACACCTAGGGTCGCCCTTCACGCGTCTTGAGATACAAGAGAAATCACTCGGGCTCACGCTTCACACATCCCGAGATAAAGCACGCCCAAGGCCATGCTTCACACGTCCTGAGATACAAGAGAAACTGTTCAGGCTCGTGCTTCGCAAGTCTCAAGATAAAACATGCCTAAGGCCGCGCTTCACGTGTCCTGAGATACAAGAGAAATCGCTCAGGCTCGCGCTTCACTCCTCTTGAGATAAAGAAGAGGTGCGCGATAGATGCACAAAGTGAACCGAACAATACAGTGACAATGCATATTCCATGCAAGATAGACAACCGACGTATGATGTTAATTGAAGGCATATTCTATGCAAGAAACAAAAGCATAGTCTATACAAAATCGACAGCATGTTCTACGCACAAATCATAAACGATGTAAGGCACGTGTGCAACATACGTATATGTGAAAATGCACATTTTATGCAATGGGAGAGCACTAAGACGTAATTTGACAAAATGAATAAAACGATATCCGGTGACAACCTCTGATTTACTTCTTGGAGGCATTGCAACATGCTCAAAAAGGATACACCTCGTTCACAGTGGCAAGTGGGGCACGTTCACACACCAGAACATAGCTGCAAGCTCCCAAAATAGAACCTTCCACATACTACCTAAGAAGTAGAAGAACAGAACAGCACTAGGACCCAACTAAGAGCCACCGGCTAACTGCCGACCACCAAGAGAAGCCGCCGACCACCTGCCGGCCACCAGAAAATCTTGCCGGCCATCGATGGCAGATTCAGGGCAAATCGGTCTTTTTGGCTCGGATCTTTAAGTATACATCTCAAGGCTTCATTTCCTCACTTCTCCAAGCTCGAAAATCCTCTCCCTCTCTCTCTAGGCCCTTTCTCTCTCTAGATCCATACTTTATATGCATTTTCCAACGCCCCACGCACACTTTTTCCACAAAACCCTCTTAGCTCTCTACATTTTGAGCCGATCAAATTTTGATTATGTCACTTTTTCTTCATTTTCACCACTTTAGGCTTGTTCCCCTCGAGTTTCTCTTGGGTTTCATGAACTTTCTCAAGTTTTGACTTTTTCTCCCATTTTCTCTTTCTTAGGGTTGACTTTTTTCAAGTTTACCCTCTTTTCTCCATTTTTCTTCACTTTTCACCTACTTTTAACCCATTTTCTAGATGGTAGACAACATACCTCACGACGGAGCTCCGCTTGAGGTTCTACCTGTGTTTCCACCTATAGTTGAGGTAGAGAAGCCAGCAGTTGCTGAGGCCGGTGGGGTGGTAGAAGACATTGAGGCTGACCTTTAGGCGAAGTTCGCGCTAGAGTTCGAGCCAGAGCCATTACCATTAAGAGTGCGGCCCTTCGATCCGAGGACATATCATCCCCGCACACACATATTACTGCCTGGAGGCATTAGGCGTTTCAGCGATTTTGCTCATGGCGCACCAGAGGACCTTTTGCTGAGGAAGCCGGCCTCCCACCTTTCATCCAGCACTATTGAGGTATGAATTGTATGAACTCTATTTTCATGCATTTCTGCCTTTCCTTTAATTGCATTTCTTGCACTGCCTTTCATTTGATTGTACTTTCATCACTGCTTGATTCACTTTTTTTCTCTACTACAAGGAGACTCCTGTGCCTACAGGGGGTACATAGCGACGATGGCGAGGGAGTGGTACAATGAGCTCCCTGCCAAGGTCCGTGACATCGTCGATGAGGCTGGCTTCGGCTTTTTTTGCTCCGGACTAACACGCGTCATAGCGAGCCGTCCTCTTCTCAGAGTGCTGGTGAAAAGGTGGTGGGACACCACCAACTTCTTCCACCACTCCACTGCTGGAGAGATGACGATGACTCTCTGCGACTTTGCCATGATCACAGGCTTGGGAGTAGGGGGTGATCCGATCCCTTTTGACACAGACATGGGCGAGTGGGAGGCTGCTTGGGTCCACCTGTTGGGACCACACCCAACTCTGTATCGGCTAGCCATGGTGAGATACAGTTGGTTTGCCGAGTAGTTCCACGGGAGCGAGCTTGAGACACTAGAGGAGATGGAGCAGTATGCCTGGGCCTTCCTGATATTTGTCCTCAGTACCACCTTGTTTTCGAACAGGTGGAACACTGTGGGTTTATATCTGTTGAGCACCCTAGTGACCCTTCCCCAGGTACAATTCTATGATTGGGGCAGAGCTAGCCTCGCCACCCTTTACAGCTATATGAGCTTCACCTTCCGTATGAGGGGAGAGCGGGTCCGAGGCTACTGGCAAGCCTAGAAGGTACGTGTAGACACCCCATTTTTGACAGCCTTTTAAGACTTGGATGATCTTGCAGGTACATTCGGTGGCGAGTCTGATTGCTCATTGAGTGCTTGAAGTCCGCAATGGAACGCCACAGGTTTGAGTTTTCCAAAACCGGCATCCTTTTTGCCTTATCTTTGGACCATACTCAGGTCCTTTCAGATTGAGGTTGGTGATGGCCTGCTGGCCATTTTTGAGGGCTGCCGGTCATGCCTTTTGGCCTACCGGCCATTGATGTGCCTGGCCGGCCACCAATGAACCCTTGCCGGCCATCATTGATGGCCGGTCGGCTAGCAGTGTTCCAGCAGATATTTTGTGATATTTTGTGCCAACTGTTTGCACAGATTGATGCATCTTCCAACACGTGTGTGGCTGGATCTTGTTGAAAGGAATTTGTATTTTCTATATATATGACCCCTCTCTTGCATGTGGGGGGGGGGGGGTTAGAAAAATTTTGAAGACAAAAATTCTCTCTCTCTCTCTCTCTTGTTATTTTGTGCCTTGAGTCTAATTTCTCTACACTTTTGCACATCAACCCTAAACCAAACACTCTCACCTTGGAGCTGAGGTCTCTTGAGGTCCTTTTTGAGCTCTAGAAGTTGATTTTGGCTTGATTTAGCTTGTTTTGTTGCTCTAAATTGCATCTTGTCTTCAAGAGGTATAACACTTGTATTTTAAGCTTCTTTTAAATACTTGTTTTGCCATCTTTGCATGTTGTTTTTGAGCTGGTTTTGACCTCCAAAAACTCTATTTTTATGGTTTAAAAATGGTGTTTTAAGGCCTTTTTTGAGTTAGGGGTGGTTCACCCTTTTGTTACTTAGTTTGTTAAGCTTTTGTGCCTCTTTTCAAAGCTTTTAAATCAATTTTTTTTTGGCCTTTTAGCCACTAAATTTCAAAGGATTTTTAGTGGTAAAAACTTTGTTTTAAAGTCCAAAATTAGAGGGGTTAGCCTCCCCTCCTTGTGTTTTATTTGCATGCCTAGATAGCTTTACATGTTAGCATGTTTTTCTAGCAATTTGTAGCTCGAGTCCAACATGTTTTTGCCTCTATTTTGACCTGTTTTGGCTCTGTTTTGGGCTGGTCAATTCAGTTGAGGCTTGTATTGCATAGTTGTAGGGTTAATTTCTTCACTAGCTCATTTGTTTTAGGCCTTTAAACATAAGTTGCTCGAGTTGGTTGCACGTTATAGTGTCATTTTGCATGTAATTCTAGCATACATAGCTCTGTCACATTCTCATTTGTTTCACTCTTTCAATTGCTTTTGAGAGTTGCTTCAAGTTTGGGATTCTTTAAGCTTGAGATAGAGTTATGGTTATTGGTTTAATCCTCTTTGAGGATTCATTATCAACGACATGAACTCTCTCTTGCCTTATATCATCCTTTGGTTGACGTTTCTTTCTCTTTAGAGCACTCTCACCAATGGACTAAATCAACTAAAGAATGAGTTGGTAACTAAAAATGAGTAAACAAAAGTGATAAGTAAAACTTGAGCAAGATAAGCATATTGTGTTGCATTGCATGTGTTCAATTGGACGTTATATTGAACACAAGGAAGATTGGAGCATTTCATACTCAAAGTGATGAAATGAACCAATCTCCTTAGTCTCCATTGCCCTTGATCACCTATGATAGGGTGATGGTCTTGGGTCATGTTTTTGCATACAATGAAATTGTATTCCTTGGTTCTTTGGCCATCATGCATTGAAAATGCTTGGTTGGTGGTTTTAGAGTCAAGAATACCACTCCTTGGAGATGTTTTGATGATAAGGAGTGGTACACAGTACATATAACCTGTGAAATTACTTCTTTCCTGCTCTGTGTTGTGCTCCATTGTAGCAAAATGAAGTTGTTCATCAGTGGCCAGCAGCCTTTCATTGATGGCCGGCAGTGCCCTTTTGTAGCAGACACATGGCCAGCAGCCTCCATTAGTGGCCGGCCAACCACTGATGTACTCTCAGAACAGTGCCCTTTCAGCATACCAGAATTCAACTGTGCAAACAGAGGCAGTCAGCAGCAAAGTAGTGGCATTCTAGGTGGAAAAAGAGCGCGCGCATCTGCATTTGATGCGTCTCAAGTTTAACTAGCCAGAATGGCACGCCTATTGTTATTTTTGAGCTGGTTTTGTACTTAATTAATTTAGTTTAATTAATTAGCGCAACATGTATTTGATTAGCTTTGATTAGTTAATTGATTGTTGTAATAATTAAGTAGTTTAGCTTTAGCTATTTCTTTATTTTGTTTTGTATTAATTAGCTTAGCTTAGATTAGCTAATCATTCATTCGGACCCTCCTTCGCGAGGGCACAATGTTGTAATAAGTGTGTGCGTGTGTGTATGTCTTCCAACCCCATGTCTTTCTCCCTTTTATTTAATCGCTTTCAATGGTTAGATTAGGGACATTTTCAATTAGCATACCTTATGCTCACATGTTTGCATCCATTCATTTGTCATGCATGCACCGAGGCTCGACGCATCATTCAAACTGCATTGTCATTTCAATACTTCTTTGAATACGTGTTTCAAAGCATGCTATTAAAGTGTTGTCAATAACATGATTAAGTAGCCGAGCCTATTTAGTTACATCATTGCATGTGTTGCATTAGTCATTTAACATTGTTAGGAATCATGCATTTTTTTTTCTAACTAGTTTTTGTTTTAGCTTGGAGTACACGGCAAGCTTTTACACTTTAGCATATCGCATGCGTGTTGATGTTGCCATGATTAGCATGCTTGCCATGAGGCTATGTGCTTATTTGCTAAACTGCATGAATGCCTGTGAATGCAGGCTTTGTTGTTTGAATTGGAATAGTTCAACAGATGTGAGTTTTAAGCTCATTTTGTTGACTGGCAAAATCATGTTTTAAGCCCACTTGAGGGTGGCAAATTCAAACCATTTTCGAAAACAAACATGAGTTGAATTGTTCCAAGTCTTGCGACTAGTCTATACTTGCTTGTATGCGTCATATAGTAAAGTTAGTTTAATAACCGGAACAAGAGCACATAATGTTTATAAAACATCATATCATGGTTAGTAGAGGCCGATCTTTTGATCCAGCGAGCGGGGGTGCTCATTTCATGACCTTCCTTCCTCGTACCCAAGTTCCCAAGCTGAGGCAACTTTGGTGATAATGGACACGTGGCCTTTGGCACGAGTCAGGGTTTTCTAAATTTCTCCAAAAATAAAATATTTAGGTGGCGACTCTGTATCTAGCAAAGCAGTCCAATTTTGGCATTATTTGATTTAAAATCAATTTTCCAAAACGATTTGCTCGATTTGGACTCTTTGGTGTTTATCAGTTTCACATTGCACTTGTGAGACTAGATTCAAAACCCCAGGTAGAGTCTGAACTGTGAGGCCTTCTTTTCAAACCCTTTCTGAAAAGTCAGGGGCGCAAGAAAAAGGTGAGCCCAGGTGTGCATTTCAGTTCCCTCTTTGCATTTATACTTTTTTCTTCACATATTCTGTTTTATATCTGTTCAAAACCTGTGCTTTTACTTTGCACTTCCTGTGTCTATTCATGCTTTGTGCTTTTTGCTTTGCACTTTCTATATCTGTTCATACTGTGTGCTTTCTGCTTTGCACTTTCTGTATTTGTTCATATTGTGAATAACATCACTGCCATTTTCTTGTAGCTATGGGTTTGTAGACACGCCCAAACATCCCGGGAAAAATCTCGTTTTGTTCATTGGGCTCACTACAGCTCGGACTCAAATGTCACGGTTCTGAATCTAATCTCACAAAGTGCAATACAAGATCGATAAATCACCAAAGAGTCCAAATCCAGCAAATTGTTTTGAAAACTGATTTTTAGAAAGAAATGCAGAACATAGACTGCTTTGTCAGATACAGAGTCACCACTTAAATATTTTATTTTAGGGGAATTTAGGAAACCCTGACTCATTGCCTAAAGCCACGTGTCCGTCATCACCAAAGTTGCCTCGGCTCGAGAACTTGGGTACGATTGGGGAAGGTCATGCAATGAGCACCCCCGCTCGCCCGATCAAAGATCGGCCACTACTAAATATGATATCTTGTTTTTGAAAACACATGCGTTCTTATTCCGGTTTATTAGCCTAGAATTACTATGTGATGTGCACAACATACAAGTATAGACTAAATCGCCTAAATTGGAACAAAACATCTCATGTTTGTTTTTTAAAGCGGTTTGCTACTCGCAAGTAGGTTAAAATGCGGATTTTGCCACCCTCAAGTGGGCTTAGAAAACATGGTGATTTGCCACTCTCAAGTGGGCTTAAAACTTGCAATCGATGAATTGTTCCAATTTAAATAACCCAACCTTCACCCACAGGCATTCAGGTAGGTATATCACATAAGCAGTTAGCCTCATGGCAACCATGCTATCATGGCAGTCACTCACACACATGCAAGGATGCTAAAGCATAAACACTCACCGAGTATTCCAAGCCAAAACAGAGACTAGTTAGAAATCAATGCATGATCCTAGTTCATGTTAAGAAGACTAATGCAACACATGCAAAATGCAACTAAGATAGGCTCGACTATTCTAAGATGGCATATGAGATACTACAGATAACATGTATTCAACTCAGAATTGAAATACAATGCAGTTAGTATGATGTGCCGAGCCCAGTACATGCAAGACAGATGAATGGATACAAACATGCGAGCATAAGGATGCTAATTGAAACATGCCCTAAAACTAACCATCATAAGCTGGTAAATAAAAAGGAGAAAGACATGGGGTTGGAAGACATGCATCACACACACGCACACTTATTACAACAGCTGGCCCTCTCGACGGAGGGTCCGAATAAATAATACAACACCAACTAGCTAATCTAAGCTAATCTAATTAAGCTAGTTATTACACAACCAAAATGAATAGTAAATTACAGCTAATTACTACACAACTCTAATTAATTAACAAACTAACTAAGTAAGCAATTAAACTAGCATGCAAACTACATGAATGTGGACTGCCTCAGCTCTGCCTTGAATGATAAAGGATGTATGCATGCTCGAGTCGCCTTGTCGGGAAATCCATCGCGATGCCCCGACTTGCCTTTGCTTGCAATTGATTTCAGAAATTTGCACAAAGCTCCAGAGAGATGAAACTCCACCCCGGGAAACTATGGGAGGGCCACCGACCAGCTATAGGCATGGGAGACCACCAACCGACCACCTTTTGTGATGGAAACCAAAAAAGGTGGTCGGCTAGCCAGTAGATCTGGTCGGCCGACCAGTTCCTTCTCCTGTTTTCTGTTTTCTACAACAAAGGGAAAGGGAAGGGCATAGCAAAGTATTTTCAACATATGTGTGCACGACCACTCTCCCCATCATTGCATAAGCTCTAGGGAGTGTGTCCTCGACCCTCGGGCCACCAATCACGCATATCGATGCATAATGGCCGATGAGTCGAATTGCACGACTCAATGTGAAATGAATGCACACACAAACACCTAAGGCCAACAACTCCGTCATGGGTAGTCAAGAGTGTTGGCGACCGGGAATCGAGGCACGTTTCGTCACTTTGAGTACGAAACATCCCTCGTTTCCCGTGTTTAGACTAACTCCTATTCCGAACACAATGCAACAAACAATGGCATGCACAATGCGACTCTAAGCATGCAACCTAAATGCTATGCAACTAAGTAATGCAAACATGCAAAGGATGACATGATAGCATGCACAATGCCAATATGAAATGCAACATGGATGACCTAACAAGGCTAATGGCATGCACAATGCACAATGCTAATGCTCACATACTCAATGCAAGACAACATATGCAACAATATGGCAAGATGCGACTAGCATACATGATGCAAATATCAAATAGCATACTTAATGTGACGAACTACATGGCATGCGCAATGCTATGAACTACAATGGCATACTCAATGCAAAATGGACTTAAACCAAAATGAGTGGGCCTCAGCTACACTCAAATCAGTGGCCAAACATGATGAAAACAAGGCCCCAAAAAACACACAAGCATGCACAATGCGAGGGCTCCAAGCCTAAGGCACAAAATGCAACTCTACAAAGGCATTGAAAAGATGAAATATGGCATACAACGACACATGTTCCAGCTCTGAAATGACATACAAAATGGCTCCAAATCATGCAAACAACTCACATAATGCATGTTGAAAGGCTCAAGTACCGAAACTAGTAAAGCGTATTACACTATAGGCATGCAAGGCGATGCTCAAATGACAAAACCAACTCTAAATAGACATCATGCAGGCCCAAAACAGTGGCAAAATGAGCCAAGATGGTGGCTTGAAAGGCACAAAAATGAAGCTCATGCAATGACTCACAAATAGGGCATACAAGCACAACTCTCAAACACATTGAAGGAGTGATAAATATGAGAATATGGAAACCTTATATGCTCTGAAATATCACGCTCAATGATGCTAAAATATGCAAACACCTCAAGTTAAGCATGCAAGGGGGTTCAAAACTCAAGGCTAAGCAAGGCTATTACACTACAACATACATGGCAAGCATCATTCGACCAAGGGACCTCAAAACAGAGCTAAGACGGCCCAAAATATGAACAAAATCAATTTGAAGTATGGCCAAAATATGCTAGAATAGAGGGCCAAAACAATATGTATTGTGAGCTAGTGAACATGAGTTAAAGCATATGAAGCATGTGAAGGACTACCAAACCAAGCAAAAATAGAGCCATGGCATGCCAAATTATGGCCAAAAACCCACTGAAACAAGACCAATACATGCAAGAATGACATGCTCCTTTGATAAGCCATGAAAGGAATTACTCAACACATGCAAGAAGCAAGCAAAAGGGGACCAAACCAGCCATGGACAGAGTCTAGGCAGGTCCTAAAAGTTACTAAAAAGGGCCTGAAGCAAGGCTAGGAAGTGTGGAAATATGGGCTCCTTTGAAAGGCCAAAAATGTCAACAAACAAGGCCAAAAGAGAGAGGGTCACCCCTCTCTGATTTTGGCCCTCAAAACTACATGCCAACCACTGAAAATCAGCTGGATTTTAGTGGCTAAAAGGCCAAGCAAAGATCAATAGAAAGGCCTCATGGTATGGCACAAAACAAGGCTAAAAAGAGCATGCAAGATGGTAGATGACCCCCAACAACAAAAGAGCCTTAAACAAACATGAAAATCACTTAAATATGGACCTTTTTTCAGTTGACAACAAAGCTCAAATAAGCATGCAAATGAGGCTAAGAGAAGGATCAAAATAATGCTTAAAAGAGAAAAAAGTGATTACCCTTGAAGCTCAGCAAGATCAGCACATTTTAAGACCAAAAACCAGACCTTTAACCTCTGAAAATGACCTCCAAGGACCTCAAAGCAATGGTGGAAGTGTATGGCTATGAGGTGTAGTGTAAAAGGGTCAAGAACCATGCACTTTTGGAGCCAAAATGTAGAGATATAGAGAGAGATATATTTTTTTTTGCCTTAGAGGAAATCTGAACCTCAACCAAGGAAGAGGAGGGCTTCTCTTATAGAGATACAGGGCCAAAGATTCTTCAAGAAGCTAAAAACCAAGGCTCAAGATCCTCCATACACGTGTATGGAGGATGGAGTCTGTGCCTTCCAGCTGGCACAGCTAGCACACACTCAAACAGACAAAACAGGAGGAAGTTGGCCGACCAGACTGGGTGGTCGGCCGACCACTTCCCCTGGTCGGCTGACCAGGATAAGTGGTCTCCCAAGACAAAGGGTGGTCGGTGGCCCCATTTGGTGGTCCCCACCTTGAAAGCAAGCTAGTGGTGTAGTGGGAGACCAGTAATTGTGGCCCAAAAATCAAGGAGACCAGTTTCCTAACAAGAAAACCGGCTAGAGGGGAAAAAATGGTCTCCAAGGAGAAAAGGTGGTCTCCCACCCTTGTACCACCTCCCTAACAATGAAAACAAGGTCCATGCCAAAAATGAACCAAGACGGATGCAAAACGAGAGTTTGTGAGGCAAAGAGCGTGGCCGGGTGCCTCGAAAACTGGCTGTTGAGCACCGAAAGTGGCGTGTGACCACAAAAGTGGTCTCCCGGGCCACAGTGTCCCTCTAGACAGAGGAAACAAGGTGTGTTCAAAAAAATCGTGCCAAACGAAGAATGTTAAACGGTCCCGAACCGAGGTGCGCGGCCGACAGCTCCGAAAATCGGAAACTAGCCTCTAAACGGAAACAGTGGCCTACGACCATGAAATGTAGCCTACAACCACTGAGAGATGGTCCACAAGACCTCTCCCTCCCTCCGGGAAGAGAAAACCAAACTTGGTCCGCAGACCGAGTCAAAGCACAAAAAGTTCCGAGGCTTGGAGGCAAGGCTCTCAGCCAAACTCCGAAACTTCAGAACGAGCACAACATGCGCAATCATCAAGCGCTCAATCAATGAAGTCTGAGTCTTAAGGTCGGTCAAAAATGGGGTGTCTACAGTTGTCCCTCTTTGACAGAACTTGAAAGTCAAGAGGTGACGGGAGTGAATGTCAAAGGCCAGAGACGACCCATTTTTGACAAGGCCGAAGACTTAGACAAACAAGCAAGATAATCAAAGAAATGTGCCCGCAGGCAGGGGCAAAATGCAAAGGGTATGCACAAAGCCGAGTATAACTCATGATCATGCAAAGAAAGCTATAATGAATCAAATATACACAATAAATGCAACAATTTTAAGCAAGAATGCAAATCAAACTACATTTCATGCAGTAAGAATGTAAGAGAGTTATACAATTCTAGCCACGTCTCGCACGGAGAATACAATACCGTCCGATTCGTCTGGTCGCACCAGCTTCAAATGAACTGTACATACAATGTCATTTGGTCGCACCAGCCTTGAATGAACTGTACATTCAATATCGTGCCTTTAAAAGAGAGAAACTTAACAGGTATAATATAGTTAGCAACACATGTTCAACGCTATATCGAACGCGGATACGTACGACACTGATGGAAAAGTGCATAGCAATGCAAGCGGAACATGCGTGATGACGCAAGTTAAGTATGGATGCGTGGTCATACCAGTGAAACGTGTACAACGATGCAAATAGTGTGCATAACAATGCAGGACAAGTGCAACTTCAAAGCATGTTTGAAACAAAACACTGAGTAAAGAAGTGCAAGCCTCGAAGAGAGTAACTCAAACGCGACCTCCGATTTACCTCTCGGAGGGGTCGCAACGTACTCAAAAAGGATACACCTTACTCAAAAAGGATACACCTTGCTCTTGGCGAGTAACGGCGAGCCACGCATTGAAGACTTGATTTGAAGTTCCTGCATAGGCGTTTCGCACAGAAAAGTGTACTTTTCTTGTACTTTCTCGAGAGCTGGGGACTCTAATCATCACCAAAATTCACAGGCAGAACAAAGGGACCTGGGAGACCACCCAGGAGGGCCACCAACCAGCTTTTGTTCACAGGATGGTCGACCAGCCAGAAAAACTGGTCGGCCGACCAGTTTACCAAAATGGGGGCAGTTTGGTCCTTTTATGCTCGGATCTTTAAGTTCACTTGGCCAAAACACTTTTGCTCGCACCTCTAAGGCCGAAATCAGTCCTTCTTCCTTCCTAGACCATTTTCTCCCTCAGATCTATGCTCTATATGCGTTTTCCAATGCCCCACGCGAAGTTGTTTCGCGAAAACTTTCAGTTCTCTTCACTTAAACTGATTAAAATTTGATTTCGGAGCTTCTTTCTCCATTTTCACCACTTGAGGTATGTTTGTCTCGAAGTTTGGCACATTTTCTTGGGAGTTGACTTTTGTTGATGTTTTCCTTTCTCGAGAGTTGACTTTTGTTAACTTTTTGCAATTTTGGCTTATTTCGCTCATTTTCGCAGATTTCTTCGAATGGCGGGTCACTTTCATCACGGTGGAGGTCCTTCACATGACGGGGACGAGGCAGACATCATGTCCTTGCCTCCGAGGATCTGCTCTTTTGACCCCGAGAGGTACGACCCGCAAGAGCATATCCTTCCTCCAAGTAATTTCCTCCATTTCACTGACTTTGTGCGACGGGCGCCTGCAGACTTGCTGCTACGAGAGCCTGAGTCTCATTTATCGCATCACGCGCGAGAGGTACGTACTTCACTTTTACACTTTCCGCGAAGTATTCTGCATTTACTACATATTTCACGCTCTTGCTATGTATTTTATCTGCTCATTCTGAACACATTCTCATATACAGTATTTACTCACTCGGCACACGGCTCGCACATAGCACAATACCGATTTGGCACACGGCTTATTTAGGATACGATGCTGACTTGGCACATAGCTCACAGCATAATATTTTGTTAATTTGGCACACAGCTCAATCTGAACACACGGTTCGTCCTGACCACATAGTTCATTTCGGGCACACAGCACATTTTCGGGCACACAACTTGTTCTTGGGGCACACAGCTTGTTCACTTCACTTTAAACCCGCAGTTCACACATTTCGATTCTGAACACGTAGCTCACACACTTTCATTAGTGAACACACAGCTCATTCGTTGCATTTGCACGCAGCTCATACACTTTCATTCGTGAACACATAGCCCATCCTTTTCAATTCTGAACATACAGCTCATATACTTCATGTTGAACACGTAGCCCACACATTTCAATTATGAACACACAACTCATATACTTTATGTTGAACACGCAGCTCACACATTTCAATTCTGAACACACAGCTCATACACTTTATCTTGAACACGCAGCTCACACATTTCAATTCTGAACACACAGCTCATACACTTTATCTTGAACACGTAGCTCACACATTTCAATTTTGAACACACAGCTCATACACTTTCATTGGTGAACACACAGCTCATTCATTGCATTTGCACGTAGCTCACATTGAACACACGGTTCACAACACAGTATTTGATTTAATTTGCACACAGCTCATACTTTCATTTTGAAACTGAATACATCTGTTCATTCTGAATGCAGGTATCTTCCCGTTCTACACGGGGTTATGGATCGATCCTCGCCAGGGAGTGGTATGTGGAGCTCCCAGATACCGTTCGCCATATCATGGACGAGGCGGGATTTGGACGTTTCTGCGCGGGGCTATCACGTTACCTGGCGAGCAGGACCCTTATGGGGGCACTCGTGGAAAGGTGGTGGGACACCACCAACTCGTTCCACTTTTCAGTTACCGGGGAAATGACGATGACCCCATTCGACTTCTCTATGCTGACTGGCCTTGACGTAGCCGGTCGACCGGTCCCCTATAACGCAGATATGGGCGAGTGAGAGGCAGCTTAGATTTATCTTCTAGGAGTCCGCCCGCCGATTGACAGATCATCGGGTAGAGTCAGATACACCTGGTTTTTCATGCAGTACAGGGAGACTTCGCCCGAGACTGTCGAGGAGATAGAGCAGTATGCTCGGGGGTTTTTGATGTTCCTCCTTAGGACCACTTTGTTCTCCGACAGGGGGAACACTTTGGACTTTATCTACTGAGTGCCTTGGTAGACCTATCACAGGTCAGCCAATATGATTGGGGTGGCGTCGGCCTTGCTACCCTTTACTGTTATATGAGCGTGACCTCCCGCGTGCAGGGGAACATAGTCGGTGGCTACTGGAGAGCCTAGGAGGTACTTTCTGCCCTCTGAATTTACATTTCTACTTTTCAGTATCTGTATACTGCACATGCGGCACACTTTACATTCTGTACTTTGCACTCTGCTCTCAGCATTCTGCATTCTCTGTACATTCTATATTCACATTCTGCACTCAGCATTCTATACTTTCTATACATTATGTATTCTGACAGCCACTATCTTGCCTTCCACAACTGTGGGTTTATACATACTTCTCGACACTCGCTCCCGAGCCAGAGGTTGAGGCTCCTCTTGAGATCCCCTATTCCTGCAGATTTGAGGGTCGGTGCCGGCCGAGGCCTCGGGAGACTCTGCCCTACCAACGGAGGTAATCCAGAACTCTCAGTTCTTCATGTTTTCAGCTTTATTTCATCTTGCATATTTATGTCATCTAACCAGTTTGTGCATTTGTTATCCGCAGATCACCTGGCAGCCCTGGGCACCCTTGGGAGGAGATATCCGGTTTCGGTTCCCTGGGGGGTGGGCCACTTCTCGATACAAGATCTTATTCGAGGGGCCAGTTGGCAGGGCTTGGTTTCTAGGGGATCACTTCATGCGTCAGACGATGGGCCACCCTGATCAGAGTATCCCCTCGGCGCCTTCGGATGACATGCGATCCACTGAGAGCCTCACTCCCCAGGAAGTCGAGGAGCTCATGTTGGGTACTGATGTAGTTCTACTTTTGGAGGAGGGAGATTACGCGACCTACCGCCATACATACTTGATGCCTCCATTGACAGACGTCTGTACTCCCACGAGGAGGTCTACTGGCATACCATCATCGAGTCGAGTCCGGGCTGTAGATACCCCTTCGACTAGTAGGGCCGGCACATCGAGAGGTGGGGCTAGACTGATTCCCCCATTTTTCCAACTTACCATCATGCTGGATGGCCAGATCTCCCGACCGAGCTGACAGGTTGGCGGTATGGGATGCCTTACCCGATTCCACTAGAGCCTCCATTGCCTGATCATGATATGTCAGTGACCCTGACTCGCCACCGGTATGCTTTACAGTTTTGATTTACCAACTTAGCTATTTAGACATCCATTCATTTACTGATGACTTGCACTTACATTTGCAGCCTCCCAGAGAGTACATGGATGGGCTGCTTGAGTGGTAGCCTGCTCGGTATGGTTTCTTGAGGGAGATCAGATTGTTCATCATGGGTGTTTGGTACTTTCAATTTTCTTGCATTTATCATACTTCTGATGACATGCTAAATTTGACTATTTCACTTCATTGGTTGACTGCATGTGTAGGGCACATTTGACACACACCACATTCATATACTGTATTTGCATGCACCCACTCTATGTAGCTTTTCTTGTCTCTGCATCTGATGTACATATTGGCTAATGTATTCAAATTGCCCTCTTTTTCAGATGCCACCACTACAGGCTGGGTTGCCCGGTCCTTCTCAAGGAGCGGGGAGAGGGGGGTGTACTCACAACCGAGGCAGACGCAGAGCGCCTAGCAGAGATGATAAGGAGTCCAGCGAGGAGGAGGAGTCTGGGCATCCTCAGTCGAAGACATCCGTAGGCAAAAAGGAGGACTCTGGCTCCAGTTCTGAGAGTGGAAATGATGCTGAGGAGGGTTCCAAAGATGGCAGGTCCGATTCGGACGATGGTGCTGGTGCAAAGGTCGTTCAGTCGAAGAGGACGAAGAGGGCCTCTCAGTCTTGCGCTTGAGAGCACTGATGCAGATGTTCCTGCTTTATTTTCCTTTTTTACTAGTAGTTGTAGCACATTGTACAGTTTTAGGCAGTTTTATTTTCTTTAAAACTTGTACCCTTGTTTGTAAAATGTTGTAAAAAAGAAACTATGATGGAATGAAATAGATTTTTGTTCAAAAAGTGTTGTATTTTGTGTTCTTAGCATCGCATCGCATCACTTTGCACAAAAATGAGATTGAATGGAAATTGAGCATTGTACATTGCCAAGTCTAGTAGTGGATCGACGCAACAAACTAAACAAATTAACTTACTAAGAAACAACAAAACCTTAGCAAGTTTACAACTCGATAAGCAAATCTCGACAATGTTGATAAACGAAGAGCAACAATTCGGTGAACAAAACTCAACAACTTGATAAAACTTAACAACTTGATAAGCAAAACTTAACAACAACTCGATAAGCAAATGCATTTCGGACAAACCGGGCGACGGAAAAACAAAGGGAAACGCGGACCTTCAATACTCCCAACACACGGAAAGGCTAGGAGCTTTCTCCTAGAGACTAGGGAAAGACCAAACACCAGTTTCCTTCCATGGCTGACCACCACAAGTGGTTGGCCGACCAGCTTTTTGCCCTGGAGACCAATTGTGGGGTCAGCCGGCCAGAAAAACTGGCTGGCCGACCAGAAAATGTTGTCGGCCGACCAGTTGGCCCTGTGACCTCCAGATTTTTGACATGTGTCTTCCGAACAGTGCCTTATCCTCTATAAAGGTTCCAGCTTCGTGGTTCTCTCATTCCATCTCAGTTTTACATCAACATGGAGGCCTTTCTCATCGAAAATCTCACAGCTTGGATTGCTACTTTAGACGGCTCGGAAAAGTTGAACTTCCGGGGCTTCAGCATAAATACACTATTCACGTTGAGTCGCACTCCGCTGCATCTTCCATTCCTCCATGCTACAGCAAGGTTTTGGAATCCGGTAACACATGTCTTTAGCTTTGGTGGGCAAGAGGTATGTCCTACCTTTGAAGATTTCCAAGTTTCGATGGAATCCGAGCGCAACGAAGAAATCTTGCCCCAGTTTCGCTTCGGCCAAGCCCAAGCCTTAGGACGGATGTGTGGGCTCACTATGCATGACGCTCGATCTTTGATCTGTGACGGAGAATTGGACATCCTCGGCTTGATTCATCGCTTTTCTGATGTTGGTGACCACGGTGATCACCACTGGCTAGGTTTTCGGCATCATGCCCTTTGTTTGTGCATGCTATCTCACTTTTTGCTTGCCCCAGGCTTCAGCGGGTCTAGCATTCGTCTAATCGAAGTTGCCCAAAGCTTGAAAGAGGGCAAGAGCTGCATTGCTATGACATTGGCCGAGACATTGATGGGCTTGGATGCTTTCCATCGCCGGGAAACGACCAGATTTGCGGGGAGTCCACTACTACTGCAGGTAATGTTCCCACCCTTCCTCACATATATATTGCTTGCATCACTTGGCCCTCAAGCTCGATTTTTTCTCTCAAAACCCTTTTCTTACTTTTCTCTCATCGTACACCTCTCTATTCTTTAATCTCTCATTTTTCATCCCTTCCCAAGTGTGGTTGATGGACAAATTGCAAGTTGTGGACTCTTGCCCAGCATACTTAGCTCGCGGCTACTTCTTTCGACGACGTCTAGTCGATGCCCTTGATGAGAGATGGTGGTTCGACTGGATGTGCGATTTGTCTACAGACTACATTACTTGGCGGTGCCCTTGGCTCAATCTACTAGCAATGAGCTACAGCATGTCTCGACAGCCTAGGATTCAGTTGATTGGTTTGATACATTGTGTCTTCTACTTTCCTTTCCGGTTCCAGTGCCAGTTTGGACATGAATAGACTTGCCCGGCAGAGGGGATAGAGTACCTAGCTGCATTTCCGGTCCGAGGCGCACAGCTAGCTCGGTATGTCACAGCATGGAGAACGAGACACAGGTTGGGCCTAGCTTGGCATCAGAGGCTTCGACCAGTTCTGGGAGGGGGCGCAGGAACACCTGACTTATCTATGCCTCTAATTTATTTGCTTTAACCAGAACTTTCAAGTTTTCTGTATGAATGTAATAAAAAGCAACTTCAATTTGTATTCAAGAGTAGGAGAACTCTGTACTGAAATTAATGTAATTGAAGGTTGTGGGTACTGAAAATTTTCCATTTGGTCCAAAAATGGTCTAAGTTGTAAAAAGATTAATTTGAGCAAAATCAACTTTTATTAAAACTTTTCAAAACCATTTTCGATATGGATCAGAATTGGACACGCCTGAGATCTGTCACTGAGATGTACAACCCCGGATTCCAGCAACTAGAAAGTTGCCCCTAGTCTGAGTAGCACTGCACTGGAGATCACAACCGAGCTCTGGAATGCTGAATAGACAAAGATGACTGAGATGATCAAATGGACGAAGTTGATCGGGGAAGTGCTTATGGCTGAACTTCAAGATGAAGTTACCTATGCATCCCAAAGATGGGAATCAAGCCTTACGTAGTTCGGCTCAGGTTTACTCGTGTATTAACCCTCACCTTTTACGCTCTAACTTTTGCCAAGGCCACCCTTTGCGGGTTTTCAACCTTGCGAGCTCTGTTTTTGTAATTTCAAATTTTTCATGCTCTAACTTTTGCCTAGGTCGCCCTTTCGGGTTTTCAGCCTAGCGAGCCACTCAGGGGTAGTATTTCTTCAACTTGTCTATGTTGATCGACTGCGAGAATTCTAGGCCATCTAGATCCATCAGAACGATAGCTCCACCCGACCAGATAGACTTGATGATGTAAGGACCAGTCCAATTAGGTCTGAACTTGCCCCTAGGGTCGTGGATGGGAGCTTGGTTGTCGTTGAGCACCAAATCTCCTTCTTTCAAATTCCTGGACTTAACCTTCTTGTTGAAAGCCCTGGCGATTCTTCGTTGATAACCCTGAACATGGTACAGTGCTTTCAGTCTTCTCTCATCAAACAGCATGAGTTCTTCGAATCGCTTTAATCGCTAATCTCGGCTATCGACACTCGGCCAAGACTACTCACGATTTGGAACCTCAATTTCAATAGGTAGAACGGCCTCCATCCCATAAACCAATGAATATGGAGTCGCCCCAGTAGAAGTTCTGATTGAAGTTCGGTAACCCCACAGAGCAAATGGCAGCTTATCTGGCCAGTCCTGGTAGGTTTCGACCATCTTCTGCAAAATGTGTTTGATGTTCTTGTTGGCGGCCTCAACTGCTCCATTGGTCTGCGGCTGATATGTGGATGACTTATGAAAAGCCACGTTGTATTTTTCCAACAAGTCAATCACTTCCTTCTTAAAGTGGGAACCGTTATCTGAAATAATCTCGTTCGGGACCCCGTAGCGACAGATGATGTTGTTCCTGATGAACTTCACAACATGTGAAGCCTTCAACACCGCATAAGATTGGGCCTCAACCCACTTCGTGAAATAGTCTATCGCGACCAGAATAAACTCATGTCCATTAGACCCTTTTGGAGTGACAGCCCCGATCACATCGATTCCTAAACTAAAAATGGCCATGGCGAAGTCATATTGTACAGCTTCGACGGTGGGATGTTCATGCGGTTTGCATGGACTTGACATTTGTGGCATCGCCGAACAAAGCCAATACAATCCTCCTCCATGGTAGACCAGTAGTAACCTTGTCTAAGGATCTTCCGGGCTAGCATCACCCCATTCATGTGCGCTCCGCACTCCCTTCTATGGATGGCCTCCATCAGGTGCTTCGATTCTTCAGCATCAACACACAGTTTGTGCATTCCCAGATGACCTCTCTTATACAGTTTTCCCTCGCAGATGATGAACTGAGCAACCATTCTTCTAATTGCCCTCTTGTCTTTGGCATTTGTCCCTGGTGGATATGCTTCTTTCTCCAAGAAATTCCAAACGTCGTAATATTGGGGGTTTTCATCTTGTGCTTCATCTACAGCAGCAATCAGCTCGTAAGCCGGTGCAAATTTCTGGTCAATGATGATCGGACGCATCCGGACTCCAAAAGGGATGTCTATCATGGAAGATAGAGTTGCTAATGAATCTGCGAACCTATTGTTCTCTCTTAACAGATGAGCGAAGTTCAACTTCTCAAACCGAGGAATCAGCAAGTCCAAGGTCTGGTGGTAGATTCTCATCTTTTCTTCTTTGACTTTCCAATCTCCTTTTGCTTGAGACACAACACGGTTCGAGTCCCCAATGATGTCCAACCGTTTTGCCCCTAGTTCCAAGGCTGCTTCTAGACCAGCAATGCATGCCTCATACTCTGCTTCGTTATTTGAGACTTTGAACCGGAGTTTGAATGCTAGAGGAATACGAGAATTGTCGGGTGCTATCAGCAACACTCCTATCCCATACCCGTACTGGTTTGATGCTCTATCAAAGTACATCGTCCAAGTTTCGTCTTCGATATGCAAAATGGCCTCATCTGGGAATAGGTACTCAACTGCTTCATCCCCTTCTACTGGGTGATCGGCTAGGAACTCTGCTACCGCTCTTCCCTTTACTGACTTGCGAGTTACATACTTCAGATCAAATTCGGAAAGCAGAAGCAACCAACGGGCTAGCTTACTCGTAAGTGCCGGTTTCTCGAAGAGATATTTGATGGGATCTAATCTTGAAACCAACATTACGGAGTGAGCTAATAGGTAGTGCTGCAACTTCCTGGTAGTCCATACCAAGGCCAAACGAGCCTTCTCGAGTGGAGTGTAGCGGGTCTCGTAATCCAACATCTTCTTGCTCAAATAGTAGATGGCCTTCTCCACTCTATCCTCAGACTCTTGTGCAAGCATGCAGCCCATCGTAGTTTCAGTCACTGAAAGGTACAAAATCAACGGTTTCCTCGGCTTAGGCGGTGACAACACAGGTGGGTTCTGTAAGTATTCCTTGATCTGTTCAAAAGCAGCTTGGCATCGGCCGTCCCATTGAAACTTTTTTCCTTTCTTCAGGAGACCAAAAAGTGGTTCACAAGTCAAGGTTAATTTTGAGATAAACCGTCTTATGAATTGCACTTTACCTAGAAAGCCTCGCACATTCTTTTCAGTCCTTGGTGGTGGGATTTCTAAGATGGCCTTGATTTTGGAAGGGTCGACTTCGATACCTCTCTGTGTAATCAAGAACCCGAGCATCTTCCCTACTATAACACCGAACGTACATTTTTTAGGGTTCAGCAGCAACTGGAATTCTCTGATCCTTTGGAAGAACTTTTGCAAGGCGGTGTAGTGGTCCTCTCTTTCTTTGGACTTGACAATCATGTCATCTACCTACACCTCAACCTCTTTGTGGATCATGTCGTGCAATATCGTGGTCGCGGCCCATTCATATGTCGCTCCAGCATTCTTTAACCCAAATGGCATCACCCTATAGCAATATGTCCCTACGGAGTAGTGAAAGCAGTCTTCTCCCGGTCTTCGGGTGCCATCAATATCTAATTGTAGCCTGAGAATCCATCCATGAACGAAAGCAAAGCATGCCCCGCTGTGAAGTCCACTAACTCGTCGATGTGTGGCAGAGGAAAGTCGTCCTTCGAACTGGCTTTGTTCAAATCCCTGAAATCCACGCATACCCCAGATCCTGCCATCCTTTTTCGGCACCAGAATGATGTTGGCCAGCCAAGTCGGGTACTCAGATACCAGCAGGAACCCTGCGTCAATTTGCTTGGTGACCTCTTCTTTAATCTTGAGAGCCCAGTCCGGGCGGATCCTTCTAAGTTTCTGTTTAACGGGTCGGGCCTCTGGGTCAAGAGGGATCCGGTGCTGTACAATCTCAAGATCGATTCTAGGCATGTCTTCGTAGGACCACGCGAAAAACATCTTTGAAATCTTTTAATAAAGCGACTAAGCGCTCACGTTCCTCCGAAGACAACGTGGACCTGATCTGGACCAGCCGCGGGTCCTTCTCAGTATCAACATTAATTGTAATGATTTCATTAACCAAGGGTTTAACAAATCTCTCATGCTCTTGATCAATTAATCGTTGTAAAATCGGAGGAATTTCTTCCTCGTCATTTTCATCAAAATTTTGAAAGTCCTGATTAATACAATAAATCAAAGGCACAGAAAAGTACTCAGAAACCATAGCCATTCCATTCTCATTAATCACTTCCAAATCGTTCGATTCTTCTGTTATAACAAACTCAAAAGAGAAAGAAAAAAACGACCTAGACAGGACTGTGGCATCTGGGTTGTCACCCCTAGGAATACTGGACTCAGACTCAGTCGAGCTGGAACTTGATTCCAACTCCACAAACTCGGTGGAATCAAATTCTGGCTCACTACCTAACCTGGTGCTGCTTGATAAAAATCCCTACTCATACTACCAGATAAGGGAGGGTGCGATGGATGCATCCAAAATGCTTGAAGGTGGGCTCGCAGTCGTTTCATTCCCAATCATGGACACCGAGAAGTTATCCCCCAAGCACTTCAGTACAATCGGAGGATCTGAAAGTAGACAAGCCAGTGCTATCCCCATTTCAATTTCGGTGCTCTCAGAATCCACTTTCTCATTCTGCTCAACCTCAGCTGATGGGTTTGTTTGCTCCTCGGCAACATCATCCCCGGATAACTGCAGGTCAAAGAAGATCTCAAACCCTGGCAAGCGACGCTTCTCTGCGTTCAACCATGGCTCTGGGAAGCCGCAGAATGGAAAATCCTCTCCCTCCCGGACAAAGCGTCCGTTTAGGGTACCCTGGATGGGTCGGTGCATTAACTCATAAGTCTTCCCTGCTTGCTTTGCTCTGGCTCTCCCGGCTATCTCCTTGCCTTTCCTTACCCAATCCTCTTTGGTGGGCAAATAACCCAAGCCAAAGGTATGCGGGTTGTGCGGCACTTCGGCCGCTACTATAATGCCTTTTCAGCCACTCTTCCCCAATCCCATCTCGGGGATGTGTTGGAGCTTGTTCATAAGGTACACTGATTGTGCGCTGACATAAAACCCCTCATCAATAGCTAAGATGTTCTATACGACCCGGGCCTCAGCCAGAGTAAACCCTGATAGGAACACATCCTCCGTGCCGTGCTCGATTTCCAAAACTGGTGTAGACACTTTTGGCGGCGGATGGATTGACGAATTCCTGAAAACTATAGCCACCCACTTCCCGTGAGAGTATTTCAACATCTGATGCAAGGTGGAAGAGACTGCCTTTACCTGGTGCAGCCACGGCCACCCTAGGAGTAAATTAAAGGTTGCGGGAACGTCTAAGACATGAAAGTCAATCTCATGCTGTCTTGGACCAACCTGAGTTTGAATCTTCACGGTCCTCATCACTTCTCTGCTAGTGTTGTCATATGCCCGAATCACCTGGGCTGTTGGCACAAAGTCCACGGGCTTTAACTCGATTACATAGGCCGTCCTCGACGGGCACACATTAATAGCGGATCCCGTGTCGACAAGAACTACCGGTATCCATTTGTTTCTACACTCCACAGAGATGTAGAGTGGTTTATTGTGATTCGAGCCCTCAGGCGGTAATTCCTTGTCGGAAAAGGTTAACATCGTGGAAGCCCCTCTTGGAAAACCAATCCCACCAGCTGTTCAGGCGTGGTGTCTATTAAGAGCTTGGCCTTGTCCATTGCTGATAGAACAGCTTGTCTATGAATACGAGAAGCCATAAGCATTCCCTAGATGGAGATGTCTGCTTGTATCTTTTTTAACTGTTTCAGCACAGCCTCTTCTTCAAGTGGCTTCTCTTTCTGCTTCCTCCACCTCCTTGTCCTTTCCGGACGCCTCTGGTTAATCTAGGTGCAGGGGCTTAAAGTACCGCCCGCTCCTAGTCATATGGTCAACTTCACCAATGTACCAGGTATCGTTCGGCTGGTTACTCCCCCAGTCCTCATCGGTATGGACAAGACGTAGGTCATCATCTTCCCACCACATTCCATCGGCAGCCGACAGACATCTGTCTGGCTCCGTCACAACCATTCATGTGCCCATAGTACCTTGCGTTCCTGTACTCGCAGCACGTTCAGTTCTTGTGCACACAGCACGTTCAATCCCCACAGGAGCCTTGGCTTTCTTGGCTCTTTCAGAATCTTCGATCCCTTTCCATTCCGACTGCGTCAGTGTAGCCTGCTGTTCAACATTTCCTGTATTCAAAATGCCCAAATCCTGAGCGAAATTCTTGGCACTAGCGCTCTCCGGCGATGCATTTTGATTCCCAGCCCTTCCGGCCACAGCTGATGTCCTTGTCCCTAACAGGCCCTGTCTCGGCTGAGATTCTTCAACAACATCTGGTTGGTCGTCAAGCCACCCTGTAACCTCTACTGACCCATCAAAATCAAACCAGTTGACTGTCATGTCTCCTGTGTCTCGTTATAGAAGGTCAACAAAGTCCCCTTCCAGAGCTGCAAAGTCATCTATCCTCTGATCAAGTCTGTCCCCCCGTATTACACAAATTTCTACCGCCGCTAGCAATTCCACACTCGGCCCAACCTGGCCTACTGACGCAATGTAATCACTCGGATTATATACCTCCTCAGCACAGCTCCCAATTTCCTCAGATTTTGAATCAACAACCCCATTTTCCTCCGAAATCATCCATGTTCTACCTTCGGCGAGATGTCCAACATGCACAAATCGATGCTATCGGGAATGGACACCTCCGGCTTGGGTAGGTGAGAGGGAGGGATATATATGCTAGGGTCGTATGACACGACCCCAGTTTGGATTGAGTTAATGCGTTTGGGAGGTGGAGCTTGGTTATGTGGTGGGAGGGGGTTGGTTGTAACATTGGGTTTTTCTGGAGGCACAATCACCCGGTTGTCAATGAGATCTTAGATCTCATGACGCAATCTAAAGCAATGGCCGGTTTCGTGACCATGTTGTTGGTGGAATGCGCAGTATTTGGCTGGGTTATGGGAGGGGGGAAGTGTTTCAGGCATTGGCCACTGCTCTAGGGGCTTCAAGTGCCCTTTCTTAATTAAAACCCTCAGAGCTTTGGACAAGGGCATGTACAATGGAGTGAAGGTTCTTTGGCCTCAAGGTTGGTACTTGGTTGTTTGTGAGCTACTCCCGGACGCACCGGTAAAAGGTGTAGTTGTAAGGGTTCTTGGAGGATTGGTGGTGACCATGCTTACTTCTGAGGCTTTGGCATTTGCAGCACTACTTGTGCCTGCATTTGCGTTGCGGTTGAAGGTCCTCCTGGACTGCTCTCTGTCACTGTCAATCAAACCTTGCTTTAAAGCGTCTTTAATCTGCACCCCAATTTCATGTAAATCTGCAAAAGTGGGGAGAGGGAGGACGATCATTTTCTGTATAAGCTTAGGCTGGAGGTTGCGCACAACCATCTGTATTTGATCTTTGTCAGCCGGCCTAATAGTCATCATTGAGGCCTTGGCTCTCCAGCGAGTTACAAAATCGGAGAAACTCTCCTTAGGCTCCTGCCTAGTCATCTCAAGATCATGGGTTGTAATCTCGATCTGTGTATTATAGGAGTACTATGCTATGAAGGCCTCGGCCATCTCCTCTCAACTCCTCTTGACGGCATCTTCTAATTTTGCATACCAAATGGCCGCCACACCTGACAAGGTCCGGCCGAACAAAGAAAGCTTTTGTAACCTGGCGAGGCCCATCGGTCTTAGTATGTCCGAAAACAGCCACAAATGCACCATAGGATCCCCAGATCCGTCAAAGCGGTCGATATGTGGCATCTTAAAACGGTCTGGCAGCATCACGGCCGCATCGGTGTACCCATCCTCAATGTCCGGGATGGACTTCACACCTTGAGATTTCTTGAACAGCTTTTCAAGCTTGCTCACTTTCAATGTTGTGGGGTCCACCTCGAACTCAAAGGGAGAATTCGGCAAGTTGGTGGGTGTTTTGGATAATTGGGGTAGGATTGGGGGCGGAGCCGGCCCTGTCGGAATGTCTGTATCTCCCTGGACATTTGGTGCCTCCCTGGGTGTTGGAACTCCTGGTAGGGGAGGAGCTTGGTGCGAAGCAGATGCTCTGGTTTGCTGTTGTAACCTGGAGATCAACTCTACCTGTTGAGCCATGATCTCGGCCTGTTGTTTGGCAAATTCAGCTTGACGAACAGCGTCCTGCTGCATGATTCTCATACTTTCTTGGAGTTGATGCATCATTTCCTCCATTCCTGCCATACTGCCCTGGTCTAGCTGAACTACCGGCATATGTTCCCTCTCTGCGGAAGAAACAGAACCCTAATCCCTACTATACTCAAGTGGGGTAGACAAAGCCCTCTGAACTGACTGCTAAACTGATATCCTCTGCCTAACTGCCCTCCGTCTGGTAACCGGGGGTAGAGAATGAAACACTGGTTGTCCGTCCACCAGATCCTCAAATCGATGGAGTCTGCGACCTTTAGTCCAGAGTGCTTGGGGAATATCTGCTTGGTTGGAAGCAATCGTGCTAAACTACCGAGCAAAAAGAAAAAAAATAAAGCAATAATAAGGAAATAAACAACCAGAAAATGGACAGCATAACGACTTAAATAAACACAACATACAGTCGGTATGACAACACACAGTTGGCATTTAAAAGCTGAATATACCATTCTCAACTACTGATCATTGTTCCCAAATTACTGCCCCAAATCTGAATCTGATACCCGTAGATGTAACTAATCCTCAAAACACTGATACTGATGCCCGCAGGCCTGATGCCCAGACTTGTAAACTGATACATGCATTCATGTAGAGACGCACTCTAAAAGCACATAGCAGGCAAGTGAGAACCAAAAACACCCCTATGTTGGGATAGGGTTTCCCTGTCCTATTTTAGTAGGAGCTAGGGTTTCACTACGCACGCAGCGGTTTCAAACAACCTACAATCGGGTAAGCAACCTATCCTAGCTTGGAATGGTCACTGTGGATTCCGAATATGTACTAGGTCGAATGGTCAAAAAGGGTGTGAAAACCGGGGTTTGTGTTCCCATCATGGCAGAGCCCGTAACCGGTCAACCTTATGGCATGCTTCTCAAAGCGAGCCTCCGGCAAACCGTTCAGGAATAGCAAACGGCAAACACGGTGTCCTAGGCGCACCAATGCAAATGCAATGCAAAGAGACACATAAGTGTAATCAAAACAAGATATCATGAGTTCGAGTCAAGTTCTCTAACTCCCCAGTAGAGTCGCCAAAAACTGTAGATGCGCCTGAAGAGAGTTGGTTTTCATCTTGTTATACTTGGAAATTGAAGGAATTGAAGAGAGTATTACAAAATTGAGCTCCTAGACCTTTAATTCAAGACATAAGGTAGAGCTTTTACCTTCTTGTGTTTAATTTGAGTTACTTCTAGCATGTTTTAGAGAATTGTTGAAGATTAGAGCCAAGATATGGCCTATAATGTTGAATTTAAGCTCATCCCATGCATGCATGTTGCCATTCATGAGTTTTGAGGTGTTTGTTCATGGACTTACTCATGCATGTGCATATTTTTACAATGGGCGATGAATTCATCTTGTTTTTGGAACAATTGGCTCATTAGAGCAAGTATTTAAAGCTTTAAAGTTGTTGAATTCTTGCATGTTACACATTCATCATGTTCTTGAAAGTTTGGTTTGAAATTGGGTTTAATTCCCTCAACTTTGGGCCTTGATTTTACAAATTGAGCTTTAAATCATGTCATACTATGTAATTACAAGTGTTTTCCAGGAAATGGGCCCAAAGGAATCGAATTTGATTCATTTGAACTTGATTTTGAGCTTGAAGTTCAAATCTAGAAATTCCAAATTTTGAACTCACGCTCGAGCGGGGTGATTGGCACTCAAGCATGGAAATCGTGCTCCCAGTATTTTGTTGTGTTTTGCAGTCCGCTCGAGCGGGGTAATTTACGCTCGAGCGGGACATTGTGTCTTACGCTCGAGCGGGTGTCGAGGGCCCAATCGAGCGTGAATTTCACCTATCGGCACTTTTTGATCGTTTTGCGACACTCGGCGTGTAAGTCACGCCGGCGAAACCTTGCTGCGTAATGTCCGCTCGAGCGGAGTAATCTACGCTCAAGCGGGACCCCTGTTTTCTGAAAATTCTAAAAATGTTTTTAAAGTGCATCTTTGAATCCTCATTTCATCCTAAGCATTCTTAGACCTAGTTTAAGGCATCTTAATGAGGATATAGATGTAGAACCACACCGAGTCTAAGTAGGGACTAAATCTTTGATTCCCGAACGTGAACTTAGTGTGTGTTCATCCTGTAAACTGTGTAGGGTTGGCATCTGAGGACGCGCTCTAACTTAACTATAGCCCAGAACTCTGTGAGTAACAACTGTGTAAAGATATGTTCAAATATGAATATTTTTTGAATGTTAACTGAACTGTACTGTTTCTGAATTGATACTATTAACTAAATGAATGTATGTCCTCTATTCTGAATTGTATTGTGGCATCTATAGCAACCATCATTCTTTATCGCCATCTTTATTCAGAGATCTCTGTCAGTTCCTATCTTGGAACTTCTTTTTACTGTTATGATGGCCATCATTGATTGTTCGGTCTTTAAGACCCTCATTTCTTATCTTGCTATGCTAATGGATGTACCACATATGACTGTTATGACTGAATGATTGAAATACTGAGTTAATGAACTATTTTCATTACTGTAAGGACATTCATTCTTAACCTCTTTACGCATTATGTTATTCACTGGGCTTTAGCTCACTGCTTATATATATATATATATATGTAGGTGTTCAGGCACCAGACCGGAGCTAGGAGCGTGGGTTAGACTCCTTTTTGTCAAAGCCAACTACTGTGCCTCACTGCAAGGTTCCGAGCCCGTTCAAGCTACGGCTTTGGGGTGTTTTAGTTCCCCCCTCCCTTCTATTCTGTTTTTTATAGACTGTATAGGCTGTTACCGTACTGTTTTAACAGGGATTAAGTCCCTGTCCTGAATGATTATAATGTTGTACATACTGTTTTGCACTGATTGTATATATGTATGAAAAGTCTTTTTGCATACAGACTGTCACAGCTCATTGGACATTGGTTAAATTACTGTTTTGGCTTCCGCTAGCCTCAGACTGTTTCTTGTTCTCATGTTAGCGGGCCTTCATAATCACGGATTCTTGGCGATTCTGATGTTAAACCCAAAGGGGCGGGTTTGGGTCATGACAAAGTGGTATCAGAGCGATACTTAACCACGAGTTGTACCGCACACACGTGTCCAAATGAGCTATTGGGTGTCCTAGAAAAGCAATTAGGGCATCACATGAGCATGAAAAGTGTGTGTGGATATGACATGAATATGTGTTAATGTGTTTAAACATATAACTGTTTATGTTAATATGTTTAAAGTATGCAACTTCCTACGTTTATTATTATTATGTTGCATATAGTGAAATGGATAATGCAAGAACTACTGATGGCGAATCATCATCCGGCGAATGGCAAGATCGAAAGAAGCTGTTGAATCGATCAAGCCTTAAGGCAACAGCAACAACAGAACCAATAGCCCCCACCTCCTCCGGTGCAGTCGGAGCAGAATGTGAATGATGGCATCATTGCTCTAACACAGAAATTCAGCAAGATGAAACCGCCATCCTTTCAGGGAGGCTTTGAACCCTTAAAGGCTGAAGCATGGGTTCTTGAAATAGAAAAGTTATTTGAAGTGGTCCCGTGCTCTGAAGCACATAAAGTATTGTTGGCCACCTTTACCTTGCGAGAAGAGGCAAGAAGGTGGTGGATGCTAGTCCGTGACACCAACACAATTGTGACCTGGGCTCAGTTTAAGGAGTCCTTCTTTGGATTTCGAGGATACGGATACTGCAAGTATGTAATCAGAAGGTGAACCGCCTGCGGGCAGTGCCTAGTACATTTTCGGATGTGGCGTTTGGCACGCATTTTTGAGCACCTATCAATGCTAGTTTTGTAAATCCTGACTTGGGTGTCGAGTCAGTCTTTTGTTTTGTTTTTGAGTCTGTCTCTCTATATTGAGTCAGTCTTTGTGCTTACAGGGTCTGTCTTGTTGTAACGAGTCAGTCCCTCTTGTATAGTATACCAGGTGATTTCGGGGTTGTTGCCTCAAACACTGTTTTGTCTTGTAAATGGTTGCTATTGCTTTTGAGCCTGTTGCTGCCGAGGAGCCGGTTATACCACCAAATCTGAATGAAACAGCTGTGGCTATCACGTTTCGTATTTGTTACTGTTCGAACCAACCGTGCCAGAGAATTTGGATGGAACGACAGTGCATTTCACCTACTCTCTTGTGCCTTGAACATCGTTGTGATGACCTAAGTTTTTCATAAAACCCCTTTTTTCGAACACTGTGGTGATGAAAACGAAGAGGAAATAATTCCTCGGGTTTTGTAAAGCTTTGATCATTTTGAGAGAAAGAGAGGCCTACTAAGCTTTTAATGAATGAAATCATGCTTGTCGGCGTGAGTACTGAGAAGGACCCTAGCCTGATCCAGACTGGTTCCACACTATCTTCAACACGAGCGATTTGTCGCTTTCTTAAAAACTTTCAAAAACAAAACATTTTGCGCAAGTCTTGCGAAGACCGGTGTGGAACCGCTCTTGAGATTATGCAGCCTAGGATCGCTCTCGGTCTCAAGTTTCAATTCATCTGTTACAAACTGGATCCGTTCGAAACGATCAGTACCATGAAACGCCTGTGTGGCCCAATTCGAAGCAGCCCTCGAGTAAGAGGCATCAAAGTTAGATCAATGAGATCAGATCCCACCAAGCAAAGCTCGAGAAGCAGCCGTGATGGATTTTTCCTGCAAGTCAATACAACAGTCGTTCTCCTGGATATGGAGAGGCTTCAATCTCAAAACCATTTGGCATGGGCTAGCTACACTTTTACCCTTTGAGAGGCTCGCTGGGCCGAAAACCTAGAAGGGCGGCCTAGGCAAAAGTTAGAGCAAAGAAAAAGAAAAGAAAAAAAGAAAAATATGAAAAAAAAAAGTGAAGAAGAAAAGAAAAATACAAAAAAAAAAAACAATAGCAAAAGAAAAGAAAGAAAAGAAAAGAAATGCAAAAGAAAAGAAAAGAAAAAGAATGAAAAAAGAAAAACATAGCTCGCAAGGTCGAAAACCCGCATTGGGCACCTTGGCAAAAGTTAGAGCCTAAACAGTGAAGGTTACAATACCCGAGTGTACCTTAACCGGAACTACGTAAGGCTTCATTCCCATGTTTGGGATACGTAGGCAACTTCACCCTGAAGTCCAGCCCCCAACACTTCCATAGTGTTTCAGTCCATGTCATGGTTTTGATCGCTTTTGCCCTCTCCTAATCCGATGTCTCGGTCACGATGGTTAGAACTACGTGATCAACTTCCTCTTGAAGTCCAACCACCAACACCTCCCAGGTGATTGTGTCCATATACTGATTCAAACCATCTTCGACTCCTCCGCGCCTGAGGGTCCGATCGTCGTCAACAAAGACTGGCTTACAAAGTGCCGCGGCATCATCCAAACAAGGGGCAACTTTCCGTTGCCATGCATTGCCATAAGTTGCCCTGAGTTGCCGTCCAAACCAGGGGCAACTTTTCGTTGCCTTATCCCCCTTTAAGCCAGGGGCAATTTTCCATTGCCTCCGATCCGAGGTTGCACATCTCGAGGGTAAGTTCCGCGCTCGTTGAGCGTTGATTTGTTTGCAAAAATAGTTTTTGAAAATTTTTACTGAAGTTGACTATTTTCTCGAAAATTATTTTTCATTTTCAAAATTGGACCATGTTTGGACCCAAAAAGGAGAATTTTCAGTGCTCACAGCCTGATTTGCATGATTTTCAAATCAAAAATTGAATAAGTGTGTTAATCCAACTCTCATTTTTGATCAAAACCGTTTTAGAAAACAAAAAATGGCCAAAATGACGAACTAAGGGCACAGTTGAGTCGGGTGTTCCGTCTTCCCCCTCGTCGCCAACGCACCTGCCCGAAAGGCACTTTATCTACCAGAAGAAATAGCCGTAAGCTAGCAGTGCTGGGTGTCAACCTGCGACTTCCTATTCATCCATTAACTACCCTGGGGAGGGATGAAAAATGAGAGAATAAAGAATAGAGAGGAGTAAGTTGAGAGAAAAGTGAGAAAAGGGTTTTGAGAGAAAAACCGAGCCTGATGGCTGAGCGGTGCGAGTATCACAAATCAGAAAGGGTGGGAATAATACCCGGAGGAATTGGCTCCTCGAGATTTGAGGTCTTTTTGTACACATGTCCGTGTGTCGTGTCTTTTGATTCGTCGGTCTCGACTTTTGTTTTGAGTCTTTTCCGAGCATGTCTCGTTAGGTCAAGTCGTGTGCCTTTTGTTTCTTTGTTTGAGTCAGTCTCGTCGTGTTCTGTGGTAAGCTCGATACCCTGGTTGAAAACCCATCCTCTTCCTACAAGTAATCGCTTGTGCTCAGAATGCTGTGCCATTCTCTACATCCGTGCAAAGCAAGAGAAGGAAAGGGAAAATTTGGAACATCCGAGTGTGTTTCAACTGCAACCGTGTCAACTTTGTTATCCGTCTCGTCAGATTGGGGCTATTTGTTCAGGGTTTGCTGTGTGCAAAATGAACCGAATGCTGTGTTATGGATTGTATGCAGATCGATCCCCAGTAGAGTATGGGCTGTCTATTTAATTTGAGCAGTGGTTTGTATGAGTTGTTTTGCTGTTAATTGGTTGGTTATCCGATTACCATAGTACAATTGCTCAGTTTTCAGACAACAGATCAATATCATTTACATTTGAGGTGCAACATGACGCAATGCAGTGCAAAGTATGAAAGATGCAGATATGTACAAATATAACACTCTTTTTTTAGACAAAAAGTTTGTTTCATTTCATATAATCTCTTCAAGTACAAAGTTTGAGGAAAACAAAATCTACCTGCGGCAGTACAAAGTACTCTATCTACCAAAAAAAGAGAAAAGTACAAGAAAGAAATAAAAGAGATAGCAAAAGTCTGGGTCATCAGTGTCATCAATGGCCTCATGGCAGGATCTGTCTCGCCCTCTTCAGGCGAAGTCCAGGGCATCATTAGAAGTGTCCTTTCGAGCCGAGCGGCCTCCTCCTCGGATGCCTCCGCCTCCTCCTCACACTCGTCGTTCAGGCTGGAGCCCATGGCTGCTCCGGCGTAATCGCCCTCCTCAGTGCGGGGGAATATCCTGCCATCCCGAGTAGAAATGGAAGGTCCAGATGGAGCGCCACCACCCACAGGAGGAATCGGGAAGGGAGGCTGAAAAGTACAAAAAGCAAATGCATCAGTATACATGAAGCAGTTGAAACAGTGCAGAATGCGGTGTATGAGTACAGTGTTTGAATGCCGTGAGCAATTGAAGCAGTCAGAATCGATATATAGTCTGAGACATTAATGCCGTGTGGCGGTTGAAGCAGTCGAGAATCACGGTGTATGAATCTGATGTGTCAAGTCGTGAGCGATTTATCGGATGTTGTGTCGTGCATCAGTTATGCGGCGATTTGTGTATGGTTTGAAGCTATCGAGAGAACATCTGGAAGGCCATAAAAGGCTAGGAACTCGAAGGTCATTGTAACATCCCGCCATGGAGGCATTCATCTCCAATGACAAGGGTGTACTCGGAGGAAGCTGCAAAAATATCGGATGCATCAATATTCGTGGAATATCAAATAAACTAAAATGAAATGATTTGTAAATCAATAACACATACCGAAGGTAAGTCGGGATACCCAAACAAACTCGTGATCGGCCGCGGAGGCGAAGGGAATCGATAGGTCACCCCATCCGACCCTCGGAAAAACGATGAAGTAGGCAAAGTGGGCGGCTAGCCTCCGTCCTCTCTGGACTCACGCCCTGTAGACTCGAGCCCTCCTCGGCGCTCCTCCTCCTACTCCTGCTCCGGCCGCCGGCGCCGCAGGTCTCTCTCTCTCAGCTCGGCGACCACCACTCAGCGGCCGCATGATGAAGGTCCGGACGTACTCTGAGTAATCGCCCTCACCTCTGAAGTCGTCTGCCTCCCAGCCGATGGTATAGTCCGCCATCTGCACAGCGGTGAAACGCTCGGTGTCCCTCATATGCTCAGGAGGATGCACCGGGACTATCTGCTCAGGTAAGCCAGTGGTCCGACGCGAAGCGCCGCCCAGTACCAAGCCCGACAGGCATCGAGCCTCCGGCAAAATCCGTGCCGAGGTCTCGATCGCGCAAAGCAAACCGATCCGTATCATCATTTGGCGGAGGAGCCCACTACCGCCAGTGATCTGAAATTGAAATCTGATTTGTTACCCATGGCATTGCAAATATCTGAGGAAAAGTGAAGCTTAAATAAACCGCAAGTAAAACATACCTCGGCAGCAGTAATCGTGTCAAAGTAACGGAGCCAGAAGCTGAAAGTCTCCCGCGGCCTCCCGGCGCATCTCCCATCGTAGCGGCGTGGGAAGGGGACGACCAGAGTCTCCGTCTCCCAGACTGCTCGATCAGGAAGTAGACGTAAACCCACAATCATGAGACGGATGTCGAACATTTATCGATAAGCGGATCTGAGTAAAGCGTAAATAGCAGAGCCGTGTGTTGTGCAGTGTATTGAGCGAGTGTACAGATGTGAGCGATGTCAAGATCGATTAAAGCAAAGTATGTGTGTGCTGTGTATATGCGATATATCTGATCCGTGTAAGCAGAGTACGATGTGTGCAATGTGCGAATCTGAAAGTATAGAGCGAAATGTAAGCGAGAGAAGACGTACCTCCCAAGCTCGCCAGTAACCCCCAAGCAACTGCCCGCTGCCACGGGAGACCGAGCTCATGTACCCGTAAAGAGTGGCCAGAGCGGCACCACCCCAGTCATAATGCAAGATGTGTCGGACGTCCACCAGTGCGCTGAGTAGGCAGAGAGGCACGGTGTTCGCCCGGTCGGCGAAGAGGGTCGTCCCTAGCAAAAACATCAAAAGCAGCGCAGCATCTTGCTCTCTGAGCCGCCTCGGTCGCACCAACGCAGACTCTGACGCACCTCGAACCAGGAATAGCGGACAAAGCCTAGACGAGCAAGAGGTGGCACCTCGCCAAGCAAATAGATCTGAGCGGCGGTCTACTCATCCATGTCGGTGTCGAAGGGGATCGGATCACCCCCTACCCCAATGCCGGTAAGCACCGAGAAGTCGTAGGGAGTCATCGTCATGTCTCCTTGGCCACGGATAGGTGGAGCAGTCGGTGGTGTCCCACCTCTCTGCCCAGCGACTAGAAGAACTGCGAGCGATGGCGGTCAGACCACTGCAAAAGGAACCAAAGCCGCCTCATCCATCGTCGAGCGCCTCGGGAAGCTCCAAATACCAATCTCGAGCCACAACATTCCCATACCCGCGGATGGTATGGGAGTCTCCCTGTTTTCAAACAAATGGTTGCAAAGCAATATGAAATGTACAGTTCTGAGGAAACATGTTAAAGTCGATACAAATCTAGCATACGTGTAAGTTTTTCAGATTCTAAGCAGATACCGGGTTTCAGTATACTACGGTGGACTACAGGGTTTGATGCGTCAACGTGTTTTGAGTAAGTGCAATGTAAACATGGTGCACGTGTGCACATTTTTCAGATCCAAGCAGATATCAGGTTTCAGTGTACTACGGTGGACTACGGCCTGTGATGTGTCAGTGTGTTTGTGAGGATCAGCATACAGATATGGTGCATGTATGCACATTGTTTTTAGATTCAAGCAGATATCGGGTTATAGTGTGCCCGTAGGTGAACTACAACGTGTGATGCGCCAGCGTGTTTTGTGTGGTTCAGTTTAAATACAGCATACAATATTGTTTTCAGATTCAAATAAGTGCCGGGTGTCGGTAAGTTTGTAGTGAAGAACGGTGTGCGCCGTGTGTTTGGGTGATTGAGGCCAGTGCAGTGTGTGTGCATGTGTCCGTCTCAAACAGATATCAGTTGTAAACATGATTGCGATCAACTACAGTCTACAGCATATCAGAGCTAAGCAGTTAAAGAACAAATTCAGCTATGGCAGTTAACAGTTCTACATTACTGAAAGTAAAACAGAAAAAATGTTACCTCGGAAGCGCCGAAGGATAGGTGAGAGGTCGGCTCGCGCAGGAGAAGCTCCGGGTCCAGCGCTCGGTCGAAGCCGCGAAAATGGCGAAGACCATCCGGAGGTAGAATGTGGATCGCCGGACGGTAGGTCGCCGGGTCGAAGGGACGCTCGCTCAATGGGAGGAGCTCGACCCCGGGATCCATCTTGTGATCCGGGGGAGTCCCGATGAGTGGAATGTCGTCAGCCATGACAATGGTGGTGAGAAAATGGCCGGAAAAGCCGGAATGCGAAAAGTCAACCGAAAAAGTCAACCCCGAGCGGGCCGAAAATGACCGGGAAGGCCGGAAGATGGAAAGGCACGAAAATAAAGAGGAAATCGAGGGGAACAAGTCCCGAAAAAGTGGAAATAGCAAAGGAAGCGCCGAAATGAAATTTTGATCGGTCGAAAACTTCCGAAACGCGACGAACTTCGCGAATCGAACGACGAAAATGGCGCGAAAACTCAAAGAAATGAGCGAATGAGGAGGAAAAAAGGCTCTAGAGAGAGAGGGAGAAGTTTTTCGGTGCAAGGGAAATGAAAGAATAGGGTTTAAAACCCTATTTTAAAAGACCCGAGGTGAAATGTCAAAACTGTCCCCGATCAGCAACTTTTGGCCGGTCGGCACTATTTTGTGCCTACCGGCACAATATTGTGCCCGGAACTTTTATGCGTACCGATGGCCACCTAGTCCACCGGTGGTGTTCCTCTGACCTTGTTTAGGCCATGTGAGCAGTTTTGGGTCTTCATAGCTCAAGAAAGTGCAAGGAAGTGCATCCCCGATGCTTAACCGGCCTCCGTTTTGACCTCGGACCGTGTCTTCTGTGCGTGGCACTCAGATTCAAGCAAAGATTGTATCCTTTTGTATCCTTTCTTCTTTTACAAGATTCAAAGGTTGCCCCGTGTGCGTTGCGTGCATCCATCACGTTGCCCGGTGCGTCGCATCGCACCATCTTGCACGTCCCTTGCGACTTGCACCATTTTGCATTTTCGTGTGGCATGCGTGTCATGCTTGTATTTCATTTTCCATTCAATGAGGTATGCGTGCCTCATTTTTCATTTCATTGCATCTCGAGGTACGCGTGCCTCGTTTTGCATTCCATTCTCCATTCAATGAGGTATGCGTGCCTCATTTTGCATTTCATTGCATCCGATGCGTGTGCCTCGTTTTGCATTCCATTTTCCATTCAAATGAGGTACGCGTGCCTCGTTTTGCATTTCATTTTGCATTTTGCATCCATGAGGTATGCGTGCCTCATCTTGCATCTCATTTTGCATTTCATCGCGCTATCTTGCGCACCTCATTGTTTTCCACCCGGGTCTGGCGAGACCTTAAACACGCACGGTCTAGGAGACCTTAAATCCTCGGGAGGTGCAAGACCTTCAGTGCATTAAGGTGTGCACCTCATCGCATTTGGCATGCATCGTATCGCACTGTCTTGTGCACTCGCGTTGTCTAACGCATTGCGCTATTTTGCGCATCTCCTTGCATTTGGCATGCATTCTATCACGCAATCCCGCACATCATACTGTCTTGTGCACCGCATCTCAATTCATGCATTGCCCCACGGTCTGGCGAGACCTTAAACCCGCTCACTTGCATTGTTATGCATCTCAAAAGCAGCGCGTGGTTGCACCTTTCAAAATCATGCATCGTACATTTCAATACATGCGTCGCCTCGCACGTCATTCGCATTGTCATGCATTTCAAAACACATGCGTTGTAGCATGCATTGTCATGCATACGTTTTGCATCACGGTCTAGGAGACCTTAAATCCTTGGAAGGTGCAAGACCTTCGTTGCTTCGGCACACACGATTCATGCATTGTCATGCATTCGTAAAGCCGTGTGTTGCCGCACATTTCAAATTCATGCATTGTCATGCATTCAAAAATCACGCGTTGGCGCGTATTTCGGAAACAACATGCATTGTCATGCATTGCATCCCGGTCTAGGAGACCTTAAATCCTCTGAAGGTGCAATTCCTTCGGTGTTTGTCGTGCCCGAACGACTTTCGGTGGTTTGGTAAAGCCACATGCCTGTGTTTGCGGTGAGTTCCTAGAAGACCAACTGGGGATGGTGAAAACTAGAGTTCGAATGGCTTGTGCCTAGAACGCAAAGGTTCGGAATTTCTGAGACTAAAGTCTGGTTTAAATACCCAGGGGGTGTACCCTCGGCTTGAAATCTGTATGGAAGCCCCATAGGTTGAGGCGGCGTGTCTACGCCTCAATTCTGGATACTGAACCAACCTAGTACATCGCCCTGTTGGTAAGATAGGGAAAGCTGCAATCATAGTCGTTGCATCATCATGCATCATTTGTAAATACTGCATATATCATGCATTTCAAAAAAGATCAAAAACAAAAACAACCATGCATATGTCATGCATCATCGTAAATATTGCATATGTCATGCATTTCAAAAAACAAAAAAAAATCAAAAACCATGCATATGTCATGCATCATTATTGTAGTATAGTGCATATGTCATGCATTTTCTGTAAATATCCATTTCCATTGCATTTTAGTTGCATGCATCCACTGCATCATCTTCCATCTATGGCTTGCGCCTTTCCTTGTTGAGCTTGGTCTGGTATGTGCCCTTACTTTTCACGTTGAAGCACAGTTCTGCATGTGTATCGCGCCTACTCCACGCTGGTATGTTGGATTGAGGTTGCGGCACCTTTTCTGTGTTAGACATGGTTTGTATGTGTGCATGCCTTTCCTAAGCAAAATACGGTTTGGCTGCATGCCATATCCATCTCTATTACATTGTAGTGTAATTATTGCATCCGGCATTAGGATCATTATTCTTTCTTCAGCGGGTCGTCACCCCACTTATGTCATTCCACCCAATACTCGTTCTTGTGTCCATCTACATCACTCATAGTTCAGACATCGTTCTATGGTAGACGGACTCGTTACTTCCATCAATCTATTTGACATATGTATGGTTTCGAACCGCTCATGATTGGATCATGATTCAATTGCTTTGCATGCAGTTTGCATAGTTTTAATTACATTGCATTATCATTTACATTATTCATACATCATTCTGTATATAATGCACATCATTTTGCATTCATCATTGCATTGTCATGCATATTGCTAACGATATTGTACCTGTTAAGTTTACTTTCTTTTCAGGTACGATATTGTATGTACGGCTCATTTGAGGCCGGTGCAATCGGACGAGCCGCACAGGTATTGTATCCTCCGAGTGAGACTTTTGAGAATTGCATAATTCTCTTACATCCTTTCTGCATTGTAGTGTAGATTGGCGTATGCTAGCTTATAACTGTTGCATGTGTGCTTCATTACAGCTTTCTTTGCGTGATCATAAGTTATGCTCGGCTTCTTGCATCGTCTTGCATTTTGCCCCTGCCTTCGGGCGCATACCTTGTTTGTCTTGCATGTTTGTCCAAGTCTTCGGCCTTGTCAAAAATGGGTCGTCTCTGGGCTTTGACATTCACTCCCGTCATTGTTATGACTTTCGAAGTTCTCACAAAGAGGGCAATCAGAGACACCCCATTTTTGACCGTCCTCAAGACCTGGACGTCACCGCTTGAACACTCGGTGATAATCCATGATTCGTGTTCGTTTGGAGTTCCCGGAGTCCTCGGCTACGTGCCTTGCCTCAGGACCTCCGAACTTGACCGTTTTGTGTCTGGTTTTGCACGAAACACCTATTCTTTGCCTTGGAGGGGCAGGGAATGCCTTCTGAGGCATCCCCACACACCACCAGCAGTGGCTAGAGGCCACCGGCTGGTTGATGTTTCCATCGGCACTATATTGTGCCAGTCGGCACTATTTTGTGCCGGTCGGCACTCTTTTTGGCAAAATGACCATTTTGCCCTGCCGATCACTTTAAAGCTATTTTTGGAGATATTTTCAGACAGCCTTGTAGCACTTGTTTCCCCTCCATACACGTGTATGGAGGGATGAGCCTTGGATTGACTTAGCTTGTAAGCTTTGTTGTCTATAAGAGAAGGCTTCCTCCTCTTGGCTCAAGGGTTGAAGAGTTAGACATTTTAGAGAGAAAAGACAGAGAAGAAGCTCTGGTTTTAGGTTAGAAATCCTATATCTATCCTACCTCTATTTTCCTTGCTCATTTTGTACACTAGGTGCTTTAGTTCATACTATTGCACACAAGCACCTAGTGTTTCACCTTCCTCTTGGAGCTGAAGTTCTAAGAGCCTATTCTTGGTGTTCTTGACTGGTTTGAGGCTTAAGGAGACATCAAGGTCACCATTGTTGAAGAAAAGCTCCAAGGGTAAGAAACTAGTCATTTTTACCCCTTTCTTGCACCTTGTTTTTACCTAGTTTAGGACTGTTTTTGTGCTTGGTGATCAACACATAAAAGTTCTGTTTTTTAGTCCTCTTGATAGTTTATTAAGGGTACTTTGTGCTTTGGGGAAGTTTGGCCCCTCTTAGGCCTTGAAAGGCCTCATTTTTGTGCTATTTTGTTGAGCTCCGGGATTTTGGTGTTTGGGTCTCTTTACCACTGAAATCTTGAGGGATTTCAGTGGTGTAGATGATGCCTTAAAGTCCTAAGAAGGAAAGGGCCACCCCCTCTCCTTGATGTCCTTGAAAAGGGCAAGTTTTGGTCTCTTAAAGGAGCATAGCTTTGAATGTTTGAAGAGCATGTCTTGGCTGCATTTTATGTTTATTATGCCCTAATATGACATTAATAAGTGTTGGTTTTAGTACTCCTTGCATGTTTTGCATAGATGCTTTGTAATGCCTTGTATTGCCTTAACATGCCTTAGGTTGTTAGCCCTAATTTGAGCATGCTTTAGGCTTAGATTTGTGAATGCTTTGTACTTATTTTGACATGTTTTAGCTCTGTCCATAGTCATTTGGGTTGATCTTGGCATGCATTATATAGCCCCTTTGCATTTTAGGCTTGCTAGCCTTTGAGCATGCATATGTAGCATGTGTTGCTTACCTTATTTTGATGGTTTGGAACCATTTGGTATGTCATTTCAGTCCCTTTGGTGTGCTTGTATGCTTGCCTTAGTTGTCTCTTTAATGCTTTAAAAGCATGTGTTGTATGCCTCATGTTTTAGCATTTGTTCATGCCTTTGGATTCATGCCATTTAGATGCCATCTAAGTGGTCTTTTGGGCTTAGTTTTATGTGTTAAAACTCTGTTTTTAATTGGTTAAGTGTTACCATGTGTGGTTGTAATATGTGTGGTTCAATGCCTCATTGGTTTGCCTTAAGTACTTGGGCCACTTGTTGCATGCTTAGTCTACTTTGTTGTTTGGTTTAGCATCATATTTTGACATGATTTTAGAGCTCATGTTGCATGCTAATTGTCCGTGTTTAACTCATTTCAAGTGTGCTTGTATGTTGTCTTGTTTATGCCTAAGTGTTGGATTATGTATGCTTGCATGTGTACATGTATCGCATGTATCTTAGTCTTCACTTCTATAGCATTTGGCCACTGTTTTGAGCCTTTTTAGAGTTGCCCAATTCATGTTTAAGTCCATCCTTCAATTGGTTTGCATGTTTATCTTGCATGTTCACTTGTATGTTTGCATAAGTATATTGCATTGCTCATATTGCATATAGTTGACATGCTTAGGATTGCACACATAGACATGCATGCCTTGTTCCTTGACTTGGTGATGGGAATTGGGCCTCACTTTGTTTGATTGGTTTGCATGCATTTGAAATTAAAGTTGCACACTTGGTTCTTTGGGCCATCATGCATGGAAATGCGTGATTGGTGGTCCGAGAATCGAGGCACATGCTCCTTTGAGCCATTAGTATGATAAGGAGTGTGTTGAGTGCATATATGCTTTGAATTACATTGCCATGCAAGTTTTTGCCCTCTCTCTTTGTGAGTTGCGTGTTCTGCAGCATTCGATCTTGGCAGTGTTTAGTGCCGACCGGCAGTCTATTGATAGCCGATGAGTTCATTTTGTGCCGGTGGCCACATACAGCAGCCGATGGATGTTCTGTTTAGCCGGTGGTGATCCCCAGCATCCAAGAAAGTAGTTCTGAGGCTTTGGCAGTCTTCTGAGGTGCAAAGCAGGGAAAACAGAGGCAAGCTAGGCATGGCAGTGCAATTCCGAGCAGAATCCGAACGCGCGTGCATTGAGCCCTCGCCCTAAGGCGGTTTACTGTTTTTCTCAGATTAATTATTTGTTAATTTAATTAATTTGTAATATTTAATTAGCTTGCGTGTTTAATTAATTTGTATTATTCTTTTGGTCCCTCCGAGCGAGGGCAAATCTGTAATAAGTGTGGGTGAGTGGTGTGTATGTCTCCCAACCCCCATTTCTTTCTCCCTTTTATTTACCCGCTTATGATGGTAGATTAGGGCACGTTTATTTTAGCATACCTTATGCAATGCATGCGTGCATCCATGCATTTGTTGACATGCATCGGGCTCGGTATATCATACAAACTGCATTGTATTTTCAATTCCAAATTGAATACGTGCATCGAATAAAGTGCATTTCACATGCCATCTTTAGGGTTAGCCGAGCCTACTCTAAATTGCATCCTCGCCTGTGTTGCATTAGCCATTTAACATGAACTAGGTCATGCATGTTTGCTAACTAGTTTCTTGTTTTGGCACGGAGTACGATGTAAGTATTTATGCTTTAGCATATCACATGCGTGTGGATGTTAACATGACAGTATGCTTACCATGCGGCTAAGTGCTTATATGAGATAAACTGTTTGAATGCCTGTGGGTGGAGGTTGGATTACTTGAGTTGGAAAAACTCATTGGAATCCGTGTTTTAGCCTACTTGCGAGTAGCAAATTCCAAAGCATTTTCAAAACGAACGGATATGCAATGTTTATTTCCAAATTAGGCAATCTAGTCTATACTTGTTTGCTGTGCGCATAACATAGTAATTCTAGGTTAATAATTGGAATAAGAGCATGTAATGTTTTCAAAATCGGATATCACGGTTAGTAGAGGCGGTCTTGGACCCGAAAAAAGGTGCTCATAGTGACCTTCCCGATCGTACCCAAGCTCGAGCCAAGACCACTTTGGTGATGAGCGACACGTGGCCTTCGACCGAGTCGGGGTTTCCTAAATTTCCCATTTTAAAATATTTAGGTGGCGACTCTGTAATCTGGCAAAGCAGTCCATGTTTGGCACTACTTTTTCAAAAATCTGTTTTCTCAAACGATTTGCCGGATTTGGACTCTTTGGTTCAGATTTAGAACCGACACAAATCGAGTCCGAACTATAGTGACCCCAATATGAACGGAACGGGACTTAACCCTCCCGGGGCGTTCGGGGACGTCTACACCATCCAGGGAATACAAAAATGTACCAAGATTTGAAACTGAATTTCTGGTGGCCGGGAATGAAGAAGGAAATTGCTGATTTTGTATCAAAATATCTTCATTGCCAACAAGTCAAAGCCGAACATCAACAACTCGCAGGCTTACTGCAGCCCTTACCGATACTGGAGTGGAAATGGGAACATATCACTATGGATTTTATCGTTTGGTTACCTCGCTCCAGTAAAGGTATGGACTCAATTTGGGTTATAGTTGATAGACTGACTAAATCTGCTCACTTCTTACCTGTCAAAACAATTTATAATGCGGACAAATTGGCTATAATCTATATTGATGAAATTGTTAGACTGCATGGAGTGCCTGTGTCCATTGTTTCTGATAGGGACTCGAAGTTCACATCGAGATTCTAGCAAAGCCTACAGAAAACATTGGGTACTGAACTGAGACTGAGTAGTGCATACCATCCTCAGACGGATGGCTAGTCAGAACGAACCATCCAGACTCTAGAGGATTTACTAAGAATATGTGTCCTTGATTTTCAGGGAATTTGGGAAAGCCATTTGCCATTGGCTAAATTCGCCTACAACAACAGTTATCACTCAAGTATTGGTATGGCACCTTTCGAGACTTTGTATGGCAGAAAATGTAGATCTCCGAAAATGTAGATCTCCGATTTGCTGGGCAGAAGTTGGAGATGGGCCTTTGCTTGGGCCCGAGATTGTGTATGAAACTACAGAAAAAGTGAAATTGATTCAACAGAGACTAAAAACCGCATAGAGCTGACAGAAAAGTTATGCGGATGTCAGAAGACGAGACAGAGAGTATGAAATGGGTGATCACGTTTTTGTGAAAGTGACACCGATGAAAGGCCAGACTCGTTTTGGAGTCAAGGGCAAGCTAGCGCCGAGATACGTCGGACCGTATGAGATTATTGAGAAAATCAATCCGGTGGCGTATCAAGTAGCACTTCCTTCTGAAATGGAGCATATGCATAACGTCTTCCACATTTCTATATTGAGGGATTACCTCCGGGATCCTTTCCATGTGATAGAGCCTACTCGTGTATTGCTGAGTGATGACTAAACTTATGAAGAACAGCCTATTCAGATTGTGAACAGACGGATCAAGAAGCTGAGAAACAAAGAGATTCCGTTGGTAAAAGTTGACTGGCAAAACCATGGCGGCATGTATGCCACTTGGGAAAGGGAAGATGACATGGCGAAGAGATATCCTAAACTGTTTCCACTGAATCCTGTCTTTTTTCAGAATAAAGGTAACTCAAGTTTAGAGGACTAAACTCTTTATAAAGAGGGGAGACTGTAACAACCCTCACCACTGTTTACAGATTAACCACCGATTACTGCTAAACTGAGACTGATTATGAAAAGTAATTGAACCGACGGAAATACTGAGCTGACTGATTGAATGTACTAGTTTAAATGCATTTCTATCTGTTTGACTGTTAAATTATCTGTCCATGTTTTATGTTTTAAACTGCAAATTGAAGGCCTTATCGGCGGTTGAATCTGAAATTGATTAGTGATATGTGTTAATCATAATTTATGTGATTTTATGGCATATTTATTTGAAATGTGATTTAGTGTGATTAAATTAGATTAGATAATGTAAAACACATAAGTTGGTTTTATCTACCAAAATGCCATTGTGAGTGGGCCACTACCTTAGACCATATTTGAGCCTTATTACACTCATTCATACACATTTCATCAGCTCATTTCTAAGCACAACCGACCATTGAGATAGAGAGAACTAAGAGAGTTGGTTTTCATCTTGTTATACTTGGAAATTGAAGGAATTGAAGAGAGTATTACAAAATTGAGCTCCTAGACCTTTAATTCAAGACATAAGGTAGAGCTTTTACTTTCTTGTGTTTAATTTGAGTTACTTCTAGCATGTTTTAGAGGATTGTTGAAGATTAGAGCCAAGATATGGCCTATAATGTTGAATTTAAGCTCATCCCATGCATGCATGTTGCCATTCATGAGTTTTGAGGTGTTTATTCATGGACTTACTCATGCATGTTCATATTTTTACAATGGGCCATGAATTCATCTTGTTTTTGGAACAATTGGCTCATTAGAGCAAGTATTTAAAGCTTTAAAGTTGTTGAATTCTTGCATGTTACACATTTATCATGCTCTTGAAAGTTTGGTTTGAAATTGGGTTTAATTCCCTCACCTTTGGGCCTTGATTTTACAAATTGAGCTTTAAATCATGTCATACTATGTAATTACAAGTGTTTTCCAGGAAATGGGCCCAAAGGAGTCGAATTTGATTCATTTGAACTTGATTTTGAGCTTGAAGTTCAAATCTGGAAATTCCAAATTTTGAACTCACGCTCGAGCGGGGTGATTGGCGCTCAAGCGTGGAAATCGTGCTCCCAGCATTTTGTTGTGTTTTGCAGTCCGCTCGAGCGGGGTAATTTACGCTCGAGCGGGACATTGTGTTTTACGCTCGAGCGGGTGTCAAGCGCCCAATCGAGCGTGAATTTCACCTATCCAGCACTTTTGACTGTTTTGCAGTATGCTCGAGCGTGTAAGTTTACGCTCGAGCGGAAACCTTTGTCTGCATGTCCGCTCGAGTGGAGTAAACTACGCTCAAGCGGGACCCCTGTTTTCTGAAAATTCTGAAAATGCTTTTAAAGTGCATCTTTGTATCCTCATTTCATCCTAGGCATTCTTAGGCCTAGTTCAAGGCATCTTAATGAGGATATAGATGTAGAACCACACCGAGTCTAAGTAGGGACTAAATCTTTGATTCCCAAACGTTAACTTAGTGTGTGTTCATCCTGTAAACTATGTAGGGTTGGCATCTGAGGACGCGCTCTAGCTTAACTGTAGCCCAGAACTCTATGAGTAACAACTGTGTAAAGATATGTTCAAATATGAATATTTTTTGAATGTTAACTGAACTGTACTGTTTCTGAATTGATATTGTTAACTAAATGAATGTATGTCCTCTATTCTCAATCAGACATTGTGGCATCCATAGCAACCATCATTCTTCATATCAAGTATTCAGAGATCTCTGTCAGTTCCTATCTTGGAACTTTTTTTTACTGTTATGATGGCCATTATTGACTGTTTGGTCTTTTAAGACCTACTGTTTACTGTACTGCTATGCTAATGGATGTACCATACATGACTGTTATGACTGAATGATTGAAATACTGAGTTAATGAACTGTTTTCATTATTGTAAGGACATTCATTCTTAACCTCTTTACGCATTATGTTATTCACTGGGCTTTAGCTCACTGCTTATATATATATATATATATATGTAGGTGTTCAGGCACCAAACCGGAGCTAGGAGCGTGGGTTAGACTCCCTTTTGTCAAAACCAACTACTGTGCCTCACTACGAGGTTCAGAGCCCGTTCAAGCTACGACTTTGGGGTGTTTTAGTTCCCCCCTCCCTTCTGTTCTGTTTTGTTTAGGATCAGATAGGTCATTACTGCATCGCTTTTAACAAGGATTAAGTCCCTGTCCTGAATGATTGTAATGTTGTACATACTGTTTTGCACTGATTGTATATATGTATGAAAAGTCTTTTTGCATACTGATCGTCCTGACTCATTGGACATTGTTTAAATTATCGCTTTTGGCTTCCGCCACTCAGACTCTATTTTATCGTTTCATCATATAGGCCTTCGGAATCACGGATTCATCGGGTTCTACATGCTAAACCCATAAGGGCGGGTTTAGGTCGTGACATGTGATATGCACAGCATACAAGTATAGACTGAATCGCCTAAGTTGGAACAAAACATCTCATGTTTGTTTTTGAAAGCGGTTTGCTACTCGCAAGTAGGCTAAAATGTGGATTTTGTCACCCTCAAGTAGGCTTAGAAAACATGGTGATTTGCCACTCTCAAGTGGGCTTAAAACTTGCAATCGATGAATTGTTCCAATTTAAATAATCCAACCTTCACCCACAGGCATTCAGGCAGGTATATCACATAAGCAGTTAGCCTCATGGCAAGCATGCTATCATGGCAGTCACTCACACACATGCAAGAATGCTAAAGCATAAACACTCACCGAGTATTCCAAGCCAAAACAAAAACTAGTTACAAATCAATGGATGATCCTAGTTCATGTTAAGATGACTAATGCAACACATGCAAAATGCAACTAAGATAGGCTCGGCTATTCTAAGATGGCATATGAGATGCTACAGATAACATGTATTCAACTCAGAATTGAAATACAATGCAGTTAGTATGATGCACTGAGCCCAGTGCATGCAAGACAGATGAATGGATGCAAACATGCGAGCATAAGGATGCTAATTGAAACATGCCCTAAAACTAACCATCATAAGCTGGTAAATAAAAAGGAGAAAGACGTGGGGTTGGAAGACATGCATCACACACACGCACACTTATTACAATAGCTGGCCCTCTCGATGGAGGGTCTGAATAAGTAATACAACACCAACTAGGTAATCTAAGCTAATCTAATTAAGCTAGTTATTACACAACCAAAATGAATAGTAAATTACAGCTAATTATTACACAACTCTAATTAATTAACAAACTAACTAAGTAAGCAATTAAACTAGCATGCAAACTACATGAATGTGGACCTCACCGCTTTTGAATGATAAAGGATGCATGCATGCTCGAGTCACCTTGTCGGGAAATCCATCGCGATGCCCCGGCTTGCCTTTGTTTGCAATTGATTTCAGAAATTTGCACAAAGCTCCAGAGAGATGAAACTCCACCCCGGGAAACTGTGGGAGGGCCACAGACCAGCTATAGGCATGGGAGACCACCTATCGACCACCTTTTGTGGTGGAAACCAAAAAAGGTGGTCAGCTAGCCAGTAAATCTGGTCGGCCAACCAATTCCTTCTCCTGGTTTCTGTTTTCTGCAACAAAAGGAAAGGGAAAGGCATGGCAAAGTATTTTCAACATATGTGTGTACGACCACTCTCCCCATCATTGCATAAGCTCTAGGGAGTGTGTCCTCGACCCTCGGGCCACCAATTACGCATCTCGATGCATGATGGCCGAGGAGTTGAATTGCACGACTCAATGTGAAATGAATCCAAACACAAACACCTAAAGCCAACAACTCCGTTATGGGTAGTCAAGAGTGTCAGCGATCGGGAATCGAGGCACGTTTCGTCACTTTGAGTACGAAACATCCCTCATTTCCCGTGTTTAGACTAACTCCTATTCCAAACACAATGCAACAAACAATGGCATGCACAATGCAACTCTAAGCATGCAACCTAAATGCTATGCAACTAAGTGATGCAAACATCCAAAGGATGACATGATAGCATGCACAATGCCAATGTGAAATGTAACATGGACAACCTAGCAAGGCTAATAGCATGCACAATGCACAATGCTAATGCTCACATACTCAATTCAAGACAACATATGCAACAATATGGCAAGATGCGATTAGCATACACGATGCGAATATCAAATAGCATACACAATGCGACGAACTACATGGCATGCGCAATGCTATGAACTATAATGGCATACTCAATGCAAAATGGACCTAAACCAAAATGAGTGGGCCTCAGCCACACTCAAATCAGTGGCCAAACATGATGAAAACAAGGCCCCGAAAAATACACAAGCATGCACAATGCGAGGGCTCCAAGCCTAAGGCACAAAATGCAACTCTACAAAAGCATTGAAATGATGAAATATGGCATACAACGACACATGTTCCAGCTTTGAAATGACATACAAAATGGCTTCGAATAATACAAACAACTCACACAATGCATGTTGAAAGGCTCAAGTACCGAAACTAATGAAGCATATTACACTATAAGCATGCAAGGCGATGCTCAAATGACAAAACCAACTCCAAATAGAACTCATGTAGGCCCAAAACAGTGGCAAAATGAGCCAAGATGGTGGCTTGAAAGGCACAAAAATGAAGCTCATGCAATGGCTCACAAATAGGGCATACAAGCACAACTCTCAAACATATTGAAGGAGTGATAAACATGAGAATATGGCAACCTTATATGCTCTGAAATATCATGCTCAATGATGCTAAAACATGCAAACACCTCAAGTTAAGTATGCAAGGGGGTTCAAAACTCAAGGCTAAGCAAGGCTATTACACTACAACATACATGGCAAGCATCATTCAACCAAGGGACCTCAAAACAGAGCTAAGGCAGCCCAAAATATAAACAAAATCAGTTTGAAGTATGGCCAAAATATGCTAGAATAGAGGGCCAAAACATGTATTGTGAGCTAGTGAACATGAGTTACACTACAAGCATATGAAGCATGTGAAGGACTACCAAACCAAGCAAAAATAGAGTCATGGCATGCCAAATTATGGCCAAAAACCCACTAAAACAAGACCAATACATGCAAGAATGACATGCTCCTTTGATAAGCCATGAAAGGGATTACTCTACACATGCAAGAAGCAAGCAAAAGGGGACCAAACCAGCCATGGACAGAGTCTAGGAAGGTCCTAAAAGTCACTAAAAAGGGCCTGAAGCAAGGCTAGGAAGTGTGGAAATATGGGCTCCTTTGAAAGGCCAAAAATGCCAACAAACAAGGCCAAAGGAGATACGGTCACCCCTCTCTGATTTTGGCCCTCAAAACTACATGCCAACCACTGAAAATCCGTTGGATTTCAGTGACTAAAAGGCCAAGCAAAGATCAATAGAAAGGCCTCATGGTATGGCACAAAACAAGGCTAAAAAGAGCATGTAAGAGGGTAGATGACCCCCAACAACAAAAGAGACTTAAACAAACATGAAAATCACTTAAATATGGACCTTTTTTCAGTTGAAAACAAAGCTCAAATAAGCATGAAAATGAGGCTAAGAGAAGGATCAAAATAATGCTTAAAAGAGGAAAAAGTGATTACCCTTGAAGCTCAACAAGACCAGCACATTTTGGGACCAAAAACCAGACCTTTAACCTCTGAAAATGACCTCCAAGGACCTCAAAGCAATGGTGGAAGTGTATGGCTATGAGGTGTAGTGTAAAAGAGTCAAGAACTATGTACTTTTGGAGCCAAAATGTAGAGATATAGAGAGAGATATATTTTTTTTGCCTTAGAGGAAATCTGAACCTCAACCAAGGAAGAGGAGGGCTTCTCTTATAGAGATACAAGGCCAAAGCTTCTTCAAGAAGCTAAAAACCAAGGCTCAAGATCCTCCATACGTGTATGGAGGATGCAGTTTGTGCCTTCCAGCTGGCACACACTCAAACAGACAAAACAGGAGGAAGCTGACCGACCAGACAGGGTGGTCGGCTGACCACTTCCCCTGGTTGGCCGACCAGGGTAAGTGGTCTCCCAAGACAAAGGGTGGTCGGTGGCCCCATTTGGTGGTCTCCACCTTGAAAGCAAGCTAGTGGTGTAGTAGGAGACCAGTAATTGTGGCCCAAAAATCAAGGAGACCAGTTTCCTGACAAGAAAATCGGCTGGCGGGGGAAAAGTGGTCTCCAAGGAGAAAAGGTGGTCTCCCACCCTTGTACCACCTCCCTAACAATGAAAACAAGGTCCATGCCAAAAATGAACCAAGACGGATTCAAAACAAGAGTTTGGGAGGCAAAGCGCGCGGCAGGGTGCCTCGAAAACTGGCTGTTGAGCACCGAAAATGGCGTGCGACCACAAAAGTGGTCTCCCGGGCCACAGTGTCCCTCTAGACAGAGGAAACAAGGTGTGTTCCAAAAAATCGTGCCAAACAGAGAATGTTAAGCGGTCCCGAACCGAGGCGCGCAGCCGACTGCTCCAAAAACCGGAAACTAGCCTCCAAACAGGAACAGTGGCCTACGACCACGAAACGTAGCCTACGACCACTGAGAGATGGTCCACAAGACCTCCCCCTCCCTCCGGGAAGAGAAAACCAGACCTGGTCCGCAAACCGAGTCAAAGCACAAAAAGTTCCAAGGCTCGGAGGCAAGGCTCTTAGCCAAACTCTGAAACTTCAGAACGAGCACAACACGCGCAATCACCGAGCGCTCAATCGATGAAGTCTGAGTCTTAAGGTCGGTCAAAAATGGGGTGTCTACAGGGTTTACACATATTTTCCAGCCGTCGCTCCAGAGCCTATGGAGGAGCTCTCCCTTGTTGTCATTTATTCGTGACGATGCGATGGTCAGTGTCGGCGCTGGAGTCGTGAGACCTTCGCCTTCTTCTGCCATTACTTTGATACAGTGGTTGCCACTGAGGTAACCCGAAACTCACAGTCATGTTTGCTTTCATACCGCTCTAATTCACACTGTGGCAACTGACGACAATTAACAATTTGTACATTCTCTGTTTACAGATTGTGTGGTAGCCCTGGGCCATGATGCCAGCCGGGGTGAGAGACTAGTATACGGAAGCTTGGGGCACATCGTGCTTCCGAATTCTACTAGAGGGCCCCATTTGCCGAGCTTGGTTTTTGAGCGAGAGATTCATTCGCCAGACTGTGGGCTTACTTGATCCAGTTGTTCCGATCCCATACAGTTGTTCCAGCAGATAGCCTATCTGTTGACGCAGTCATATAGTTCATGGTAGGCCTAGACGCTGACTTCTTCAAAGGAGAGAGCGATTACACGACATTTATTCAGACCCGCGTTATGCCTCCTCTGATGGGTGTTTATGGAGGCGAGGGAGTAGGGGCTTCTGTGGCGGGTGAGGCGACTCGGGCGACCAGGGCCCATACTAGAGGGGCCTCCCCCGTTGAGCAGACTACCCATTGGCTGGAGCTTCCCACTACGCTCATATGTTGGTGGCCGACTGGGACTGCTTACCAGATTCTGGTCGAGCCGGTAGAGGCTGGGCATGAGTATGTCAAAGTGTGAGGCACATCTCAGATATGGACCATACTTTACAAATTTGCTCCCCACATTTCCATTTTGGATATGTTTATTCCAAACATTGATCATCCAAATGCACTTGCAAGCATCTATAGAGTATACATGGAGCCTTCTCGAGCTGGTCGCTTCTTTGATGGACATGGTGCAGAGGAGAGAGATGTTGCTTAGTCTCTACGGTGTCCAGGCCTGTATTGCATGGCTATAGAGTAATGGTCTTCACTAGCTTAATGAGTTAGGCTCTTAAACATGACTTGCATGTGTTGCTTGCAAGACAGAGTTAAAACCAGTCCAAACAGTGACTAAATCATGCTGAGATTAAGGCATAAACTACTAGAAAAACATGCTCACATGTTGGCTTGCAAACAAGACTCAAAACACAACTCTCAAAAGCAATGAAAGAGTGAAACAAATGAGCATGTGAAAAAGCTATATGCACTGAAATTACATGTAAAATAATACTACAACACTACAACATGCAATCATCTCAAGTAAATCATGCTTAGAGGCCTAAAATACCAAACTAGTGAATGCATTTACACTACAACTATGCAAAACAAGGCTCACATGACCAAAGCAGCCCAAAACAGAGCTAAATCATACCAAAATAGTGGCGAACATGTGCTGGAAATAAGCTAAATTAAGCCACAAAAACACGCTACTATGTGATGCTAACTAGGCATGGAAGTGAAACACAAGGAGGGGAGGCTACCCCCTCAATTTTTGGACTTCAAAACATACTTTTTACCACTTGTAGACGTCCCCGAACATCCCGGGAGGATGAGTCCCGTTTTGTTCGTTTGTGGGTCAACTACAATTCAAGACTCAAATTGTCATGGTTCTTAATCTGAACCAAAGAGTCCAAATTCGGCAAATCGTTTTGAGAAAACAGATTTTTAGAAAAGAAGTGCCAAACATGGACTACTTTTCCAGATACAGAGTCGCCACCTAAATATTTTATTTTGGGGGAATTTAGGAAACCCTGACTCGGTGCCAAAGGCCACATGTCCGTCATCACCAAAGTTGCCTCGGCTCGGGAACTTGGGTATGATTGGGGAAGGTCAGCTATGAGCACCCCCTCTCGCCCGATCAAAGATCGGCCTCTACTAACCATGATATCTTGTTTTTAAAACATTATATGCTCTTGTTCTGGTTATTAGTCTAGAATTACTATGTTATGCGCGCAGCAAACAAGTATAGACCAAATCGCCTAAATTGGAACAAAACACTTCATGTTTGTTTTGAAAATGATTTGCTACTCGCAGGTAGGCTAAAATGTAGGTTTTGCCACCCTCGAGTGAGCTTTAGAAAATATGGTTTTGCCACTATCTAGTGGGCTTAAAACTCACAGTTTTAATGCATTATTCCAATTCCGGTAATTCGACCTCCACCCACAAGCATTCAAGTAGTTATATCACATAAGCAGTTAGCCTCATGGTAATTATGCTATTATGGCAACACTCACACGCATGCGGTATGCTAAAGCATAAAAGCTTACCTAGTACTCCAAGCCAAAACAGAAACTAGTTAGTAATCATATGCATGACCCTAGTTCATGTTAAGATGGCTAATGCAACACATGCAGGATATAGCTAGAACAGGCTCGGCTAGACTAAAGATGGCATGTGAAATGCTGCAACTAATCAAGTACTCAACTTGGAATTTGAAATGCAAGTGCAGTTAGCATGATGTGCTGAGCCCGATGTATGTAAGACAAATGTATGGATGCACGCATGCATAGCATAAGGTATGCTACTTCAAATATGACCTAATACTAACCATTGAAAGCTAGTAAATAAAAGGGAAGAAAGACGTGGGGTTGGAAGACATACACACACTCACACACACTTATTACACAATTGCCCTTGCTCGGAGGGTCTGAATAAATATTACAGTCTGAATAAATAATACTAAACTAATTATTACAGAATTTCTAATTAATCAACAAATTGAATACAGGAAGAAAGTGGCCACAGCCCCTGCCTCGGGATGCGTGAATGATGCATGCTTGACTCGTATTGCCTGGAAATTCGCTACCATAGCATTACTGCCTCTGTTTTCACTGTCTAGCTCCTCTGAAAACTGCACAAGTCTCAAAATAGATTCCATGCACACTGTGGAACACCACTGGCTGGAAAGAATGGCCACCGGCCACTGATGAAGATATCGGCCATTCATTGATGGCCGGTCAGCACTAGAGATGGCCGGCCAGCCAAAAATTCCTGCAGAAATCAGTTTTGACAGCAACAGGGGGCAAACAGTGTATGGCATGGAATTTCAAGCAAATGTAAGCATGGTCACACTCCCTATCATGCGATAGACTCAAGAGAGCATGACCCTCGACTCTCGGGCCATCAATTATGCATGATGGCCTAATAAGCCAAATTTGTAACTTAATGTAAAAATGCATGCAACAAAAAGAGATGAATGCCAACACCCTATCATATTGGGGTCAAGGGCATCGGCGACCGAGGATTGAGACGTGTTTCGTCACTTTGAGTACGAACACCCCTCACCCCTCAAGTTTGGTTTGACACCCCAAACCAAACAATGTAATGCATGTATATAAACTTGGCTTAAAGATGCAACATGAGGCTAATATGCAAAATATGCCAAATGTGATGCAAACTAAACATGCAAATGTGCAATGCTAGGCACATATGATGCAATACAATGCAATCTAACATGTGAACTAAGACATGAAATGCAACTAGCCAATAATATGCAAGTATGCAAGTATGATATAATGCAAACATGAAACCAAAGCAATGCAACATGATCATGTAATGGTGGGCCTAAAACCCAAAGGGCAGACCTCAGCCTACTCTCAAAACAGTGACCAAAAAGGCCCAAAATAGTGGACAAATGCTCAAGCAAGCATGCTAACGGAAGCAAAGACAATATACCATAAGTCCAAAGAGCTGTGCATATATAAAAACAAATATTTACATGCCCAAAATGTTAATTTACCCACTTACATTACATACATATAACGAAATATCAAACACAAAACAAAGCTTGCTAACGGCCTTCTAGGCCTAGCCCCAACTCGGAGGCACCCAAAACACTTGAAAACCACTTGAATTTCCCATCTCTAGCTTCAAATAAAAATCATAACTTCCAAACAAATTCCAAATGTTTCATGTAAAGATTTAAACCTTGAATTAAGATGAAAAATCATAAACATGCACATAAAAGCTTCATTTCTCAAATCCATGGAGTTTTCTCCCCAATATGTCAATCATGCAAGGAAAACATGATTATCAACATGAATTTCATAATCTTATTCCATGTATGCTCATATATGCTTCCTAGGTTAAAATGCATCACAATATTCTCAATTAGACATACTTTTCTCTTAATTCAATTTACTTACCATGAGATCATGGGTGAATCAACCCTATTTCAAGAAATTAGAAGGAGATTCTTACCTTAGGTAGCTAATTGGAGAAGATTTGACTTCCTTTCTCTTGATCTCTTCTTTTTTCTAGAACTCTCTCTCTTTCCCAGATTTTTTTCCCTTTTTGTATTGAGTCAACAATGGGCCATATCTTTAGTTTTATATTTGTGCTTAAAAATTGAGCCAAACATGGCTTAACGAATCAAACGAAAATCAGTTCTCAATTAAATTTCCCAAATGGCTCTAAAAATTCTTGGTAACACATAAGCGTGTTCAATTTCATTTTCCGAACCCATTATAGTCGCCAATTTCAGTCTTGAAGTTGTAGTCCCAACAGATATTTTTCCAATTCAAACAGATATTCTCCAATTAATTCATATTATCGCATAATTAATTAAGGATAATTGTGACATGCGTTTTAGGCCGTTACATTCTCCCCACCTTAGGAAGTTTGGTCCTCCAAACTTAGCTTATCCTGTCACAATCTAGATCAGAAATCTCGGTCGCATGTTATTAATCCGTCCGTCATAGGTATGCAATTTATTCCGCAGCCATATAGTAGTTCACAAGTCATCACAGGTACATAGAAGTATCGTTATAGAAAGAGAACAATCCCACAGTTCTATTCAGTTATTCAACATGACAAAGTAGTTCTTGTGTCCATCCCGTAGTAGTGAAGACAATATCATCGCAGTCAAACACATAATAAACATATCTTGCACATTTCCCCAAAATCAATTGTAAAGTCAAGTAAAACTAAAGTAGTCAATCAGAGAATGTACACAAGTAACATATCACCCAGTAGTTGAGGTTTCACTCCAAAGTCTACTGTTAACAAGTTTCATAGCGTTACATTCAAAGGTAGTAACACAAATGGAATCATTCCTTAAACAATTAATAGCAAAGGTAATACCCACGGATTCAATTAGTAATGTGATTCATATGTTTCCAAGTGGTCAAATACGGCTTTAATCTGTCATTTCCTTAGCAACATAGTCCGGTACTTCAACAGTCAGTCATATGCTTCCACGAAAATCAGTTCAAATCAAAAGTCTAGGATACATTTGGTTTCGGAGATCATAGTTCAAGGTGTCAAGCATAATAACTCATATTCCATTGTTCTAACATGGTGTAAGTATGAAAACTATTTATTACTTTAGTTTGTTTTGTCACAGTCACATATTCAATATTTTCCATCGCGTAGGTAACATTGTCAACATAACAATAGTTAGTAAAATCATACCTTTATTGGCTATTCCAATATTCTACGTCTTTTCTGAAACTAGGGTGTAAACCCTTTCTTGCCTCAAGGTGTTCCCCTCTGGAGTAGATGTTGTGGTTGTTCTCGGTGTCATTGTTGATTTAACTCCACTAGTAACGGGTCTTTCATTGCTTGGATAGGCTTGTGGACAAGATTTGGCCAAATGTCCTTTCTGTCCATATTTGAAACAAGCTCTAGATATGTGGCGGCAAATGCCCCAATGTTGCTTCCCACACTCCCGACAAGTGGGTATACCAATACTTCCACTACTTCCCCGTTTTGTATTATCACCAATACTTGAGTTCAAATTCTCATTCACGGAGGCCATTGATTCACTAACCATTTCCACTTTCTGTTTCTTGAATTTCTTACTTTCTCCTTCAGTCGTTGTTGTTGACTTGGACATTTTCAAGGTAGCAATATTTGCTTCAGACATCAAAGCCCTGTCAAGTACATCAACATACTTTACCAATTTCAACACATTCACCCGGTCAAGCACTTCGACATATAAGCCACCCTCAAATTTTCTTGCCTTTTTGTAGTCTGTATCAACCACATGAGGAGCATATCGGGCTAATTCAGTAAATTTAGCTTCATACTCTGCTACTGACATAGTACCTTGCTTCAACTGTTCAAATTCAGATACCTTCCTATCTCGAAGGCATTGTGAGAAGTATTTTTCATAAAACATTTCTTTGAATCGATCCCATGTCAAGTCCCTATTCTCATCTCGAACGAGCATCCACCATCTTCTAGAAAGTAAATGTTGCTAACAGAACTTTATATGCGTCAGTACACGAAAACACCTCAAAAATCTTTTCAGTTTCAAGCACCCATGCCTCCGCTTTTAACGGTTCAATACCCCCCGAGAATTCTGGTGGTTTCATTTTCTTGTATTTCTGTGTCAGAGTAATGATGTCATCATTATTCATCGGTTCCATTTGAACAGGTGGCGAAGGAGGAGGCAGGAATGGTTGTCTCTGTTGATGTTGGCTTTGCTCTTGTTGTTGTCTCACCAACTCAGTTAAAGCTTCCACCATTCTTTCTAACCGATCTATTCTGGCATTAGAAGATTCTGACTCATCTACATTCCTTGCGTTGGTGTTCTCCATTGGTCTATAGAACCCATAGCAGATAGAGCATTTTATTCTCAACATAGTGTTTCCTCTGTTGTCTCATTATTTACAGTTCTTGTTTCTTTATATGTCATAAAAGCACACACACATGCACACATATTTATGCCATGCCCTATTTCTTTTCTAGGACACCCTACAGTTCATATGGACACATGTGTGGGTAAATTAACTCATGCTCTGATACCATTCTGTCACGCCTCAAACCCGCCCCTAAAAGTTTGGCATCGTAACCGGCCAATAATCCAAGATTACCAAAGGCCTTCCTCTACATAACATAGATAATCGGGGCTAGCAGAAGCAAAGACAATATACCATAAGTCCAAAGAGCTGTGCATATATAAAAATAAATATTTACATGCCTAAAATGTTAATTTACCCACTTACATTACATACATATAACGAAATATCAAACACAAAACAAAGCTTGCTAACGGCCTTCTAGGCCTAGCCCCAACTCGGAGGCACCCAAAACACTTGAAAACCACTTGAATTTCCCATCTCTAGCTTCAAATAAAAATCATAACTTACAAACAAATTCCAAATGTTTCATGTAAAGATTTAAACCTTGAATTACGATGAAAAATCATAAACATGCACATAAAAACTTCATTTCTCAAATCCATGGAGTTTTCTCCCCAATATGTCAATCATGCAAGGAAAACATGATTATCAACATGAATTTCATAATCTTATGCCATGTAAGCTCATATATGCTTCCTAGGTTAAAATGCATCACAATATTCTCAATTAGACATACTTTTCTCTTAATTCAATTTACTTACCATGAGATCATGGGTGAATCAACCCTATTTCAAGAAATTAGAAGGAGATTCTTACCTTAGGTAGCTAATTGGAGAAGATTTGACTTCCTTTCTCTTGATCTCTTCTTTTTTCTAGAACTCTCTCTCTTTCCCAGATTTTTTCCTTTTTTGTATTGAGTCAACAATGGGCCATATCTTTAGTTTTATATTTGTGCTTAAAAATTGAGCCAAACATGGCTTGATGAATCAGACGAAAATTAGTTCTCAATTAAATTTTCCAAATGGCTCTAAAAATTTCCGGTAACACATAGGCATGTTCAAGTTCATTTTCCGAACCCATTATGGTTGCCAATTTCAGTCCCGAAGTTGTAGTCCCAACAGATATTTTTCCAATTCAAACAAATATTCTCCAATTAATTCATATTATCGCATAATTAATTAAGGATAATTGTGACATGCGTTTTAGGCCGTTACATTCACTATCCCAAGTGGATCTCCAACACCATGGTGGTGACAAAGAAAAACGGCAAATAGCGTGTGTGTATGGACTACAAGATAGTTGATAAAGCATGTCCAAAGAACAGCTTTCCTCTACCGCGGATAGACCAACTAGTGGACGTAACTGCAGGTCACAACTGACTTAAATTTCTTGATGCATTTCGTGGATACCATCAGATCACTATGTATGAAATGGACCAAGAAATCGCATCCTTTATAACATCTAAAGAATTGTATTGCTACAAGGTCATACCCTTTGGCCTAAAAAATGCAAGGGCAACATTCCAACGAATGATCACAAAAATGTTCAAGCCAATGTTAGGCAAAACAATAGAAGCTTACATCGACGACATAGTGGTTAAGAGCAAGAGTGAAGGAGACCATCTCAAGGACCTAGTTGAAAGGTTTCAAATTTTGAAAACCCACAAGCTGCAACTGAATGCATCCAAATGCGTGTTTGACATGGGATCAGGCAAATTTCTTGGCTTTCTAGTAATCAACCGAGGTATAGAAGCCGATCCCTCTCAATAACGTCAATATAATACACAAAACATGTACCTAAATGGGATCAATAATAATGTCATAACTAGCGTTGATACACTAATTAGTACACTAATTAATATATGTAGCACCACCGATAAATGTCACTACAATTAGATGAAATTAAACAGTAGCCATGTTAGTTTTTAAAAAATGGGATGAAATTATGACTACAAATATTGTGTGATGGAATTATTAATATAATTATATTATATTTGAGATATATAATAAAGAGTATTCACTTTTCTTAGTTTGATTTTTTTTAAAATACTATTTAAAAAAATTTACCTTCTTATTTTTCGTATTTTTTTGTTTTCGCTGATTTTTTTAATATTTTAAGCAATTTTTAAAATTTTTAGACACACCTAACATAAATACACTTAAAAAATATAATTTTTGTGAAAAATCTTTACAAAATTCACTAAATACCAAAAATACAAAAAAAATAAATAAAAATTCAGTACATTTTTTCATATTTTTGTGTATTTATTAATTTTTTAAAATATTTTTTTTTTACAAATATTTTACTTTTTATACACATCTAAGTAAGATGCATTTTAAAAAGTAAAAAAAAAAAAGCTTAAATTTTAAAAATATTCATTAAAAACAAAAAATAAAAAAAATAAAAATAAAAAACTCAATTTTCAAAAAACTTAATTCAAAAAACTCAAACCAAACACACTAATTGCTATTTAACTTTAAAAATTAGATTTATTTTTTAAGTATAATGATGTGATAATCAATTAGAATTTTAAGGTAACACTCTTTTTCATATATTCCTTAATCATTAACCAATCATATCATTTCAACATTATTAAGGCCTATTTTGGCAATTAAGTTAAAAAGCCAACTTTTTAATTTTTTTTAGTTCATATCACTTCTCTATTTTATTTTATTTTTGTACATTTTTGAAAAAAAAAATTTAACTTTTAACCTACTTCTTAAAACATGCCCATGTCTAGAAAATAAGTTTAGAATGTGGGCTTGCATATCATTTTTCTATAACAAAATATGTTTCATACTCCCTCCATTTCAAAATATTAGTCCCTTATTCTATTTTTCATTGTCTCAAAACATTAATCCCTTTTGAAAAATTAAGGACTAAAATAATATTAATTTTCTTATTTTTCTATTCTTTTAAATTAATTAACATTTATAATTTTGAAGTGTAATAATTGTACTACCAAAGAATAGGTTTGAAAAATTAATATTTTTGAAGTGTAATAATTGTATTACTAAAAAAAATTAGATTTCTTAAAAATTATTAATATTTTAAGATGGAGAGAATAAATTATTTTTGTTTATAAACTGGTAATATTAGTAATGAAGCAGATGCATAAGTAATTTAGCAATTTTTTAAATAATTAGATTAGTAAAAGGTGAAAAACAAGTCAAATTGAAAGTAATAGCCATATTGTTGTGACGAGTTTGAAATTATCTCAAATTTAGTAATCTAATAAAAGATAGCATTTTAAATCAAAATCATCGCCATTTCCGGTGAATCGGTGATGATGCTTAGTCAAATTCCTTTGGCCATAAAGTTAGTAATTTTGCCATTTTAAGACAATTTTGTTTTAATAATAATTTTATCTTTGGAGTTCGTTTTTAGCGTTGTTTATTTTGATGCATTTCTAATATTTAAATTTTGCCTTGATAAGTGTAGCATTATGGATAAAAAAATAATAACACTATAACAATAATGATGCACTTATCACATTTCTATACCTTGTTTTGTATATCATTTTACTTATCAACACAACATTGGATTAACATGTCTCATTAGTAGTATATATCTTTAATACAATCCTAACAATTAAATTTGTTATTTATTTATTTATAAAACCCAATAAATTACAATATCCATTACAACATATAATCAATACAAATAAACTCCTAACAATTAGATTGGCATATCATAACATGTTGACCATGTCAATCTATCATCTTAGCTTATCTGTGCCTGTCTATTTTTGTTTAATTAAATTTATATTTTTTCCTATAAATTAATGTTACTAGCTAGTTAAGAATTAAAATTTTATAAATAGCTAGTTAAGAATTAAAATTTTTTAAATATATGTCATATCATTTTTTTTAAAACAAAAATTATATATAAAAGAATTTGTTAGGATAACATTTTTTCATGATCTATCATGGAATTTGCAGGTTGAGATAATTTTCCTTTTTTTTTTTTGAAAAAAAGAAAAAAAGAAAAAAAAAAAAGATATGTGCAGATGGGGTGGGGTGGTTGATTGTGAGTCAATAATGATTTCCCAATTCCCTTTTCTTAATGATATAATAAAGTAATCGATTTTTTCCCCCTCACATGACAATGAATTAGGAAAGTCATGAACATTGCTCATGCCTTCTTTTTTTTTATCCTGAAAGAAAGAAAAAAGCTATAGAACTACAATGCTAAAAAATTCCAAATTGACCAATCAATTAAAATCCAGCATTTGGATACTCACAAGGAAAAACCTCACTTTTGTTTCAGAGTGGTCGAAGGAATAAAATCATTACTTGAATAATTTGTACCTTTAATTTTCATCATGTAAAAATTTAGAGAAAAATAAAATGCATAGAGAATTTTTACATAATGAAACACAAACAAAAGATAAATGATAAATCTCACATGTGTAAGGGCTCATATGTTTCTCTCAGCCATTTGTCTCGCGCTTACATCTCATATATATATATATATATGGAGAGTTAAACATTGCATCAAACCCCAACAACTGGGCAGTGCTTACTCTTCAATTGGGCTTTGGGCTAGCTTTCGCATCCCAACTGTGTGAAGAGGTTTGAAGCCAAGTGAAGAAATTCAGCCCACATCTAGGCCCATTTAGCCTTTAAGTTGGAACCTAATTTGACAAGCCATCCTTTGAGATTTTCTTCTCTTCTTCTGAAACTTGGATTTATTTAATAAAAATAATAATAATATGAGGATAAGCTACATTTATTATTTTTGTTTAATTGGACTATAAAATAATAAGGGTGTTTTAAAAAAACAATGGAATGGATAAACCGAATCAATTTGGTTCAAATTGTTTGATTTGGTCCGATTCAAATTTTAGTTTTGAAAACAGTTGAATTGTTCAAATCAATCCAGTTCCCAATTTTAAAATTTTGATTACAATTTTGAACCGAACTAAACTGTTATATATTTATTTATTATTTTAAAATATATTTTATAAAACTTTGATTAGGATTTTGAATCCAAATAAGGATATAAAAGTTACTAGTGTGATTTGAACAGCTAGTCATGATTGTAAAATTAAAAAACTCTAATCAACATAACTAGTTAATAGTTGCTAGTTTATTTACTATTATAAATTATATATCATATTTTTTATTATATGAAATTCATCAAATTGATTTCTATGATTCGATTCTCATCTAGGTACATAAGTGCATATGTAAAAATTATTAAATTATTAATTATATTTGACTAATGGAATTCACCCATATATGTGTTGTTTTATTACTATTAGACAGTGATACAATACAACCATGTATCAAATGATGTGTATTAATATTGTATTGAATCTTTACTTGCATAATAGAAAATAAATTAGATTTACTTAAAAAAATTTTATTGAATCTTCATAATATTCTCTTATTTTAATATATACTTTATACCATTAAATCATACTCCTGAAAAAATTAACATCATTCAATAGTGAATAATGCATTGACGATAAAATAAAATAATAATAATAAAAAAAAAATGAAAACGATTTGAGGAAACTTTTATGTTCAATTTAAAGGTTAAAGACTTGGAATACGTGTGTAGAAAAAACAAAAAATAGTGTCATTGACCAAGCGATAGTGACCGAACTAAGAATTGGAAATTTACAACTGGTACTCTGAAATTATCGAAACGAACGAATTTCCATTATATTTTTTCCCTTTATCTATGTCCATCAGTGCCAACTGTTGAGTTGGTTAATTTCACTTCTATGTTCTAAATAATTGCAATCAGTGTGTTTGGTATTAATTTTTTAAATTTAATTTTTAAAAAATTGAATTTTTATATTTTTAGTTAATAATTTTAAAATTTTAAATAATTTTGTCATTTTTTAAGATGCATCTTACTTAAATGTATCTTAAATAGTAAAATATTTGTGAAAACATATTTTAAAAAATTAATAAATATACAAAAATATAAAAAATGTACTTAATTTTTTATTTTTTATATTTTTGATATTCCTCGTTTGGGAACAGGCTAATTTAGTAACTTTTTGGCTAATTGGCTAAAAAGGTAAGTAAAAAAAACTTGTATGTTTTGGATGACTTTTTGGCTAATTACGAAAAGTTATGCAAAAAGTAGAGAGAAAAGAGAATTTGACTTTTTGGTATGGGTTGTTAGTTTTTTAGCTAAAAAAATAACTTTTTGGCTAATTGACTAATTTAGCCACTCCCCAAACGGGTAGTGAATTTTTTAAAGATTTTTTCACAAATATTATATTTTTAAAGTGTATTTATATTAAGTGTGTCTAAATATAAAAATAAAAAATGCTTAAAATATTAACAAATTCATTGAAAACAAAAAAATACGAAAAATACAAAATTAAAATTTTCTGAAAATCAAAACTAAACAAGCTGATAATATATTTCAAAATTATTAATTTTATTTACTTAGTTATTAAAATTTCTAATTTTAATTAACATTATTCAATTGAACCAAACAACACCATAGTGTGATAATCTCATTTTACTTCAATAACCTATAATGTTACATGTATTTATTTTTGACGCACCAAAAGATAATTATGGCATTGTTTGGAAAGTTGACTATTTTAATTGGCTATTTTAACTTTACTAAAATAGTTGTGTTTGAGAAGTTGATTGTCTTTTTTTCATAATTGATTTGATGATTGTGAGAGAAAAAGTAAAATGATTATGAATTGATTATAACATTTTGTCTAATTAACTATTTTACTTTATTTTATCTTTTAATCAATTATTTAAACCAAACTTTATTCCCAAACAACCCCTATGAAAGAGTCTCAAATCGTATTATTAACATATTTTTTTATTCCTATCATTTAAACATAAGTTTACGTGATAATCTCCTTTTCACAACCTTATACGAGTTAGGCTTCGTTTGGGAACAGGTTAATTTAGTAACTTTTTGACTATTTAGTTAAACAGTCGTGCTAAGAGGCTCGAATTTGGAGCCCCCGAATCCCCCGAATCAACCAAGAAGAGAAGAAGAAGAAATAAGGAAGAAGGAAGAAGAAGAAGGACTGGATGAGGCCAATCAGACTGGAGGCTACGGCGATCGGAGGCGGGGCTGCGACGAGTTGTCATGACGACGGAGTCACATGACGATCGCATGCAGCATGAGGCACAGGATGGGCCCTTCTCTTCTCTCCTCCTCTCTCTTTCTCCCTCTCCTCATCTTCCCCTCTCTTCTCTCCCTCTCCCTCTCCCTCTTCCTCTCTACGTTTCAGACTGGAAAATGAAGGGAAAAAAAAAAGGAAAATGCCCAAAACGACGTCGTTTTGGGCATTAGGGAGATTCGGGGGGGAAAAGTTTCGAGCTACGAAACATTTTTCTTAGTTAAAATATGAGCTAAAAAAAACTAGTATGTTTGGGATGACTTTTTTATTTTTTACGAAAAGATGTGCAAAAAGTAGAGAGAAAAGAAAATCATTGACTTTTTTATATGGGTTGTTAGTTTTTTGATTTTTTTAGTGACTTTTTAACTTTTTTGCTAAACGGATCGCTTCTCAAATAAGACCTTAGTACATTTTTCCGACACGAGAGAAAAGTGAAGGGTGAGTTCACAACGTTCTAAAAATTATATATTTTTTTCATATGAAATCATGAGAATGAAGACAATCCCTTGAACAACGAGCCCCGGTACAGAGCCCGAAAACCAGGGCTCGAATTTGGCTCGAAACAGAGGCGAAGGAGGAAGAAGCAGAAGAAGAAGAGAAGGAGGAAGGAGGAGAAGAAGGAGAAACAGAACTGGAGGGGGCCATAAAAATGGGACTGGAGGTGGAGGCGGGCGGAGGTAGAAGCGAAGGTGGGGCTGCGAGCGACGATCGGCCAATGAGCTGCGACGGCGACGATGAGCTGCGACGGCGACGACGACGACGACGACGACTCTTTCTCTCGCCTCTCGCCTGTGTTCAAACGAAGAAGACAAAGAAGAAAAGAATGGAAGAAAGAAAAGGAAAAAAAAAAAATCGAAATGCAAAACAACGTCGTTTTGCGTTTCGAGCCAAATTCGAGCCGTGATTTCAGCCCCTCAAACATTTTTCCTTGAACAACTTACTATCTATTAATGATTAGTATCTAAGATTCGATATGCAATTAATTAACAAAAAATATAATAAATTACATGCCTGCTTTCAAGATTAAAATATATATATAATAAATCTTATAAATTTAATATAATTATACTAATATTTTTAATAAAATCAAATAACAAGAATGAATACAAATTCTCTTGGTAAAATATATATTATAATATAAAATAAATGATATATAATATTTTTTTAACAAAACAACTACCGGAAAATTGATGAAAATAACAAAATGTTATATTATCAATCTCTTGATTTCAGAGTTCAGTATAAAAGATATGTAAATATTTAATTATAGTTGCCTAATTGAATCTTGGGCGAATTATATTAATGATCTCTATAGTTTGGGTCTTGTGTCATTTTTGTGTCTGATTTTTCAATTGTGATACATTTGACCTTAAATTTTGAATATTGTTTCAAATAAGGACAATTGAAGATACCATTGTTCAATTTCAAAGGCAAATTCTTCAATTTGATAAAATATAAACTAATTTGATAGAAATAAATGTCGAAAATAATATTTTTGAATTTTTTAAAAATAATTTTTACCCACTAAACATAAAATTGTATAAAATTGATAATTTTTGTATACATTTATTTATTTATTTATTATTAAATTAACGTTAGGAAACCAATTATATTAGAAAGTTTACTTCTTTTCAATTACTATTTAGGAAGTCTAATTATATTAAGAAGTCTATGTTATTTTTCTTATATAAAGTAGTTTATTGTAATGGTTTGGAGGAGAAAAAATAATATTAAGAGTTTAGGTCAAAGGATCAAATTTAGGGTCTAGAACTCTATCATCTGATATCAAAGTCTTCGATCTTGGAGCTTTCATCTCTTCCTACTTTGCCATTCATCATCATCAACATGACTGTTAAGGAACTTGAAGAACAAGTTGTTGCTCTTATTACTAGGATGGACATGATGTCTACCAATATGCAAGAGTATCAGTTGATACGTAATAAACAAATCAATAATACCATTATTTAAAACGTCCAAGTACTGTTGCAAGATAGGTAATGTGAAGCTCGCCTTCCCCAACCTGGCATTAATCTTGATCTACCTATACAACGAGACGACAACGATCGGCGTGTTGGTCCAAATTTTCAGGGTTGAACTCTCCGAATTGATTTTTCAAAATTTAATGGTATTGATTCTGAATGGTGGTTATTTCAGGCTGAACAATATTAAGAACTTAATGGTGTTTTAGATGCACAGATGGTTCCTTTGGCTACAGTGTACCTTTAAGATGATGCTATTTCTTGGTATCGCTAGATTAAACAGTCCCTTGGGGTTTTGACTTGCTAACAATTTTCTCGAGCCATATGCATCTGTTTTGATTCTTGACAATACATTGATCCTTGTAGTTTATTAGCCAAACTGTCTCAGATTGGCACTGTTCATGAATTTATTACGGAGTTTGAGCGACTTGCTAATATGGTTTCAAGTTTGCTTGAGTCACATCAAATTAGTGTTTTTCTTTCTGGATTTCGTGTCGACATAAGGGTTGGTGTTCGTTTGCTTTGCCCAATGAGTCTAACCAAGACCTTTGAACTAGCACTTGGTCAAGAGGATGCAATTATAGCAACCATCGTACATAATATGACCAAGACTATTTCTTGTCCATCTTCTTCACGGCCTTCTACCATATCTTATGTACCTAAGCCTGTGAATAAATTAACATCCTTGCCTATTGGTGTTAAACGTTTGTCATGGATTGAACAGAAGGAACGACGTGAGAAGGGTCTTTGTTTTAATTGCGATGAGATTTATAAGCCTAGTTATCGATGCCAAAAGCTACAATTATCTCTCTTGGAAGGTGAACTGGTGGTTGAAGTTGAGAATTTTGAATCTGAAACCGCAGTTGGTGGTGTTCCACAACCCCTAACTTCTACAATTTCGTTACGTGCTCTTATGGGGTCAACTTGACTTGTCACATGTTGACTTAGCAGAACAATTAAGCTGTCACATGTTGGCTCATTGAGTAGAATGGTCATTTTGTTAATGAAGCTATTTGGGAAGACCATGCTATTTTTTGTGCTCATTATCTCGATTTTCCAACTTGAGTACAAGTTGTGATTCTAGGGCGGTCGAATGTTAGGAAAACCAATTATATTAGGAAGTCTACTTCTTTTTAATTACTATTTAGGAAGTCTAATTATATCAAAAAGTCTATTTTTTGTATTGAATTTTTGCTTACATAATAGAATATAAATTGGATTACTTAAATAAATTTTATTGAAGCATTGTTTGGGAAGGGCTAAAGTAGCTATTTTAGCTACAAAAGACAAAATATGTTATTTTAGTCACAAAAAAATAAAATATCACATCCAACCCATAATCGTTACTCTTCTTTCACAAAAAAAGTCAAAAAAATCAAAAAACCAAAAAGTCCTTTCCAAACCAAACTTTTTAGCCCAGGCTAAAATAGTTAAAAAAGTCAAAAAGTTAAAAAACTAACCCACTTCGCAAACCAAGCCTGAATCTTCATAATATTCTCTTGTTTTAATATATACTTTAAACCATTAAATCATACTCCTGAAAAAATTAACATAATTCAATAGTGAATAATGCATTGACGACAAAATAAAATAATAAAAAAAAAAAAAAAAAACAAAAATGAAAACGATTTGAGGAGACTTTTCTGTTCAATTTAAAAGTTAAAGACTTGGAATATGTGTGTAGAAAAAACAAAAAATGGTGTCATTGACCAAGCGATGGGGACTGAATTAAGAATTGGAAATTTACAACTGGCCCTCTGAAATTATCGAAACAAACGAATTTCCATTATATTTTTTCCCTTTATCTATGCCCATCAGTACCAACTGTTGAGTTGGTTAATTTCACTTCTATGCTCTAAATAATTGCAATCAATGTGTTTAATTTTAGTTTTTTAAATTTAATTTTTTAAAAATTGATTTTTTTTTTATATATTTTTAGTTAATAATTTTAAAATTTTAAATAATTTTGCTATTTTTTAAGATACACCTTATTTAGATGTATCTAAATAATAAAATATTTGTGAAAAAATATTTTAAAAAATTAATAAATACATGAAAATGCAAAAAATGTACCGAATTTTCATTATTTTTTAATATTTTTGATATTTAGTGAATCTTTTAAAAAAAAAATTTCACAAATATTATATTTTTTAAGTGTATTTATATTATGTATGTCTAAAAATTAAAAAAAAAATGCTTAAACTAGAAACAGATTCATTGAAAACAAAAAAATATAAAAAATTAAAAATTAAAATTTTCTGAAAATCAAAACCAAACAAGTTTATAATATAATTCAAAATTATTAATTTTATTTATTTAGTTATTAAAATTTCTAGTTTTAATTAATATTATTCAATTGAATAATCTCATTTTACTTCAATAACCTATAATGTTACATGTATTTATTTTTGACGCGCCAAACGATAATTATGGCATTGTTTAGGTAGTTGACTATTTTAATTGATTTTTTTAATTTTTTGATTATTTTAATTTAACTAAAATAGTTGCGTTTGAGAAGTTTATTGTCTTTTTTTCATAATTGATTTGATGATTGTGAGAGAAAAAGTACAATAATTATGAATTGATTATAATATTTTATCTAATTAACTATTTTACCTTATTTTATCTTTTAATAAACTATTTTAGCCAAACTTTATTCCCAAACTGCCCCTATGAAAGAGTCTCAAATCGTATTATTAACATATTTTTTTATTCCTATTATTTAAACATAAGTTTACGTGATAATCTCCTTTTCACAACCTTATACGAGTTAGTATATTTTTCCTACACGAGAGAAAAGTGAAGGGTGAGTTCACAACGTTCTAAAATTATATATTTTTTCATATGAAATTATGAGAATGAAGACAATCCTTTGAACAATTACTATGTATTAATGATTAGTACTATATAAGATTCGGTATGCAATTAATTAACAAAAAAATATAATAAATTACATGACTGTTTACAAGATTAAAAATATATATATATATATATATATAATAAATCTTATAAATTTGGTATAATTATACTAATATTTTTAATAAAATCAAATAACAATAATGAATACAAATTATCTTGGTAAAATATATATTATAGGACAAAGTACATATATATCCTATAATAAATTGCCCCTTGAGGTTTATATTTTCATAACAATTTGTCCCCTAATTTGTTATGCAAATAGTACCTTCAGGGGATATCTGTAATTTCTCAAAATTCAAGGGGGTATCTGTAATTTTGCTAAACCTCGAGGGAGTATATGTAATTTGCCCTATATTATAATATAAAATAAATGATAATATTATTTTTTTTAATAAAACAACTACCAAAAAATTGATGAAATTATCAAAATGTCATATTACCAATCTCTTGATTTCACAGTTCGGTATAAAAGATATATAAATATTTAATCATAGTTTCCTAATTGAATCTTGGACGAATTACACTAACGATATTTATAATTTGAATCTTGTGTCATTTTTGTCTCTGTCTTTTTAATTATGACACATTTGACTATAAATTTTGAATATTATTTCAAATAAGGACAATTGAAGATACTATTACCTAATTGCAAAGACAAATTCGTCAATTTAATAAAATATAAACTAATTTGATAAAAATAAATGTCAAAAAAAATATTTTTGAATTTTTAAAAATTATTTTTATCCACTAAATATAAAATTATATAAAATTGATAATTTTTGTAGACATTTATTTATTACTAAATTAATTTTTATTATGTGTTTGAATGATGATTATGTAATGGGTAGTTGTTTTTATTTTTATTAAATTAGTTTCCATATTTTCAAAAGTCAATTATGGCGGCAACTTTGATATTATTATTAAACCAATTCATTAAATCAAAAAATCAAAAACTAAAAACATTTTATATATTAAACATATCGATTATACGTTAGAAATCTAATAACCACCCATTACATGATCATTATCCAAACAAATAATAAAAATTAATTTGATAAATAAACAAACAAACAAATAAATAAAGATTTAAAAGATTTATCAATTTTATAAAAATATTTTTTTGATATTTATTTTTATCAAATTAGTTTATATTTTATCAAATTGACCACTTTGTTTTTAAAATTTAGTAATGGTATCTTCAATTGTCCTTGTTTGGAATAAAATTCAAAATTCAGAATCAAATATGTCACAATTAAGAAGTCAAAGACCAAAATAACACGAACCCCAAATTATAGCGTCTGTTAGCGTTAAGGGTGTTCGTGGTTCGGTTAAGACCTGAGAACCTCCAATCCCCGATTCGATCACCAGATTGGCAAATTGAAAAAAATTAATCTGCATACATCCGCCAGATTGACGGATGGATATAAATCGATTTAACGGTTTAAACTTTTACAAACTTTGAACATAATACAACACATTGTCAATACATATTTTTTTTTATTATAACAATTCAACTCAACATAATCAAAAGATTATCAAGTAAATTGTCAAATACCAATAATAAATACATATAAAAAAATCATGCATTATCAATACTATTTCATTACTGTTTTTTTTATTCAAAAGCTATTTAATTTGATTTAAAAAAAAAATTGACAAAATTAATCCATATATTTTTCACAAAAAATATCAAATATCAACATTTACCATTTGATAAAAGGATTTTCAAATTGAAAACATAACGGAATATCTAAACTCATTTTCAATTGAAAATACAAACAGAATATGTAAACAAATTAAAACACAAAAGTTTTTCAAATTATTAGAGTTGCTCGCGGTTTGACGGTTCGGTTATAGTTAAAGGAATTTCAAATATGTCATCCGTCCAAAAGTAGACGGATTAAAAAAAATCAATCCATAACTACCCGATCGTCATTACACATGCATAAAAAATGCAACGAATCTATCTAATTTGATCAATTTAGACGAATTAGAATATCCGTTAAATCTCCTAATTTGTGTAATTGGCCCTTGAATTTTTTTTCATGTATAATCCTCCCAAGTCCATATATCTCCTCAAATTCCTCAGTGACAAACACTATAAAAAGCCATTAAAAAAAACCCATCCAATTATATAATTCCCTCCCTAAACTTTCTTTGAAGAAATCAAAACAAAAGTCTTCTATTAGCCAAAACCACAAAACATCAACACCACCCGAAAAACAAAACGTAAACAAAAAAACATGAGTTATTACAACCAACAACAACCCCCTGTTGGTGTCCCTCCTCCTCAAGGTAAACCCCTTTCTTCTTTCTCTTTTTTTTCAATTCACAGAAATTCATTTGATTTGATGACAATGAAATTTGAAGGAAATTTGTGTAATGGGTTGATTGGATCTGGTTGGAACATGGGTTGATTTTGGTTTTGTTTTTGTTGATATTGGTGTTTTTGGTGTTGTGGGTTATATAGGTTATCCTCCAGAAGGGTATTCGAAGGACGCTTACCCTCCACCTGGGTACCCTCCGCAAGGGTATCCTCCGGCAGGTTACCCTCCACAAGGATATCCACAAGGCTACCCTCCTCAAGGTTACCCTCCTCAGGGCTACCCTCCCCAGTATCCACCCCCTCAACAACACCAACAAAGCGGCGGCGGCGGCAGTGGTTTTGCTGAAGGCTGGTACGCCCCCTAACTCTCTCTCTCTCTCTATATCTGTACGTATGTATGCATGTTGTTATTGTGAAAAAATGGGTCTAAGATGGCTCAGATCTTTGATCTGAGTTGATAACGGGTCAACTCGCTCGGCTATAGCACTGTTGGTGGTGGTTTGGGGCTTCTTGCCCTTTTTGGGTTGGTGTTCCCAAAATGCCCTTCTTACAGTGGGTTGTTGGAGGTTGTTTCTGTCAATTTTAATTCACTTGGAGATATTGAGGTTTGTCATGTTGACTAATCTACTATTATATAAACAACTCAAGTTTTTGTTCAAATTTTGAAGGAAAGGAAGTAGTATTTAATTCATTTAGGCCATATGGATATTTGAATTCAGTGAAAATGCCTAGACTTCCATTTGATTTTTTCTTCTTCTTTTTATTATTGAAAAATTATAATGCAAATGGGTATTTTGGTAACAGGGTTGTGTACATTTCTACCTAATAATTATTTATTATAATATAGTGTTTTTAGTGGGGAGTGGTGGAACCGTGAGACTTGAAACCAAAACCAGAAAACAGGACCCCAACCTCTGTTTTACCCTTTTGTCTCAATTTGATTGTTACCTACTAATTAATTAAATGATAGAGACTTCAAATAAATATATAATTAATTGATGGAAAATGCAATAGAGTTTAGTAGTAGTTTGCTTGTTGTCAAGTAGTAAGCAGACATAAAATACAGAGCATAAGTCATTTATAAATTAGGAAAACCACGAGCCTTGTTCGAATCAGTTTGAACTGGCCCTAGCTGTCAATTTGGTGAGTCATTTGCTTAGTGGATTATTAGGTATAACTCCTGGTGATTCTTTTGTTTCTATATATAAAATCCCAAAATTGTTGATTTTAGTTTTAATAACTAAAGCAACAGCTTGGTTTGAGTTTTCTAAAAACGCTTTTCAGAAAATTCTACTTTCTTGTTTTTAGTATTTTTTTTTTTGTTTTTACGGAATTTTTTTTAATAATTTAAGCAATTTTTTTAATTTTTAGACACACCTCACGTAAATACACTTGAAAAGTATAATTTTTGTGAAAAAAATCTTTAAAAAATTCACTAAATACCAAAAATATAAAAAAAAAATCCAAAAATTCAGTACATTTTTCGTATTTTTGTATATTTGATAATTTTTTAAAATATTTTTCCACAAATATTTTATTTTTTAGATACATCTAAGTAAGATGTATCTAAAAAAGGAAAAAAAATTTTTTTTTTTAAATTTTAAAAATATTCACTAAAAACAGAAAATTTAATTTTCTAAAAACTCAAACCACTGATTGTTATTCTAGGTTGTGACAAGATTCAAGAAACAATGTTTAAGCATTTAATAATTAAGTTGTTTTGATTAGTTATCTATAGATGCTTTAGCTGGGATTTTTGGTTTTGCATACACTGTTTGCACAGTTGGTGCTCTTTTAGTGGCATTTGATAAATGAATATGCATTCATCAAAAAAGAAGTTTTGTACAAGTTACAAATTCCTTGGTTGGATATTGTTACTAGCCAAATATTTTTCCCAAGAATATTTACCGAGGCTTTTTATAATTGTAATTGCCTTCAGAAAAAATGTAGTAGCAACCCTGTGAAAATATGTTAAAAGAGAGGCACAAGTTAAGGAAATATTATATTCAATTTAAATAGTCCTGGGTTTCTCTGTAAAACATCTTAAATTAACTCAAAGATGATGGTTTGTTTGCCTTGGAACAAAAATGTACATGATGAATATGCATGGTGGGATTTAAGCTTGTGCTGAACTTGCGCCTGTATAGGTTGCCGAGAATTTAACAATGGAGAAATTATATGATATGGTCCTAATTCAATTTGAAAACTTGTGCAGTTCAAGAAATGTCCTTATCAATATAAATTTTCCAGGGATTATCTATGAAACTTCTTAGATTAACTTGAAGATGATGCTTGGTTTGCCTTGGAACTTAAATGTACATGATGAATATGCACAGTGGGATTTAAGCTGTGTAGGACTTGCGTCTGTATAGGTTGCAAAGAAATTAACAGTAGGGAACTTAGTTGATATGTTTGTTGGGTAGTTCCGGCTACTTGTTCTCAATGGCTCTTGATCATCAATTATAAGGTTTTTTCCCCTCTTTTGGGGGTTATTTGGTTGGAGAGTAATACTAGAGTTTTTGAGGATATTTATTTGGACTCTTTATGGGACATAGTATGTTATTTGTCCTCACCTCAGTTGGGCTTCAGTTCTTCCTCCTTTTAAAGGGATTCTGTTACTTTTTTCTTCTAAGGATTGGAGGGCAGTGTACCATTTGTAATGGTGACTTTGATTTTTTTCTCTTTTTTTTTTTTTTTTTGTTCTTTCCTTCTTTGGTGGACTCCTAGTCCCGCTCCTCATACTTCTTTTTGTTAATATTTTCTTTTTTGTTGCTGATTCAAAAAAAGAACAAATGAAAAGAAAAAGGCTGATATGGTTGTAATTCAATTTGAAAATTTGTGTAGTTTGGCTGCTCTGTGCTGTTGCTGCCTCCTCGATGCATGCTTCTGATGAGCGTTAAGAAGTTTGGTTGATTGATTCATCGGCAGACATGACATTGGGTCCTCTAATATGGGCATTCACTAGTGTTTCTGCCAATTTCTATTTCTCATTCTATCAAATAATTGGACTTGTTGACATTGGAAATGTACCTTCTTATGCTTGTGGGTTTTTTACTTTGGATTTGAACTCTCTGGTTTGATTACATTAGGTATATGTATACTGTGAGAGAGAAGAGATTCTGATTTGTTATATGGAAATACATTGGATTGGACAACTTTTTTTATCTTCAGAATTTATGCTTCATTGTGATTTTTTTTTTTGTTAATTTCTCTTGAATTGAGGGTGCTTTTGGTCATAGAAGGCTGGAGAAGGAATATTTGGCTTTCTGCTCGAGTGAATGTTTAGCTTTTTCCCTTCCGAAAATGCTAATGGCCATTTAGTGAGTGATAATTAGTTTTGATATATGCATGTAAAAGGTGTATAAATGTGTAGAAATGTTTAAAATATGTAAAAAGTGCACTTTAATTTTAACTGTTGTGATATTATCTCTCCATTAATAACGACAACCCCATAGGAATGTCGGTAGCATGACCCCTCTTTTTTTTTCTTTTTTTTTTTTTTGTGAAAGGAATTAAAGATTGCTTTTCAAAGGAGTATTTTAATTAGATATTTAATAAGTGCAGGAGCACTATGAAGTATACACTGCTGAAAGGAAATGGTCTCAAAAGTGACCTTTTTTAAAGTACAAAAGAGAGACTACAGATCTCACTAGCAAATGTGTAACTCACGGTTGTGTCGATTTCTGTAATTGGATTTTTTGTTAGGTTTCGGTGCAGTTTTATTGATTGGAGAACTACTTGTTAACTTGTTGAGTTATTATTCCCTGATTATGGAATAATAACTCATGGAAGCTACTGCCTTTGCCACAGCGTGAAAGAATTCTAACTATTTTATTAAATATTTTATCAAATGTCTCGAGTCTATATGAGACCCGCTATGTGAGACATTTGATAGAATATTTAGTAAAATATTTAAAATGTCTAGCATTTTTCTAAATTAAATCATTAATCATTTTAATTTGAACAAAATTTTATTTTAGTTTTTGCCGTTAAGATTTTGGGCAAAAAAAATAATACATGTGAAATTAGAGGGATCAAAGTAAAAGTTAAAATAAATTATAGAGATCATTTGCATAATTTGTTAATTTTTAATTCTTGTGTGGGAATCGTTAACACGCAACCTTTTTCAATTTAAAATGCTAATTATAATTGCTAATTACAATTGATAATGAAACCATATTGAAACGTAATTTGTAGGCCAAAGTAAAACTTCATTAAAATGAGAGGCCAACTATATAATTTATCCATTTTATTAGTATATGTTTCTGTTCCTCTTTTGCTGTCAAAAGAATGAAGCTTTTTGTGAGGACATTAATGGGTAGGATCATGGTTTTGAAAATTGGATAGGATCGGTCGGTTTGACCGATTGAACTGTGAATCGGTTAGAGTTTTGGTTTGGATATATCCTTTAAATTGTTTTAATCTAAGGACTAACATATTTACAGAGAATCGAAAAAATAGGTGATTGGACATCTAAACCAGGTGACTTGGGAACATATCAAGTGAACCGGCTGAGTTAAAGAAATTAAAATTTTTGAATTTTTTTATTTATATTTTCTAACTATTTTTTTATTCGTTCTTTATTTCTATTCTTTCTTATTATATATATATATATATATATAAGAAAATTTTAATTATAAAGGTCCTCTCTTGTGAAGAATTCCATTGAGAGTTTAAAATTATTGTGAAAATCTCTATCTATTTATAAGAAAAAATTCTTTAAAAAAAACTCAAAAAATCTATGCGAGATTCAATCAAATTTATTGGAGGGAGACTTAACATTTTGATATCCCTTCAATATTTTTGCTCTTTTCTCAATCAAATTATTTGAATTAAAATCATAAGGATGAAATATTAAATATTTGGTTTCCTAATCCAAAATTAAATTAATAGTATTTTAAAACAAATTATTATATTTTTTAGTAAAAAAATTACTAGGATAAATATTTAAGATAATTTAATATTTTTCAAAATTTTTAATTTTATTATTTATATTTTTATTTAAATGTAATTTTAATATATTTATAATGTCATGGTTTGATTTCGATTCAACTTAACAGTTGAACCGGTAATCTGTCTACCTAATTATTTTTCCACCTGTTCTGTTTTTAAAACGTTGGGTAGGATCATTATGGTTGGTGTCTCACTACCTCTGACTTAAACTTTCTGTCATGGTGGGTGTCTCTAACAACCCATTTGGATCTGGATTGGGTGATTTGAGAAGAAAAAACAAGAAAGAAGATAAACGATTTAAAGAAAAAAAAAGGAAGAAGAGAAATGATTTAAAGAAAAAAGAAAAAGAAAAAGAAAAAGAAGAGAAAATGATTTTTTGGTGCATATTACTTGTTTTGATAAGTAAAAAAAAGAGAAATGAGAAAAAATGGAGAAAAGCTAATTTCTTTAATGATTTAAATTTAAAATTAAAACAAAATAACGGTATTTTATAAATTTAGATAAATTATATTCTCTTAAATTTTAGAAAAAATTCAATGAGTCTTATAATTTTAACATGACAATATTGACCTTCCGTTTAGTAAGATTAAAGGGACTGAAAATAATATAAATAATATGAAAACATAAAGATAAAAAAAATAAAATATAAATTTTTAATGTAAAAGATATTACAACATTATTTTTCAATAAAGTGACTAATAAAATTTTGATGATATAGAGTCAACTATTACATGAATTAAAATCATGGAAAAACTCAATATAATTATTTTAAACTTGTAAATTCTTTTATATTTTGTGCAAAATTTAAGAAAGATGAATATAATTTATTTATTTTTTAAAATTTTTTACTAGTCTTGAGCAGTCATTTCGCAGATGGGAGTACAAAGTCTCACGTTTGTTGGGACCATCTCCATCGCCTTGGAAATCCAACAAATATAAAATCTTGAGTCCACATTAGTTCGGGATTGGTCTAGACTACAAAAATTCCCAAGCAAGGTCCTTTTAGTGATAATTTTCTTCGCAAAATTTATGATGGGCCGTCGATATTTCCACAATTGACCTACTTTGGTATTCTAGAAAGAAGAATGTTAAAAACAGTCTTAAAATTTATTATTAGTGTTAAAAAAATATACTTGAATGAATTAAAATATTTTAAAATATATGAAAAATATATTAAAATCATAATTTTGTTAACATGTTATAGTGCTTATTGATAGTCCTTACGATTATTATTAACTTGACAATAATTGTGACTTCTATAGGGTTTTACTTTTTAATTGTTGTATTAGGTTTTGCTGACTCCATCTAATTCACTCGTCGACCTTAAAGCAAGTCATCTTTTTATATTAAAAAAAAGGAGAACCTTTTTTTAAAATTTCTAAAATTAAGATTTTATAAGGTAAAAGATAAACAATATTTTCATAATAGTTAAGTGTCATGACCCAAACCCACTTTTATAAGTTTGAATAATGGACAATTAAAATTCAAGTCTTTTTAATTAATTACATACTAATTATTATACGTGATGAGGTCGTCACATTAAGGTCTCTCAATATTTCTATAGAGAAAATTCGACTCAGAGAATTTTTATCATACTTAGAGAAATTTCGCCCCCAGCTTAGAGAAATTTCAATTTTCACAATTTCAAAATTTCTCTAAGTCGGATGAAATTTCTCTGAGGCGGGTAAAATTTCATTGAGTCGAATTTTTTTTGTGAAAATGTTAAGAGACCTTGGCTAATAAAAAAAAATATCTTAAACCTCTCCAATTATACAAAGTTGGAGAGAGATGTTTCACTAATTTTTTTTTTTTTTTTTTTTTTTTTAAAAAAGACGATGAATCTACTAGAGTAATTTTTTCTAATGCTAAGGTAACTATAAAAAATAAGGCGTGTTCGCGGTTCGGTTGCGGCCGGAGAACTCCTCATCCGTTCGCCGGATTGACGGATGCGGATTGACGAATGGATATGAATTGATTTTGGATAATAATCCAACTTAACATAACCAAAAGATTATCAAGTAAATTGTCAAATATCAATAATAAAAACATAGAAGGAAATCATGCATTATTAAAACTATTTCATTACTTTTTTTTTTATTAAAAAACTATTTAATTTGATTTTTTTTTAAAAATGACAAAATTAAATCTTATATTTTTCACACAAAAATACCAAATATCAACATTTTCCATTTGATAGAAAGATTTTCAAATTGAAAACACAACTGAATATCTAAACTTTTTTTCAATTGAAATTGAAATTACAAACAGAAAACACAAAGTCTTACAAATTCTTAGGAGTGCTCGCAGTTTAATTGCGGTCAAAGGAATCTAAAATTCGCCATCCATCCAAAACTAGGCGGATTGAAAAAAATCAATTTGCAACTGTCCGTTCGTTATTAAGCATTTGTCCAAAATGCGACGAATTGGTTCGATCAATCTGGGTGGGTCGAAATATCCATTGCTCATCCCTATAAAAAATTGCTTATTCATAGGCCTATAGAATATTAGAAATTAAAAGTTGATAATCATAAAGTAGAAATTAAAAATATCTCTCTCTAAACTTTTAGATAACCAATTTTTTAAATTTATTTAAACTGTTTTTGTCAAATAAATTGTAAATCAAAACTGTACCAAACAATCTAATATAAATTCTAAATTATTAAAATAAATTATAATAACATATTTAAAATTGTAACAAACACCCTATTGTGCCTGTTTGACAGAGCTTAATTACAGCTTATTTCAGCTTTCAGCTTAATTTAAGCTATTTTGATGTGTTTGGTTTAGCTTATAGCTTATAGCTTATAACTTTTTGGAAGTCAGAAATCAGCTTATTCTTTGAGTGGGGCAGGAGATACTTTAAGAATAAGCTGAAAATTTTGTTGATGAGAAATTGTCACCTAGCCTCTCAATTGGTGACTTCTGCTGTATAATCTACTCGATTTGTGCCGCGGCCCGATCCGTTGCGATGTGGCCGCATAGTTCCAAGCACATCTTCTTTTACTCCAATCCAGGTCTGTGTGAGAGTAAGAATGGTAATTTGAATCCGGCCTGACAGGGACCCGACACTTCGACTCCGATTAGAACGAGATTTCCCTGAAAATTACCCCTCATAAGGCTGAGAATGGTATTGAAAATTGAATCGCCGACAGTTTTCGGGTTGGGACGAGGATAGGTTCCCTTGTCCTCGACCCCGCCAATCCTTGAATAATTCCCTGAATATATATATATATATATATGTGTGTGTGTGTGTGTGTTTAGGGTTATTTGAGTCTTATTTTCGACCTCTCTCCCACTTACACTAACTTCTCTTCTCTCAGCCTCTCTCTCTCTCTCTCTGCTGTAGGTGCTCCTCACGACATCGGCGACAACTCCTCTACTGTCTTCATTTCCCTCCTCCCATCACCATCGATATCTCTCATTCTCCATTGTCTTCGGCGAGAGAGAGCTGTTAGGGTTTCTAATCTCGCCGATCTCCCTCCTCAAGAACATCACAGTGACTCCTACGCCTTTCCCTTCATTGCCGTCAACGTCATTGTCTTTGATCATCGAGCTAGCGGCCTCGCTGTCGATGCCATCTCTTTGATTTCTCTTTTTGAGTCGTACTTCTTAGATTTTACCATCTTTCTAATTTCTCTTTTTTTGATTTATTGTAGATCTTTCGAGTTGATTATGAGGATTGGATCACGGAGATGGGGGGAGAGAGAGAAAATGAAGATTGGTTAGTGAGAGATCTCAGATCTGTGTATGATGTTGTTGGTCTCCATTTTTTGTGCTGTGTTTGATCTCCGTCTCTCTATCTGTCTCCATTTTTTTTTTTTAGTAGTTGATTTGTTATATATGATGGCGTTGATGATTTTGTTGATATGCCGTGTAAGTTATTCGTTTAATTTTTTTAATTTTTTTTGTATTTGATGTATTGAAATTTGAATTGGAGCTTAAACACACTCAATTTATTTATTTATTTATTTTTTTTTTTTATGGATTTGATGTTGTATTTGATGTATTCGATCTGTAAGTTCAGTTATACACACTTAGACTTATGTATTATCGGGTTTTTTTTTTTTTTGGACCGGGAAATTTTTGGGATTGGAGAAACTCGATCCCCGTTAGGGGTAGGGACGGGGGCAGGAGCGGGGACGGTGATAAGTTTCTCTTTGGGGATCGAGGCCAGGAACGAGGGAATATTCACCATCAAGGATCGGGAACGGGGAGTGTGATCTCCGATCCCACCCCAGCCCATTGCCATTCCTATGTGAGAGAGACACAAAAATACAAAATTATCACATGTACATAAATAGGGGGTGTTTGGCAGGGGATTATGCTAAAATAGTTTACTAAAAAATAAAATAAATTAAAATAGTTAATAAAATAAAATATCACATTTAGTTTATAATTATTTGATTTGTTTCTCATAATTATTAAATCAATCATAATTTTTTTTTTTAATAAACTTTCTAAATCCAACTATTTTAACTCGGATAAAATAGTTAAAAAGTCAAATAATCAATTTCTCAAATAAGGCCATATATTGATGAGAAATTTTAATAGACACCCTCTTTAAAAAGAGTGTATTATATGTCATTTTAATTATGCTATTTTTTTAATTAATATTATTTTAATTATGATTCATAAATTTTGTAATTATATCTCATTTTATGTTTAATTATGATATTATTATTTTTTAATTAATATCATTTTTTTTTTTTAGGTATGAGGAATTGATGAGAGAGAGAGCTGGCTAGGCCTTGAAATTCTCCGAAATTTCAAAGCACAGAAGCAATCAATCTTTAAATCGCAGAACATGCTCTGGTACACAATCACACAAATATATACCAGCGGTAATCCGTGCAATGCACAGAAAAATAGACTATATATATTTTGTATGATAAATAAATTATTCTAATCTTAAATTATATCTTAATAGTGACAAGCCATAATATTAAGCCATCTAGGTAGATGTTAACAATAATTAACCCACAAAATTTTACAATAAAATTTGATATGCAGAAGAAATTATTAATTATGAAAATTGTTGAGAATAATAGTATCACAATCACTTGATAACATAAATAACTTGTATCAAACTAAACAAAACATTAAAAGAGAGAAATTCTATAAGCTCAGAAGAGTTATCATAAATTTACTTGGACTTTTAAATCAGTGGTGTATATTATTATTGTAGGATCAAATTATGAATAAATATCAACTTTTAATTATAATTTATAAGTAGTTTTTAAAAAAATTTAATCTAAGTTTGTTGCATTGCTTATAAAAAGAACTTCTCAAACAAATCATTAATTGATTATATTAGCAACTCTCTCTCTTTGATTTCCTCTTTCAATGACACACTCATATCATATCAAAGTATAAATTATTCTCCATAGTTTGAATAATACTTGCATAGTTCCTACGTCATTTTAAAAAAATTAATCAAGATAAGAATGTCATAGTATTATAAAAATTATATAAGAGAATAGTCTTAATCCATTTTATTTATAAAAAAATGATAAAAAATTATTTGAATTGTTCTTGAAAAAATATAACAAATGATAGCTTTAATCATTATATACCAAAAAAAAAATAAAAATCATATCGGTTACTCAACGAAAAAATGGTCAAATACAAATAGAGTTATGAAAATTGAATTAAATCATATGGGCTCTAAATTGATAGTATAATCTAGCAAATCAACTAATAATAACATAGAGATATTGACAAATATGTAGTACTTCCCTATCATCTTTGTATTATATTCATTAATTTCATATATTATATGAAATTTTTATTCATCTCGATCCTTCAATAAAATAAGGATCAAGAAAACAAATTTGATAAGAAATTGATTCTAAACTTAATTATTGAAAAAACAAAAATTTCAAATAGAGAATTTAGAGATGGGATTGAAGAAATACTATAACGAATGATAGCCTTATCAAAAAATTAAAAAAATATAAAAATAAAAATAACAATGATCTAATGCAAATTATTTTTAATAACTAATAGAAAGAATCTCAAATTATTACCTTTTATAAATATAGTGAAGAAAATTATTTTTGTGAGATTTTTGTACTACCTTCTCCCACGCAACCTTTATTATTTCATTATTAATACTATTCTTATTTAGAGCGATAATTATTTATTTATTTTTTTTATAATCTTTATTATTTGGTAGATAATAATGAATAATAAAAATTATTAAGAGAATGTTAAGAATTTAATAGGAGATAAGAAGTTATAGGTAAGAGCATTTCATAAGATCAAAAATTTAAAATAAAAAAAGATAATATGTGATAGGAGAAAAAAAAATGAGTAAATCAAAATAAAGATTTAGATATATATGTTTTTGATAAATATATAGATTAACAAATCATATCTCTATCTAAATTTTATTATTTTAATTTTTTGAAAATCAATTATTTAATCTTTATCTTTATCTGTAGGCCACGAAATTAATCTTTATAAATTATTTATCAATTTTTATATGTTTATTTATCTATAAGTCATGAAATTATTATTTTTAAATAATTTTTAAAATTTTTATCTTTATCTATAGGTCATGAAATAAATTTTCATAGATTATTTATGAATTTTTATATTTTTATCTATAATGAAATTAATTAAAGTACGAAATGAGGGGGAGGGGAAAGAGAGTAATTTTGTTTTTTTTTTTATAAAAAAAATTAATTATTTAATCTATATCTTTATTTGTAGGCCATATATTGATGAGAAATTTTAATAGACACCCACTTTAAAAAGAGTGTATTATATGTCATTTTAATTATGCTATTTTTTCAATTAATATTATTTTAATTATGATTCATAAATTTTGTAATTATATATCATTTTATGTTTAATTATGATATTATTATTTTTTAATTAATATCATTTTTTTTTTTTTTAAAGTTATGAGGAATTGATGAGAGAGAGAGAGCTGGCTAGGCCTTGAAATTCTCCGAAATTTCAAAGCACAGAAGCAATCAACCTTTAAATCGCAGAACATGCTCTGGTACACAATCACACAAATATATATATATTTTTTGGGGGGTTTCAATTTACCAGATAACATCTCGGTTCCTAATTGGGATAATCGAATTTGCTATTGTTATGAGGTGCCTAGGGTTTCGATTACAGTCCTCTCGTTACACTGTAATCTTGAATTTCTTCTGTCCTACAGTCATCATACACGCATTGTGAACTGATCGCACCATTTAGTTTCATCGTTGTTGAAATTTTGAGGAAGCAAACGAATGGGCAAATATTATTGAAATTTTTAACTTTCCCTACAAATATTACTATTAAATTTTTATGATTGGATCTTCATGTTTCTGTATCATTGTTGCTAAAAATATTGAGTTTTTTTGGATGTTATCAGGCATTATACTTAACTCATGATGGTCCATTATATGGTTTCATCCACTCTGAATGGTTACATTATAAAAAATAGTCTCGCCGTACTTTTTTTACGAAATTTTCATGTGTGTGTTCTTGAATTGTAGTTAAGAAAGTGTATCGATAAAATACTTGCTCGTTAGCTTGGTCTTTTAGGGCCTTATGGCCAATTGATATGTAAGAGAAATGATTTAATTTTGGAAGATGAACCTCACCAAACTAATAAAGGGTCTTGGCGTGACAATGCTTCACCGACGTATTCTATAATATGTACGGAAAACCAAGTTAGAGCTTTTTCTATGTCAGCAGAAGGCTTATTTGACAGAGGAGTGTTTGATTTGAACTGCTTCATCATCTATTCGTCCCGGCCAACTTACGAACAAATTGAACATATGTTGTATTTTGGGCTTAATGTCTTTTTATTTTAGACTTTGTTTAGAATCGTATTAGCTTTTTTGGCACAGGTGACGATATCTTCTGCTGATAAATAATGCACTAGATTCTTCTGAGAGTTTTTGTGCTATCGTTTGATGGGTGCCCCTAAGCAAAAATGGACACCAAAGAAGCAGCAGCAGCTCTGAGAGCTGGTGTCGTTAAACATGGGGCAGGAAAGTGGCGTACAATACTTAAAGATCCAGAATTTAGTGGTGTTTTGCACCTACGTTCAAATGTTGATCTCAAGGTATATCTTAAATCATTATTGTTATTATTTTTTTTTTTTACTTTTTACATGGTTTGTTATTCTCTAAACAAATGATTTGTATGGTGAGCCGTGATGATAGCCATTTAGTTTTTTTATTTGCTTTATATTTAGCTGTCTCCACTGTTGTGTATAATATAGTGTATCGATTTGGTCTTATGTGAATTAGGACAAATGGAGAAACATGAGCGTAATGGCTAATGGATGGGGCTCCGGAGAGAAGGCTAGATTAGCCCTAAAAAGGATGCGACCTGCCCCTAAAGAGGATGAGAATGCTATGGCTCTTAGTACAGTAGTTCAAAGTGATGAAGAAATTGTTGATGCTAAACCTCTTGCAGTTTCTAGTGGTTCTCCACAGATTGGTTTTCCAAAAAGATCAATCGTAAGGTCAGGCATTATTCTTATTATTTGAGTTAGCATACTCTTATTTCCATAATTTTTTCTGGAGATAATAATGAACTTGTCACATGCTGACGTTTTTGCTCAAGCAATTCTGTAACAGTTAACAGCTGGGAAAAAAAAAAAATTTGGTGGCCAAGAATGGAATTTTGTTGATCTTGATAAAAGAATCAAGTGTTATTAATACTGAATCCTGAGAATATTTACCATATAAAAAGTAATAACTAGGTGTATCTTTCTTATACTAAGGGCTGGTTTGGGGTAATCTACTTTAGTTCAAAAAGTCAAAAAGTTACTCCAAAATTCAAAAAGATAACACTATTCATCAAAAAAAAAAAATTAAAAAATTAATTATCTGCCGAAAAGTAGACAGCAGACGTGATGGCGTGCAGCAGCAGTCTGCGCAGTGGAGGGAAAAAAGAATTATTGGGTGTGATTTTGTCACACAACGTTGTTCGTCTCATGGGAGCCATCACGGGTCCCGTTTTGGTAATCTGAACCGTTCAGTGTGTAGAAATCGTCGAGTCCTATATGTCTGCAAAAAATCACATTGATCGGATATCGATAACTACATGATCAAATCAGTTATGTACAAAAAATGGATGGTGTTATAATTAATGATTAAAAAAACAAATCTGATCAGATAGCTATCGATATCCGATCAACGTGATTTTCGATGGTCTTATAGTAATTAACGATTTATACACATTGAACGGTTCGGATTATCAAAATAGGACCCGTGATGACCCCCACAAGCCGAACAAAACCATCCAAAATAATGCCCGAAAAGTAGCAAATCAACTCCTACCCACCCTCTCTGCCACGCTGCTTTCCACCGTACGCCTATACATTATTTTATTCCCCTATACAATTATCTATACATTTTTTTAATACACATTTTTCCAAAAAAATCTAAAAAGTTAACCCAAACCTTCATATTTTTTCCTCAACTTTTTTAGTCCAAAAAGACAAAAAGTGCACTTTTTTAGAACACCCCAAACCAGCCCTAAATCATAACGCAAAAAAGGTAGATATCTAACTGTCACTATAGTTTTATGCATTAGACCTCTAAATCAAGCCAGTGAAATTATCAACTAAAGTAGAAGAAGAGATAAAAAAAAAAATAGCAGCGTGTAGAGAAGAGACTAGGAACCTTTTTTTTACATGTTTGTAGGTAGTTAGGAAAATAATATCGAACATTTTCTTTTGGTTGAGTAGACGACTTGTGTTGTTATGGCTTTCCCTCTTCTCTAGGAATCTCAACAGTGAACAAGAGTCTCATAAACATGATCCAAAAGAGTAAGCGTCAAATCCAAATTCTCCATCCATTAACCCAGTTCCATTCATTAGATCATCCAAGGAGTCATAACCATTATCAACAAAGCCTCCAAGAAAATTAGAACCACCGAGCCCATCATTAGAAGGTTCTGAATTCAAAGAATTCACTTTCAAAGCGGATTGATTACTAAATACTCCCCCACCTTGTGTTTGTTGTGGATTCCCATGTAGAAAAGGATTGCTCGAGGCACCAGGGTTAGCAATGGAGTTGCCCAAGTTTTGATTAGCTGCAGAAACAACTGGTTGGAGCTTCCCAAGGTTAGCAATGGAGTTGCCCAAGGTTTGGGTATGACTTGGTTGGATTAGTGAGGAAGGAGAAACGCTTCGGAGGTTCATACCAGAAGGGCTATTCAATCTACCAAGCATCCCACCTGTTTGATATGATGATAAGGCAGGATTTGAAAGCCTCCCTGATCCATACAATGTTAGTTAATCTCTGAGTCCATCTAGTAAACTCATGCGCATATAAGAAGAATCTTTTCCCCCTAATGCAGCGACTATGTTTGCTTGCTGGGTTGCCACAGAACTGATCCGTTTCAGGTAAAGCCCATATTTCTGCAACACACAACTCGAGAGCGTAAGCTCATTGGTACCAATTATGAAAACATACTCTAAATGTTAATTTAAGTACCAAAATATTTTTTGACTTTGCAATAAGAGCTTTTATGGTGTATGCTACTTAGCTCAACTAACTCATGCGCCATTAAAAATCAACAACTATTCAGGTTGTATATGCTTACATGGCTTACAACTTTTGCATGCACTTCAACCTAAATCCCCGTGGCCTGAGATTTGTGTTTCAGGGAGGTCCAATTTGTAGACATACCGTATTTTCTTGTCAGACCAACTTGTTAAACCATTTTTTCTTCTTACTTGAGAAGTATCGTTTCATATTCCACATTATAATGACATAATTAAAGAAAAAAATATACTTCTTTCATTTTTTATTTATTTTTTTGAATTATTTTCGAAATCCTTGCCAAAATGTTCACATTAGCGATTTACTAATATTTACCAAATTTACCGTCTATTTCCATATTCCAAATTACTAGTCAGACCAATTAATCCCTAAATTCAAAGTTTCTCAGTAGGAAGACATGATCTATTAAAGGAATACTAAAAGAGAAGGAAAAAGGAAAGTTCTGTTCCTGGAGATGGTTCGCCACGTTTTCCCTAGTAATCCCTTCAACATTCATCAAGTCAAGAATCCTTTTAGGAACAGCTCCTGCATTAGAAAGTGGAGATACAGGAATCAGTCATGACAATAGCTGTATATGAAATCCAAAGACAATCATTGCACTGTAAGGACTCACTTTCAATGCCCAATTGATTAACCGCTGCAACAAACTTCCCTTGGAGCTCTATGGACCAAACAACCCGAGGCTTCTTCTGGGATGATGCGTCATCGTTGTCATTCTCATTTTCTTCACCTTCCTCTTCCTCATCCTTTCTCTTTCTATTGAGCTTCCCATTCTGATCTGAATTACCAGTAGTTGTGGGCCCTCCCTGTCCACCTTCTCCATTTCCTTGGTGAGCCTTGTCTTGAGTGGATGACTTGTTTTGGTTCTTGGATTCAAACTTCTTCCTCCTGATTACATGTTGCCATATGTTCCTGAGCTCCTCGATTCAACAGGTTTCACCAAATAGTCACAAGCACCATGGGGGGTAATCCCCTCCATCACAAGTTTGGGATCATCATTTACCGACAACACTTTGGCATCAAACAAAGTTAAAAATCAATCCCAGTATTATTTGTGAATTAATTGCTAAGAAATTTATGATTTCCAATAAAAGATCAAACACAAAGGATATGGTATCTGAAAGATCAGAGAAGGGATTCTTGCTTACTAATGACAGGCAGGTCCGTTTCAAGGCCAACAAGCTCCAGGAGCTTGAAACCATCCATATCCGGCATATGCACATCACTGATAACCAGATCAAATCCGTTTTTGTTTTCCCTCAACATTTCCAACGCCATTTTTGCCTGATTCGTTGTTGTAACTGTGAAACCCACAAATAATTTTCAGAATAAAGGTTAGTATCAATTGCTTGAGAACAAAACCCACAATCATAATGAAAGAAGATTGACTTAAGGTAACCCTAGAAATCCAGAACCAAACACATGGCAATCTAAACAGGAACAGCAAAAAAACAGTGCACTACCCTAACATTTTAATGAGAAAAAAATTAAAAAAACCAACATCTGATTGAGTTAACATGAGCTGGAAAAAGAGATTGAGAGAATGGGTGAATAAAATAAAATCACAAAAAACTTGAGATTATTATTAAAAACACCTATCTTTTACTGTTTCTAAAATAAAATAAATAAATAAATACATAAGTTAGTGAATCAACAGGCATTCTGAACTAGAATTTGAGACCATGCAAGGACATAAAGTTAGAACACATATCTTAGATGAAGGTTAATCATTGAACACCCATTTCTCACACAATTTATCATAAGGTCAAAACCCACAAATACATACATCCAATATGACCGATTCAATCCAAACTGAGAACATGTATAAATAGAAATAAATCACAAAACCCTTAAATAGGGGAATATAACAGACATTTGAACTGTGTGACAAAATCCAATCACAGAATTCTGGAATTAAGACACACAATCAGACCCCAACTTTTCAAAACCTAAAGAATTTCAGAAAAAATACAAAAATGCAAACACACTGAGTCAAAAGAAATTCGTTGACAAGATATTGTCACCATATAACTCAAATCAACAAAACCATTCCAAAATGATGAAACAGAGAACCAAATTTAAAAACCAATCAACAGAACTTCCATCAAACTTCAACCCCAAAAACAAAAACAAAAACAAAAACAAATTGGGTCAAAATTTGAACAAAGCTCAATCACAAATAAGAATCATTTATGATCAATGGAACAAAATCTCACAAGAAAACGAAGAAATAAGCATAAAAGATGAGAATCAAACCGTGGTACTGGCATTTTCGAAGCAGACCATCCAATAGCATCAAACAAGTTGGGTCATCATCAACGGCAAGAACACGCATACCCACATGAAATTTATCACTCTCATCCTTTAAATGTCCTCTAATTTCCTCTACAGTCATTTTGAAGAAATAATTTTCAAAACCCAGATGAGAATAGAGCGCAAAGAAAGAGATCACAGAAAAAACGATTGAGATTTGAGCATTGAATTGAAAACTGTGTCGTATTGGAACTTTTTCACCAAACCCAGAAGACCCAGTTTGGGGAAATTTTTCTTTTGGGTTCTTTTTGATTTCTTTTACTAAAAGACAAAGTTTTTACAAAATTAAAAAAAATAAATCCAAACAAAATATTATATCAAATCTTATAATTATTTTACTTTTTCTCTCACAAATATCACATCTAACCACAAAAAAATCGGACTATCTTTTCAAATACCAAAATTTTTTTATCAAATAATATCTTACAATTAAAAAAATCAACATAAAAATCCACTTTTCAAACACCCATAAAGAAAGCCAATGACAGGTAGGGATGACAATTTGAAACCGACCCGACGGAGATCCCCGATCCCGACACCGATTTGAGCGATTTTTCCTCGAAAAATACCCTCGACGGGGAGAAAATGGTATTTGAAAATCAATCTCGATCACGGCCGGGACGGTGATCAAGTTTAATCCGGCCTACCATCCTAATTTCTCCAAAGTAAAATTACTTTTATACCCTTTATATATATTTATATATAAATATATATATAATAATAATAATAAACCAAACCGGTCCGTATATTATATTTATAATATACCAAACCAATGTACTATCACTTCCTGTGTTGCTCTGCTCTCACACTCACTCTCTACTTAGCAGAGTCACTGTCCAAGACGCACATCTCCTCCTCCTTAGCGGCGCCACCGCCACTGTCCAAGACGCCGGAGTCGCCGTATAGCTCGCACCGTCGCTTCACTCTCGCGTTCGTCAGTCACCGATCTCCTTTGTCGTTCGTCAGTCACCAAACCAGATCTGAGATCTGTCGTCATCTACTCCCTCTCTCACCACCACCGATTGCATCACCATCGATTTTTTTTTTCAGATCTGGTTCAGATTTGTCTCATTATACACAAATTTCTGTTTCAGATCTGTCTCATTTGTTTCAGATGATTTACGCAAAAATTTCATATCATTATACACAAATTTCAGATGATTTACATTTGTCTCATTATACACAATATTTGCACTGATTTACACAAATTTTTGCACTGGTTAATTATACACAAATTTTCTTAATTTTACTACATTTGTTTCAGATGATGATGATGTTGATGTATTTTCTGAAAGTTTTTTTTTTTGGGAAGTGCTGGTTGAAATCGATCCCAGATTAGTGAAGCGATGATAGCTTCCGTCAGGATTGGGGCGGGGAAAAATTTTACCATCGGGGATCGGGGACGGGGAGTGTGATCCTCTGCCCCTCGTTGCCATTGCTAATGACAGAGGATTTGTGAGGGTGTAATGAGAGAGAGTGGCAGAGAGAGAAAGAGAGGCTGGTTTTAGTGAGTAAAGCTGGACATGTTGACAATAATGGTGATGGCCAGAACAGTGTGAATGACTTTATATATTTTAGTAATTATGGATCTGGCAAATTTTTGTTTTTTTATTTCAATTTAATTTATTTGATTTCATGGATTTTTTTTCTTTTTTTTTTTATTATAGGAAAATCCTCCCACTCTCCCCGCAGTCCAACGCCCCTTGAAGAGATCACCAGGGTGTCCTGTTGGCCGTTCCGAGCAAGAGACTATAACCTAGAAGCTTGTCCCGACCTCACAAGGCAAGCTCCAGTAAGTCAGGACTCGCACAGCGGGAGAGCATTGAACCCACACCAAGTGCTGACTAGACAACTTGAGATCCAACCTCCTAACCAATAATGTTTTCGCCCAGGAGATTGACCCAAGGGGGAGAGAAATTGAACTTGTGACCTTGGGGCTTAAACCCCAAGGCTTTACCACAATGCCACAACCCCTTGGGTTAATTTCATGGATTTGGCAAATGAATATATATATAAATTGCCATGAATAATGGATTTGGGAAATGAATAATGGATCTGGGAAATGATTAAAATCTAATTTTGACTTTTAATTTTCCTTTTAAGATTATATAACTTCTTTATATATTTTTAATTTTTTTTAAAAAATTAACTTTAAACCTATTTCTAAAAATATATTTATTAGTTTTTACTCCTCTCCCCTCCCCCTTTCCCTCCCTCCTCTCTCTATAGAGAGGTCATGCATATTTGGAAGTGGAAGACTTTTTAGATATGATAGTGTGTGTCTAGTGTCCACCATAACTTCAATAAACATCACTTTTTTGTTCTTTTTTTAAAAAATAAAATAAAATCAAGTGAGCAATAAATTTTTAAAAATAATTACAAATCAATGATAAATTTTATAAATATTAATAATTAAATTCTTAAATTTTTTTTTATAAATATGAATTTTTTAAAAAATTTCACTAAATTGTATTCTTTTTTTTTATATATCATAATGGGAAACTAAATTAACACTAATAATAAAAGCAATCATGACCTCAAAAGCACTCATCCAAGTTGTTGATCAAAAAGATCAATGATCCAATGGTTCTTATAGGTGAAGTATGAATAATGTTTTGTAGCTCGAAACTCTTCCCCCCGAATCCCCCTAATGCCCAAAATGATGTCGTTTTGGATTTTTTTTTTTCCTGAAACAGAGGGAGAGAGAGGGAGAAACAGAGGAGAGAGGGAGAAAGAGAGAAGAGGAGAGGAGAGAAGAGAACAGAGAGCGACGGTGGATGTCGATCGAGATCGTGGCGGCTCGTGGCCGATCGCCTCCGCCTCCCATCGTCGGCCGATCGCCTCCTCTCCACCCCGCCTCCGCTTTCCACCTGGTTGATATTGGCCTCTCTCCTTCTTCTCCTTCTTCTTCTTCTCCTTTTTTCTTCCTTCTTCCTTATTCTTCACTTCATTTTAGATTGGGGCTCCAAATTCGAGCCCCCCAGCACGACTGGTGAAGTATATACTATGATGGCCCACCAGTTTTCAATCACGTGTTCATTGGGTTTATGACCCTTACATGAATGAGCCTCTTTTTGGGTTCATGATATGCCTTTGCGTTAAAAGGACAACATGGTTGAGAAGGATTTTTCTATGATACATGAAGGTAGTTTTCATGTATTATACTTAAATAAATTTGAATCATTAGATTTAAAAATAAAATAAATTTAATCATTGATTGATAATAATTAAAATCAAATTAAGAAATTTAGATAATTTCGTAAAAAATAAGATAATTTTCAATGATTTTGAAACCAAAAAGTGGTTTTTAACTTACCACAATAAATAAGTACATATTTACTATTTTTAATAATTATACTTACCATTCAATTATTAATAAAATACACTTAACCTGCTATTCAGGTAACAGGTGAACTTAAAAAAATTAAGTTATAATAAATTTTCAAAACCTCTAAAATAAATATAAAATTTATAAAATAGAATTTAAGAAAAAAATATACAAAATAAATGTGAATTTTATACATTTTATTATAATTCATTACATTTTATGAAATATGATTTTTTTAAATTTATTTATTTATCTACTTAATGACAATAAATGAAACCTAGTTTCCTTTTCATTTACCACACTTGAAAATAATAAATACAATTAATGAAGAAATATAATTAATAAAATATAGTAAAATTTAAAATTTATTTGAGGATTTCATGAACAAAATTTTATGTTTATTTTAAAAAGTTTCAATATTTGAAGATTTGAAGATAAGATTGTTATTGATTTGGAACTACTTAGGTAAGAATCTATATCTCTAGTCTCTATCTCTTTTTTTTTACTTTAACTTTCCATGATATTTTGAATTTATAAATTTTAATGTTTTGTTGGGACAACATTTCACCTAGTTAAAAAAAAAAATTATGAAATTTAAGTGGTGAGAAAGAAAAATCAAGTTTGATGAAACAGTAAGTGCACTCTTAAATTTAGCTTAAATGATTGATTAATCAAGTCTATTAAAATAGTAAGTAGAGTCCCATTGAGTAGTAAGTATTGTTTAAGTAATGAGTCAAGTTTGATAAAGTAGTAAGTATAGTCTAATTGAGTAGTAAGTTTTGTTTAAGTGATGAATCAAGTTTGATAAAGTAGTAAGTAGAGTCTCATTGAGTAGTAAGTGTTATTTAAATGAGTGGTAAGTCAAATCTGATAAAATAATAAATAGAGTCTCATTAAGTAGTAAGTGTGATTTAAATGAGTGGTAAGTAAGTCTGATAAAATAGTAAGTATGGTTTACATGAGTGGTTTCCAACTTACTACAACAACTGAATACACTTACTACTTGATATGGTTGTATTTACTATTTCACATAACTACACTTACCCTTCAAACATTAATAAAATGCACATAACCTCTAAAATAAATATAAAATTTATAAAATAGAATGTAAAAAAAAAAAATGTACAAAATAATGAAATTTATAAATTTTATTATAATTTTTTTACATTTTATGGAATATGAATTTTTTTTTATTTATTTATCTACTTAATGGCAATGAATGGTAATAAATGAAACCTAGTATCTTTTTCATCTACCACAATAAATGCAATTAAGGAGAAACATGATTAACAAAATATAGGAAAATTTCAAATTCATTTGAGGATTCCATAAACAAAATTTGATGTTCATTTCTAAAACTTTTGAAGATTTTAAGCTAGAATGGTTGTTGATTTGGAACTCCTTAGGTAAGTCTCTCTCTTTTTACTTTTCAAATGAGTTGTAAGTTAAGTCTAATAAAGTAATAAGTACAGTCTTATTGAGTAGTAAATGTGGTTTAAATGAGTGGTAAGTTAAGTTTGATGAAATAGTAAATACAGTCTCATTGACTAGTAAGTGTGGTTTAAATGGCTGATAAGTCAAGTTTGATAAACTAGTAAGTAGAGTCTCATTGAGTAGTAAGTGTAGTTTAAATGAGTGTTAAGTCAAGTCTGATAAAATAGTAAGTAGAGTCTTATTGAGTAGTAAGTGTTGTTTAAATGATTGATAAGTCAAGTTTGGTAAAGTAATAAGTAGAGTCTCATTGAGTAGTAAGTGTGATTCAAATGAGTGGTAAGTCAAGTTTGATAAAGTAGTAAGTATAGTTTTATTGAGTAGTAAATGTGGTTTAAATGAGTTTAATTACCATTCAAAAACACAACACTTACCATTCCTTCTCATTTTACTTGCAACTCTTTGTGACTTAACTTACCACTTATCATCCATTTTACCACCTAGTAAGTAGAGTCTCATTGAGTAGTAAGTGTGATTCAAATGAGTGGTAAGTCAAGTATGATAAAGTAGTAAGTACAGTTTTATTGAATAGTAAGTGTGGTTTAAATGAGTTTAATTATCATTAAAAAACACAACACTTACCATTCCGTCTTGTCACGCCCCAAAAAATAATACAAATAATCCATTCCATAAGATTAATGAACATAATAGAAAAAATATACTTTCATTCATCAGAGTTTATATTTCAAAAGGTGTTACATGCGTTATACATTTATAAATGTTCATTATGAATCTACAGTATGTAATACAAGTTGATGACAACAAAATAAATGCCCTTCGGGCTTACATCTTTCCAAGATATAACTTGGTTATAACAAAGAGAGTCACAAGCTCTTTACATTTAAAGCCATAGGCTTGAATAAACAGTTAAGCATTAAGATAACAAAAATAGAGCCTTCAGCTCCTAAAACCTCCTAAGCTACGTCATCGGGGGAGGCATGTCACCAGCACTTGAAAATGGTTTCTCAAGCAGGGTGAGCCAAAACTCAATAGAGATATACTAACACAATATATAAAGTTTAACTAAGATATATGTGTCAGATAAGTGTTCAACATTCATGACCAGCTTACATTCCTTTCATGACCATCCAATATTGATATTCACATCACAATCTATTTCCATTCATTCATTTCAGGTTAATCCATTAACCAAATTCATTGTTATCTAATCAACCAAAATGAGACTATAACTCAATGGTTCACAATTTAATACAATCATTACTCCAAGACTTCTATTTTGCCGTTTTACGAAATTCTCATCCGAGGGAATCAACATGTATATATATATACACAGGATTTCGGGACTTTCACCCTAGACACTTCGGCTAACTTAGTTGTGAGTGGAATGCATCCTCTATCTCCTCCTAGACAATGGAGTGCATCCTCTTTACTCCTCATAAACAATTATATATAGACAATGTATTACAAGTAGCGTCATATACAATGAATAATCACAACACATCTTCAATGACTCAATTATACTGTCATATTCAATGACATAATTTAAATGATAGGTCCCAATTCACCTAATCGTCATGCAATTTCTATAACAATCATAGCTATCCTCCACCGATAGCCCAAAACAGATATACAATCTTTATAACAGATAATTTATCAAATTTCCATTGGTGTGTGATTTAGCAAATCCAACTACACCACTCATTCATACATCCTCCCAATTTCATATTTCTCATATAAATTTCATTATTTATACAAAATAAATATTTAACACAAATTAGGGCAATTTTTCCACTTTTTCAAATATTGATCCCAAGGCCAAATTTCACTATTCTAACACTAGAGGACTTCACACACAAGGTCCCATAGTCATTTTATAAACCAACACAGAAAACCCCTCTTTAAATTTTGAATTTTAAACCCTAACTTTACCCAAATCCTTCCAAATTCCACAATCTATACAAAATGACAAATACCTAGGTTAAAAATTATGTCAATGTGTAGAAAATCCCTACCTCATGTGTAAAAGCTCAAAGGAGAAGAAGAAGATCTTCAAAAGTGCACAAAACCAATCTTTGTTCCGATGGAATGGAAGCCCACAAGATGCTTCACATTTTTCTCAAAGGAAATAGGGTAGTGGTACTTGGATCAAAGAGTATTTGTAGAGAGAAAGTGTGTTTTAGAGAGAAAGGGTGCCGGATTAGGGTTTTTAGCAAAAAGATGATCATAAAAATGATATAAATCGCTTCCTTGAATCGATATACGCAACCTTCGCCGAGCGAAGAAGTCGCCGAGCAACCGTGACATAACAAGTGACCTCGCCGAGCGCAGAATGCATAGCTTCGTGTTTTACAGATGCACATGCTCGCCGAGCGAAGAACTTCACTTTTCTAGAAATTTCATCCGGGAAAGAAACCCGAGGACTCTCAAAGCTCGCTAAGCGCAATAAACCTCGCCGAGCGATGAAGCAATTTCACAAGGTTCGCTGAGCGTAGAAGCCTCGCCGAGCACAAGAAACCTCGCCGAAAGTGAAGAAGCAAATTTCACAAGGCTCGCTTGAGCGCAAGAAGCCTCGCTTGAGCGAAGAAGCCAAAATTTAGGCAACAACAATCTAAACCAACTAACAACCAACCTGTCCCAAACACGCTCTACATATTCCAAAGCTCAAATTCAAAGAGTTAAAGGAAGAAAACAAGACATGGATACATTATTCAACCATGGAACTGAGTCTGGAACATAACAAGGGTTAGGTCAAACCGGAATCGCTATACGTCTCATTCTACTTGCAACTCTTTGGGAGAGAGAATGAGAGACCTAGCTGTTTCAAGGAGATGATGGTGTTTACGCCAAATTCAACATTTTGGGTAGGTGTATTAGTATAAGAAGTTTGGTGAATGGTACCTAATTTGGCCAAATATTCACGTAATTCGCTTAAAGTATTCCGCCTAAGTCGCATCGCAATAATTTAATAGTAGACCCACACTGTGTAATGACCATGGACTGGAGAGTACGGTATATCTGGTAGAAGTCAAACTTATGAGTCATAAGATAAACCCAAGTGTAACGGGTGTAGACATCAACAAATAACACAAAGTATGCAGAACCCCTTTTGGTGAGAATAGGAGAAGGGCCCCAAACATCAGTATGAACTAAAGAAAATAGTGTATCAGATATAGAAGTGTTTTTACGAAATGGTTGGGGTATATTTATGATAAAATAAATATGATGGATTTTGAACAGCTTTTGCATATAATGCAAAAGTATTTAATTGATCACATTAAACAGTTTTTGCTTTTGATTAAACAAAATGGGCTGGTGAATGCATGTGTGTATTGTTTTACATTGTGTGACTCAACTTACCACTTACCATCCATTTTACCACCTAGTATTGTACTTACCATTTTTTATTTGCTCTTCCTTAATTAATTTGTTTATGCTTATTGCAGATGGAGGACAACACTGAGCAAAACAAGAATAACATTATATATGAACTAGATGATGATGACGGTAATGATGGTGAGTATAATATTCATAATGAAGATGATATCATCAATTCTAATGATATTCCAACTGAAAGAAATATTAAGCGTCTAGAAGAATTAATCAAAATGATGTGTTTGAAATGACATTTGAATGGTCAATAGTCATATGTATTAGTGTCGTGATCAATCATTTTTAGTAGTTACATGTGAATTATATGAGTCTCATTCAGCACTAAGTGGGGTTTAATTGAGTTGCAAATGAGATTTATTTAAATGGTAAGTGGAGGGTCATTAACTAGTAAGTATGGATTAATGAAATGGTAAGCAAAGAGTAATGAAGTAATAAGTGGAGTCTATTTGAGTGGTAGTGAGTGAGGTTTATTTGAATGGTAAGTGAAGTGTAAAAGAGTGGTAAGTGGAGTCTCATTGATTAGTAAGTATGATTGAATGAAATAGTAAGTCAAGAGTAATGAAGTATTATTTTAATCATTGTTTATAGTCACATGTGAATAGTCATATGTACTAGTGTCATGTTCAATCATGTTCAATCATTTGAATGGTCAATAGTCATATGTACTAATGTCATGATCAATCATTTTCAGTAGTCACATTTGAATTATATGAGTCTCATTCATCAGTAAGTAGGGTTAAGTCTAGTTGTAAGTGAGATTTATTTAAGTATAAGTGGAGTGTCATTAAGCCCAGTGCCAATCTGTCATTTACATAACTAATTAGAAGGAAAACATGCAATGCAAAATGCAAATAACAACATTGTATAAGGATGTATACCGCTTTTTTCACTTGAGTTGGCCGAGTTCTACTTCTTCTTGATATATATGGATCAAGGATATATACCACTTGTTGTCGCATGTATACCACACACATACACTAATGTTCACCTGCATCATTAATTGGAATGTACACCTATATTAAATCAGTAATCATCATTATCATACTCATTAACATATTAAACAAAAATAATGTGAGATAATAAAGTGGAGTCTCATTAAGTAGTAAGTGGGGTTTAATTTAGTAATAAGTAGAGTTTCATTGAGTGGTAAGTGAACTATAATGAAATAGTAAGTGGAAGCTCATTGAGTAATAAGTGAAATCAAAATTGAGTAGATAATGGAGTCTACTAAAGTAGTAAGTGGAAGCTCATTAAGTAGTAAGTGAAACCAAAATTGAGTAGTAAGTGGAGTGTAATGAAATAGTAAGTGGAAACTCATTGAATAGTAAGTAAAGTTTAGTGAAATAGTAAGTGCAAGTTCGTTGAGTAGTAAATAGAGTATAGTGAAATAGCAAGTGGAGTATAGGGAAATAGCAAGTGCAAACTTATTGAGTAGTAAGTAAAACCAAAATTGAGTAATAAGTAGAAGTTTGAAAAATATGTAAGAAATTACTACATATTGAGTAGTAAGTGAAATTTGATGGAGTAATAAGTGAAATTTGATTGAGTAGCCAAAATGAAAAATATGTATATATATTTTTGGCATATTTATTAAGAAATCACATATTTATTTTTTAAGTGAGGTTTATTTGAGTGGTAAATCAAATCTAAAGATGTAGTAAGTGAGGTTTATTTCAGTCATAGACAAGTCTAATGGTAGCAAGTGAGGTTTATTTGAATGGTAAGTGAAGCGTAAAAATATGACAAATGGAGTCTCATATAATACAAACTAGCAAAATATATGAAAATACATGAAAATACATCAATAAAGGAGAGGATAGTGAAAACAACATCAAAATATAACTTCACAATCCCAATTAGATTGACACTGCAAAGCATCCCAATTATATGGTAGCACAAACCTCACAAGTTGGTGAGAAGCCAACAAAGAAAATGAAAAACAAACAAACAAACCAAGGCTATACAATACAAACCAGCAAAGCCAACTCAAGTACTCAATCCACCTAGCTAAGCTAGAAAATCACCCATAGAAAAAAAAAAAGAAAAAAAAGCAGCTAGTATCACCCGATAAAAATCCAACACTTGATCACTTCTAGTTGAATGGTTCCTTCAACACAATCCAATGCTCCTCATCAAATCATATAGCAAGCAAAAGCAACCATGATTCCAGCCCATCTCAACTGCAAACATTAAGGCACTAATAATACAGAGCAGAGCAAAAGATAATTTGCAAAAGACAAACCAAAAAGCAGAGCAAAATCACAAAGCAGAGCAAAAAAAACAATTTGCAAAATTCATCTCCTCCTACTGAATCCTTCAAAAATTAATCGCAAGGCACCTTAGTTGAGCACATCTATCCCAATTCACCATAGCAAATCACAATAGCAGATAGCAAACCAAACTGATAGCAAACAGATAACAAGTGCCATTCTTCAAATGCCAAGTATCCCATAGCCATTACTTTGTTGTGGAAGCTATTCAAGTGTCTAATTGGAAACTCAGTGATTTTAGTTGCATTTCGCATCTAGTATACTATCCTTTTGCTTTAATGTAAATTGCAAGGCAGCTAAAGTGATTAAGGAAAAAAAAAAATCCCACCTCCAATCACATACCAAAAACCCAAAAAAATACCATACAAAAACACATTGAGGAATTAAAATATATTAATATAAATCCAATCAATATCAATATATTATTAGATCATAAGAACGACTGAAGTCTCCATACAAAAATAATTACCTCTCAAACCCTTTATGCACTTGTTGTTCTCGCTGAGGTTGATCTCTTCCTAGCTCAAACCCTCTTCACACGCCACCAAAATCGATAAATTTGCAACAAGTTAACAAAAGGAGGGAAGAAAAAAAAAATTAATGGATGCTAGAGTTCTTCAGAATGTGTAATATGAATTTACAGAATATGGGTTTGGATTGGTTTTGGGTGATGCATCATTTTGTTCTTATTGTAGAAACAGATTTGAGAGTGAAATGGGGAAATGTGAGGTTTATTAGAAATGCAAAGAAACCCAAAACTCAAAAGCCACAAAATTCATGAAATTTGCCATATCAAAGATTTTCTAAAAATCAGAAGAAAAAAAAATCAATATATATATTTATATACATGATTTTCTAAGATAACTATTTAAAAAAATAAAAATAAAAATCATACATATATATATATGTTCATTAGAAATGAAGAGAAACCCAAAAAGATTTTTTTTTTTTAAAAAAAAAATGCTCAGAACTCTGAATCTATATATATATATATATGAGTCCAGATCCTCTCCAGCCAAAGTTTCCAACCGGCCCTCTGGTCAATGGCCTGGATCTTGCCACGTCACCCCACTCAGAAAGAACGGCCCAGATCAATGAAAAAAAAAAAAAAAAACTAATTTCAAATTTCCCACAAAACAGAGCTTCGTAATTTCCCTCCCATTTAGCGTCTTTTCCTCTTTTCCCTCCCATTGAGTTCTTTCACAAGCAACATCTTTCTTGTGAAATAGACAGTGGCGAAGGCAACAAACATCGACGGCAGTGAACATCAACGCTCCGGCTTCGGCGACCGCGAACCAGAGCCCCGGCGAGAAAGCAATTTAGCTGCAAGTTTTGCTGGTGATGTTCCAGTCCCTTTGCAAATCTTGTGTTATTGTTCCCATTTTTGTTGTTACATTCAAAAAATTCATTCATTTATACATGAAATATGATAGGAAAGAACACTTTTCATTCATATATATATATATATATATTTGATTATGTGCCGTGTGCATTTTTCAAGAAATTTTATAGAGAACACTTTTCAAAAATAGTTTCACCAAATGTGTTTGAAATATTGTTTCATCTTGTATGTTTTTGGGTAGAATAAACAGTTTCCAAAAACCAATACTCATTAATTCCTAAAAATTATAATAGCTTTTGCTCCATCTTGTGATGTTTGAAAAGTTCCAGGTTTGCTTGAATTATTTCAGTGCGTAAATCATGGAAATAACACCTTCCTTAATGACCCATTATAGAAAAAAAAAAAAGATAATGGTTCATTGCTTGCATATGGATATTTTGTGATCAATTAAAGTATTAGTGTCAAACAAGTTTTAGAGAAACTTGTAAGAATAGTGACATATCATTGTTGAATAATAAGCTTTTGAGAGTATGAAAAACATAACAAAAATGATTGCTGGTAGCCATGGGTTTTCTAAATTGTTTTGCCTTTGTTTTGCATAACAAAAATGACTGCTTGAATTAACATAAAAAATTTTAAATTGTTTTGCCTTTGTTTTCTAAGCTAGTTTCTCCACTCAAAGAGAGCTTGCTGGTAGCCATGGGTTAGACAACATGACAAGGACATATTTTTAATTTGAAACCTCATGTAATATTCAAAATCATATTTGTTTTAAATTTAAATCTCACCCCATTAAAACCTGAGGTTATGTGCTTTTTAAAGGTTCTTGTTTGATTTTTTAAATGTTAATGTTCAAATTTTATTAATGTTCAAATGTTAATGTTCAAATTTTATTATTTTTGTTTCTAAAGTTGTGTATGAAGAAAGCTTTTCTAAAGCTTCTTCCATTTCATTGTCTTTACTTTGCAGTTGTGTTTTGATATGGATATGGAAGCTGACAACGATTGTGGTTGGAAGCCAAAAGAAGGAATGACTTTTGATTCAGAAGAAGGTGCGTATGATTTTTATAATGCATATGGAGCAAGAATGGGGTTTAGCATAAGAATTGAATATTGTAAGAAGAACAAGGTTACTAATCAAATTATTTCTAGAAATTTGGTTTGCAACAAAGAGGGATTTTGGAAGGTTGACAAGCGAGACCCATTGACAAAAAACCCTAGAGCTGAAACTAGGATTGGTTGTGAGGCCCGTCTTTTTGTTAAATTGGATGTCAGTACTGAGAAATTTGTTGTGATTGATTTCAAAGAAAAACACAACCATCAATTTGTATCTCTAGATTATGCCCACATGTTGCCATCGCAGAGAAAGATATCACCTACCCAAGCAATTGAGTTAGACTTAGCTTCACAGTCTGGTCTTCGCTAGGGCAATCTTTTGAACTCATGGGTAGGGAAGTCGGTGGAGGTTTCTTTGGTTTCTCAAAGTAGATCAAAAATTACTTGAGAACCAAAAGACAAAAAGTTTAGCATATGGGGAAGTAGGTAATGTCTTGCAATACTTTCAACAAAAATCAGGAGAATCCATCTTTTTTATGCTTTCAGCTTAGATAATGAGGAGCAAATAACTAATATGTTTTAGTCGATGCACAAATGATCATGGATTATGCCCAATTTGGCGATGTAGTTACATTTGATACTACCTACAAGTTAAATAAAGAGCATAGGCCATTTGCATCTTTTGTGGATTTAACCATCATAGAGAAACAAATGCTTTTGGTGCAATTTTGTTGTATGATGAGACTGTCAAACATTTGTATGATTATTTCAAACTTTTTAGAGGCTATGTCAAAAAAGGCACCAAAACTTTGTTTACCGATCAAGATGTCAGAATGGCTAAGGCCATACCTATTGTGATGCCTCGACATGAGTCAATGCTTGTGCACTTGGCATTTGATGCAAAATGCATTAAGGCATGTTAACTGCTCTCTTTCAAGATAAAGGTGAAAGGTGTATTAAATAAATTCTTGTTTGACATTGAGGATGAAAATGAATGGACATTGAAGTGGGGAAACACTTGATGCATATGATGCTCACGATAATCATTGGTTAAAGTTGACTTTTGTGGTGAAGGAAAATGGGGTTGGGCATATGTTAAATCAACATGGGTCATGGAATGAGTACGACACAACCTGAATCTTTTAATGCGTTTTTGAAGGATTACATTCGTTCTGATTTTAATTTAAAGGAATTCTTCATGCATTTTGAAAGGGTACTTTCTAAGAAGCGGTACAAGGAGTTAGAAGCAGGCTATGCTTTGTGCCAAAGGTTGCCAAGGGTGAGAGCGCCATTCAGAATGTTAAGTCAAATGGGTAATGTGTACACTAAAAATATTTTTGAGGAGTTTCAAGATGAGTATTTTCTTTCTGTTGAATCAGACATACAAGCAATTGAATACGGGGAGGGTTGTACCGTTTACACAATTGTTGATGCTACTGGGAAAAATGCAAGGAAAGTGAAAATGGAGATGGATGGCTCTTTGGCTTGTAGTTGTACAAAGTTTGAAAGGAAAGGGATTTTGTGCAGTCACTGTTTGAAGGTTGTAAGAGACATATTGAAGCTTAAAGAGGTTCTTGTACAATACGTTATGAAGAGGTGGACCAAACATGAAGAGCAGAAGCTGTTAAGGACAACTTGGGGAATCGGATTGAAGTAGACGTCAAACTCCAACAAGCCTCACGGTATAAGACATTGATGATCGATTTAGAGCAAAGAGTATGTAGAGTCATTAAACCGAGAAACTTATGATTTAGCATTTTCACAAGTCGCTGCATTAGATGCAAATGTTGAAAGCAAGATAAGTGCCCTTTTTGTTACTGAAAATGAATTAAGTTGTAATGATCAACCGCAAAGCTTGGAAATGGCTTCTCAAGACAACAATCATGTTGTGCAAATTCCAACAGGATTGAAGAAAAAAGCCCCAAGTAGTGAGGGCAAAAGGAGGATAACAGGTCCATGTGGGGTGGCGTTGGAAGCAAGCATGAAGAGAAAATCACGTGCTAAATCTTTGTGTTCTTCACAACTGCTGCGCTTCTACAGCTTACACCTTCTCCATTATCTATTGGAGGAGATGTGTACAATGATGAAAATGTTCATCCTTCCGCCCACCTCCATTGATATATCCCACATATAATGTGAGTGAGATTTGTTTTCAGATTTTTTTGTAGGTACAATATGATTATGTATTTTTTTTGTGGGTATAATATGATTACGTAATGAATATGCTTTGTTTTTAATTCATTGTAAGCAAACAATTTGCCGTATTGTTGTGAACCTTCATTTATGACACTACTTAAAGGTGGGTATGACATTGCTTTTCAAGATTCTCAAGGCTCAAATACAGATTCTCGAGAAACAAACACTTTAATGTGTAGTCAGGTACTGATCAAGGCAGAAATAGTTGCTGTTTTGATTTTCTTTTCTTGCTATTTTGCTGTTTGGGTGCTCCAAGTGCTGCTATTTTGCCCTTTTTTTAGACTGAGTTCATGCTATTTTTTTCCTACTGTTTTGTTTTGTTTTTTTTTTTTATTTTTAAAATTTTTTTCAGGGTATAAATGGGCACAAAGAGATGGAAGGTGGAAGGCACTTCAAATTTTAGGCCTGTTGCAATCCACTTGGTGCTGAATATTTCCAGTTCATGTTGTAATCTATTTGTTTAACATGAGTTGTTATCTAATTTTACCTTAGCTCTATCTGAATTTGGGTACTATCTGAATCAGATTTGTAATTGTAATGTTAAATCTGAATTTGGGTTCTATCTGAATCAGATTTGTACTTGTAATGTTATATATGAATTTGGGTTCTTTTGAAGCATTTGAAAATTTTAATTTTTATGAATTCTGATTATGTGTGGATGAATTTTCTATTCTATCATTTGATATATGAGCATCCAAAAATATTAGTTGAAGATATTGTTCATTCATTCCCTCCATAATTTTAGCATCCATATCAACCTCCTTATTGAGAATATGGTGTTCCCCTGTTGCCTTACCAGTCTTTGTCAATAAACAATTTGCATTCTCAAAACTGGTATCACTAACCTGATTCTCAGGTTTTTGATTGTTCAACATCTCAACAGCTACAACAATATCCTGTGAAGAGGAGTCTACATTCTATTATCAACATCTCAAGGTTTTGCATTCTAGTGTCAAAAGATTACAACATGAACACTGTTATGTTTAACATGAGATTGCAATCCATTACATTCAACCATTAAACAAAACATCATCCCAATTACATTACACTATTTCAAATACACTAAGATCACAACTACCACCAACAACAAAACAAAAAAAAACAAAAGCGTAATTCAATTTTGCACCAACTCTTTCAACCACCATTGCCAAGTCTCTATATTGTTTCCTACTCTTTATAGTCATGTCTTTGAGCTCCCCATTGAAGATAATTACTTCTCTAAGAATAGACAAGACTTCCATGCGTTCTTCATCGATATCATTCTCGACCACCTTCAAATTATGCTACATATGTGGAGGGATCCACCACTGAAAGAAGTTATAACCATTCGGATAATTGTGGCATACAAAATAAAGGCAATTTGGATTATCCGTTGACTGAGAAATCTTCACCATAGCTTTTCTGCCACATCGAAAATTGCGGTTTTCGAATCTAACTTCATGCATGTTGTCCATACTTGCATTTGTGCTTGACATTGACATTGATCTACAAAAAAGAGGTTCACATGCATATGTTTATCATACACAATAAAAAAGTTCAATCTAAACACCAAACCCTGTGTACTTGTAAAGTGGAAATGAGTCCCATTAATCTGAACAATAATCTGAACACAATAATCTGAATGTTTACAATAATCTGAACACACTGATTTTGAACACCGATTTTCAACAGATTCTAAATCACTCTAAAATGATTAATATGTTCATATAACTATCATTTATAATTAATATAAATGGAAACATCAAATCAATTCAAAATAACTAGAAAATGATACCAAACTAAATTTGTCTAAGACATTGTTAGCCACTTCAGTGTGTGATAATCTAACATATTCTGAACAACATAACTCAATTGATATATTTGGGCCTCTTGTCATTGTCAATGCCGCCAAAGTCATCCTATAATGGGTCATTAGGAGCTCGATTCAAGAACCATAATTCAAGCACTTTTCAAATTTATTCATTTAAGCAATCGATTCAAATTATTTTCCTATAGTGGGCCAGTGCTTGAAAAGTGTTGAAGATAATGTATATATTCATTCATTCCCTCTATTTTTGAAAAGTGTTCTCTATAAAATTTCCTGAAAGATGCACACAACACATAATCAAATATATATATATATATATTTTAATGAACCATTATGAGAATGTAAAGAAAAAAAAAAAAGCAATGGCAGATGGACAGTGGTATATATATATATATATTATATACATTATGAGCATCTGAAATTTGAAAATCCATAGCTGTGTTTGCAGATCCAAAATGGACGGCTTTTTTGTTTATATACATTATCAGCTCCTCATTTTATGTATATATATACATTATATATGTATATGCATACATTATATATGCATATGCATTGCAAGCCCCAAATCAAAGTAAAGCCCCAAATAAAAGCCCTAATTTTTTTTCTTTCAAATCTACTTTAGTTTCTCAACCTGGTGGTCGCCGGTGAGGAATGACAGATGGACGGTGGTCGCCGGTGAGGAATGGTGGCTGGTGGTCCAACAACGATGGCAGATGGACGGTGTCTCCTCTCCCTCTCCCTCTCTCTGTTTTTTGTTTACAGGTTGCAAATAAGGAGCTCTGTTTTGTGGGAAATTTGAAATTTGTGTTTTTTTTTTCGCTAATCCGGGCCGTTCTTTCCGAGTGGGTGACGGGCAAGATCCAGCCATTGACCGGAGGACCGTTGGAAACTTTGGTCGAGAGGATCCGACTCATATATATATATATATATATGAGAAAATCAAAGGGTAAAAAACCGTCCCAATGAGATTGACTCGAGATTGGCTTTGAGTCAACAAAGAGGACATAAAGCTAGCCTAGATCGCTGGCATTGCCATGAAAGTAGAGAAGGGTGGGCAAGCGTAGGGTTTTTGAGATAGAAATCAACGATTTTATTCCCAGATTTGCCCTAACCTTGTGGTTGATGAATTTGAGTTCAAAGAGTAGAACAGTAACACAATAGATAGATGGATGGGTCTACTATAGAGAGAAAGAGGCGTAACACAATAGAGAGACAAAGAGTTGTGTGTCGAGAGCAAGGATCCTCATTTACTCCCTATTTGATGGGCGATTGAGTCCATTTTTGACCCATTTCGATTATTCAACTATTCACATCTTAGAATTTGTCACGTATATCATACCTGTAAAAAATCAAATTGATCAACTATTAGAAGAATTAAAAACCATTTATTAAAAAAATTTAATAAACAGTTTATTATTTAATAATTTTTTTAGTTCATGTGGTTTTTGATATCCGATCTACTTGATTTTTTATAAGTGTGATATATATGACAAATTCTAAAATGTGAACAGTTCGAATCATCGAAATTGGGCCCAAAAGTGAACCCAATAACCTATCAAATAGAGAGTCAAGGAGGGGAGCCAAGGAGGGATCCTTGCTCGTGTGGTGACTAGTTCAACCAGTTTATTTTTTCTATTTTTTCAATGGTTCAAAATAAAGATTCCATCTAAAGGCTAAAATTCATATTTATGTATGGTACCAAATACCACTTTTGGGTACTATAGTCGAACCCGGTTGAGAAAGGTAATTTAGCAAGGGTATTATGGTCTACATCCATAATAGGAATTTTTAATAAATTACAAACACACCTACGGCGTTTGTTAAAAATACATTTTATATTTTGTTAATTTGACTTAATAATTGATTAATAAAAGAGTTAAGATATAATTTTCAAATATAAAAGGAAAATCTGTACTTTTAATAAACATATTTATAACTTGTACAAAAATAACTCTATTAATGATTCTAGGTTTTAAATGTTAATGATTTGAAAATTGTCCTTTTGTGGGAAGTCATTTATAACCTAACCAAGCCAAACCAAGCCTTGAGTCCCGTTAAATGGGGTCAGTTACATAAATCCTTCTTCTTTAAGCAACCCTATCAAAGGCCATTTCGTTTGTTAAATTAAGTAGATCCATATCTTTATTTACAACGCTAACCAACGTTAATCTAGGCCTATCCCGTCCCCTAACACTTCCATCTACTGTTACAGCATCGCATCTCTTCACTACTGTCTCTGTTGGTCTCCGTTGAATATGACCAAACCATTTCAATCGATTTTCTCTCAACTTATCTTCTATCGGTGCTACTTTTACCCATTCCTGAATACACTCATTCCTAATTCTGTCTTATCTAGTCTTGCCACACATCCACCTTAGCATTCTCATCTCAGTCACACTCATCTTATTTACATGTTTCTTGGTTGCCTAACACGTCATCCCATACAAAATCACTGGTCTAATAGCCGTTTGAGACCCAGTTATTAAGATGTAATTTTTAAATATAAGAGGAAAATTTGTACTTTTAATAAAATATATTTATAACTTGCCCAAAAATAAATCTGTTAATGATTCTAGGCTTTAAATGTTAATGATATGAAAATTGTGCTTTTGTGGGGAGTCATTTACAGCCTTCATCAAACAATTCATTTCTTTGTTTGAGGCTTATTTATTAAGATGTAATTTTTAAATATAAGAAGAAAATCTATACTTTTAATAAATATGTTTATAACTTGCCCAAAAATAAATTTATTAATGATTCTAGGCTTTAAATGTTAATGATATGAAAATTGTCCTTTTGTGGAAGTCATTTACAGCTTCTATCAAACAATTCCTTTCTTTGTTTGAGGTCCATGTCAGAGATATTAACTAGAGGTGGTGAAAAGACAAACTTACCCTTTTTTGTGGGACATTCATTTGGGATTCTATATTGCCTTTTTATTTTTGTAAATAAATGACAATGTATACAAAAATATGTTGGAAATGGTTATTACATTCTAGGTAAAATCAGAATTTTTTCCTAAGTTTGGTCTAATTTTTAGGTGGGCCCCGTGCATCGATTTACACGGGTCAAAGTGGTAACGCGTTCTATGCCGCGTTGTGATTCACGTGGTATATTTGGTTGCTCAAAACCATTACCGAGTGAATGGGAAATTGAAGCCAAAGTATGCTCCATGGAAATGAAGTTTTTTGTGGAAATTCCTTAAAGGTTTGAATTAGGCTTGTCCCACATTGATTTGGTGGGAGGTTTTAAAAGGGTTTATAAGGCATGGGTTTGGTACTTGGGGTGTGCCCCAAGGGGTACCCAAGTGTTTTAGAGGGAGAGGTTATGGGCAAAATGGGCTAGACCCATTGGACCCAAAAATCACCACACACGCTGCCTCACGCCATCCGTCCCGGCTGGCTCGGGTTCGGCTTGGGCGCCAGGCGTGAGGTTGGGTTGGGCTTGTTCGGCCTAGTACTAATCTTTTTGGGCCAAAAACATTTGAATTTAATTCAAATAAAGGTTTTTCCTGTTCATCCAAACAGGGCCCTTCCCAGAATTAAATTAGTTTGGATTTAATGTTCATCCAAACAGAGCCCTTCCCGTTTTTTATCTGTTTAAATGGTTAACCCAACAGATTCAAATCTGTTTGAATTTAAACCCAACAGGTTTCATACCTGTTCAATTCAAAATCAAGAGCCACCTTTACATCTATAAATAGACTAGCCTCCCATTTGGATTGTTAACTCCAATTTTCGTACTCCATCCTCTCTATAATTCTCTCTGCATTTTTCTGCATTTTTATTCTGAAAGAAAGAGTGTAAACACTTAGTGTGTTCGTAAGGCAAACAATTTGTAGTGCTGCTATTGTTTGTAGAAGATCATTTCATCCCGGAGATAGACGCCCAAATTCTCGAAAGCACCGTGGAGAGGACGATTCGTTTTAAGGACACAGTGTTAAACACTGGACTTGATCAGAAAAGTTATTCAAAAAAATTAACCAAGTAAGTTGTTTAATTTAATTCTGTTTTTAATTTGTTTATTTAATCAGATTTTAATTTTGTTTTTGTAACAAAATAAAATCTGTTTTTTATTTATTTATTTTTATTTCGAGTTTGATTTTTGTAATCAAATATATTTTCTCCTTTTCTTTATTTCTTTAATTCTAATTGTTGTTTTGTACATAATAGAATTTAAATCTTTTAAATACAGTGAAGATTGTTCCTACAATCTTAAGACAGACTCGTCCTTTTTGGTATCTTCATTGTATTTAATTTTCTGTTTTTCAAAGTAATATTCTGGTTGGAAAAACAAATAGTGATTTATGCTATTTGACAGATAGTAGTAATATATCGCTCTTTTCTTTGACAACTAGTAGTACGACATCGTGTCATTAACAATTTCGTAATATTATTTGGTATTACAGTAAAATTATTTTGGTATTTTATTTTTCTGCTTTTAGTAACAAGGAAAATAAAATTATTTTGTGTTATATTTTATTTTCTCGGTTTTAGTAACTAGAAAATTAATTTGTGTTTTAATTTTTCTCGATTTTTATAATCGTATATTATGGCTACTACAACCTAAATCAAGATTCCGCAAGGTACTTCCTTGTTACACCAACATCGGTCCCTATTCGTAACCATGTTCATGTACCAATCAATCATGGAGAAAACCGAAAATTTAATCTGATCGAAGTTTAAGAGATGGCAACAGAAGATGCCGTTTCTATCTTACAACTCTTAATTTGGCCCGATTTCTCCATGAAGAGGCTCCAAAGACTTAAAGAGGGTGAAAGTGATCGGCAAGTTGTTGCCGCCAGAGATGCTTGGAAACATTCAGATTTCTGTGCGTAAACTACATCCTCAATGGCCTTGACAACATGTCAGATAATGTATACAATTCCTCTCAAGTCAAAGAAAGAATTGTGGGATTCTTTGGAGAAGAAATACAAGATGTAAGATGCCGACGAAGAAATTTGTCGCCAGTAGATTTCGGATTTTGTTATGGTTGACTCTCAAACGGTAATATCTCAAGTTCAAAGTTTTCGATAATTTTGCATGATATTCATTCGTAAGGTATGTCTTAGCTTAATCTTTCCAAGTCGCCGCTTAGGAAAAGTTACCACCACTTGGAAAGATTTCAAAAATTATTTAAAACATAAACGCAAAGAGATGACCATGGATGAGTTAATTGTAAGATTAAGAATTGAGGAAGATAACCGAAAGGTCGAAAAGAGGAATGGGAAAAATCCCATTGAGTTCATAATGTGGTTGAACAAGTTCAAAAACCACATAACAAAAAGAAGAAGTTTATCGAGATGGTCCTAAACAAGGCAACAACAATGGCAACAAGAAGTTCAAAGGAAAATGCTATAATCGTGGCAAGATCGACATCGAGCTTCGATCGCCGCCGCCCTAAGAAGGATCATGGAAGAAGTACAAGTAAGAAGACCATTAATCGTGCCAATGTAATGTAATTCGATTACATCTCGACGGAGTAAATGACATCAACCTCTCTCTGTGGTGTCTCGAGGCTAACTTGGTTGGAAATCCCAAAGAGTGGTAGGTTGACACCGAGCAACTCGTCACATATAAAGCGGACAAGAAGATGTTCACTACCTACAATGAGGCCGCAAATGGTGAGCAACTTTATGGGAAATTCTTCTACTTCTACCGTGGTCGACAAGGAAAGTGATCTTGAAGATGACATCGTGGAAAGAACTGACCAACAACGCATCGCATGTACCGACATCCTAAGAATTTAGTTTCGGTTCTTTGTTAAGTAAAAATAGTTTTAGGCTTGTTTTTGAGTCTGATAAGTTTGTATTAACAAAGAGTGGTATGTATGTTGGTAAGGGATACATGAGTGATAGTCTCTTTAAACTTAATGTAATGACAGTTGTACCAAAAGTTGCTATGAATGAGAATAACACATCTTTTTCTTATATTCTTGAGTCGAATTTATGGCATGGTAGATTAGGTCATGTAAATTATGATGCTTTGCGTAGATTAATTGGTTTGGATTATATACCAAAGTTTGAAATTAATCCTAATCATAAATGTGAAGTTTGTGTAGAAGCAAAACTAGCTAAGGCTCCATTCAAATCAGCTTGAAAGGAAAACGAACCTCTAGAATTAATTCATATTGATGTATGTGATCTAAAATTTATTCAAACTAGAGGAGGCAAAAGTATTTCATAACATTTATCGATGATTGCACAAGATATTGTTATGTTTATTTACTTAGAAGTAAAGATGAAGCCTTAGAAATGTTTAAACTCTACAAAATGTAAATTGAAAATCAATTTGGTAAAACCATTAAAATGGTTAGAAGTGATAGGGGTGGTGAATATGATGCACCATTAAATGAATTTTGCACAACATGGCATTATTCACCAAACTACACTTCTTATTCTCCATAGCAAAATGGAATTGCCGAAAGGAAGAATAGAACCCTAAAAGAAATGATGAATGCCATGTTACTAAGTTCAAAGCTACTACGTAACTTGTGGGGGGAAGCAATATTGTCTGCAAATTATGTTCTTAATAGAATACCCCACAAGAAAACTAAAAGCATTCCTTATGAATTGTGGAAAGGTCGACCACCTTCCTACAAATACTTGAAAGTGTGGGGGTGTCTGGCAAAAGTTGAAGTTCCTGTTCCTAAAAAGACAAAGATTGGACCAAAAACAGTAGATTGTGTGTTTATTGGTTATGCTCAGAATAGTAGTGCATATCGGCTCAATTTATAAATCAAATACCGATATAAATGTGAACACTATTATAGAGTCAAGGAATGTCAGGTTTTTGAACATGTCTTTCCTTACAAGAAAGGACAGAATTAAGTTCACAGAAGAACTTATGATTGTACACAAAGTCAAGAGACTAATGACAATCAAACACAAGAGACTAGTAATGGTCTCAACCAACAGATTTAACCGATGATGAACCAAGACGAAGTAAGAGAGCGAAAACATCAAAATCCTTTGGTCCAGATTTTCGACATACCGTTAGAAAATGAACCTCAAAGCTTTATATAAAGAATGACAGTCCCAAGCACCTTTGTGGAAAGAGGTTGTTAATAATGAAATTGAATCCATTATGCAAAATCATACTTGGGAATTGGTGATCTTCCACTGTGTTCTAAACCTCTTGGATATAAATGGATATTCAAGAGAAAAATGAAAGCAGATGGTTCAATTGACAAGTATAAAGCTAGACTTGTAGTTAAAGGTTACGCATAAAAGGAAGGTCTGGATTATTTTGACACATATTCCTCGTGACAAGAATAACATCCATTCGCATGCTTATTGCTATAGCAGCGTTGTTTAATTTAGAAATACATCAAATGGATGTTAAGACAAATTTTCTTAAACGGTGATCTAAATGAAGAGATCTATATGGAACAACCCAAGGGTTTGTAGTATCGTGGCAAGAAAAGAAAGTTTGTCGACTTGTAAAATCCCTTTATGGATTAAAACAAGCACCTAAACAATGGCATGAAAAATTTGATCATGCAATGCTTACTAATGGGTTTAAGATAAACGAATGTGACAAATGCCTATGTTAAAAAACACCCACCAAGGATATGTCATAGTTTGTCTTTATGTGGATGACATGCTCATCATTGAAGTAAAAACATGATCAAATCAACTAAGCAAATGCTTAACAAAAGATTTGATATGAAAGATATGGGGTCGCAGATGTTATATTAGGAATGAAAATTACTAAAACATCTCGACGGATATGCATTATCTCAATCTCATTATATTGAGAAAATACTTGATAAATTTATCAAGAATGATTTGAATTTAGCTAGAACACCAGAGACATCGCCTTTATTTATCGAAAAATAAAGGTGATGCAAAGGTTCTCGCTTAAAATACTCCCAAATTATTGGAAGCCTAATGTACCTAATGAATTGTACTGCCCGATATAGCTTATGCTATCAAGAAATTGAGTAGGTACACTAGTAACCCCGAGAAGACCATTGAAAGCGATCATTCGAAGTTCTTAGATATCTAAGATTTACTCGTGATCATGGTTTGAACTTTACTCGATATCCAAAGAAGACTCAAGGTTATTGTGATGCCAATTGATATCGGATACTAAAGATTCAAAATCCACTAGTGGATATGTCTTTACTCTAGGAGGCGTCTGCTTTCTTGGAAGTCCACTTAAACAAACTTGCATCGCACGATCCACAATGGAATCCGAGTTCATTGCTTTAGACAAAGCAGTGAAGCGTAATGGCTTCGCCATTTCTTAGAAGACATTCCAATGTGGCCAAAACCTCGCTACCTATTTGCATTCATTGTGATAGTCAATCAGAATAGGTAGGGCACAGAATCATATGTATAACGGTAAGTCACTTACATATTTGTCGTCGACATAATACCGTTAGGGCTTGTTGTCAAACGGAATAATCTCAATGGATTATATAAAATCTAAAGAGAATATTGGATTCGTTAACAAAAGGTTTGACAAAAGAGCTAGTGTATAGTTCATCAAAGGGATGGGATTAAAGCCTATTACATAAGAGTCGCCATAATGGTAACCCTACTTATATGATCGAGACCCCAAGAACTAAGTCCAAAGGAACAACTAAGTTATGTATGCCTCGCCAGAAATCACCAAGGGATTAAAATTCCTACCAACTCCTATGGTGAGAGTGATATCCGCAACATATGTTGTCTCTAGGGCATAAGGATAAGCTTTGCTTTTAATGATTACTTATATCTTGATTAAGGCATAAAATCAAGACGAGTATAAGAAGATACTCACAATAAGAATCACCTATATGAGTGTTGAATCGAGCTTTCTATGAGAATGATAGAGGCTACATTCTCTAGAAACACTCATGAAAACCAGAGCGTTCATAGGCCAAAATGAACACAACAGGAGAACCACGATGTGTTAGAAGATATTTTGTGTGAAATCTATTGTCTTGGCTTACACAAACGGCTGAACAATTCAAGGCATCGGCCCATTGGTTAGCCAAGAAGTCCGATAGGTTATCACTAGGAAGGTTCAAGGCCGAAAACTACCTATCCTGATGCAAGATATTTTTCGACTTATACTCTTTCGTTAAGTCTGCATATTGTTGCATTTCCGTTATCATCAAATTCCATTCATGTGGGGGATTGTTGGAAATGGTTATTACATTCTAGGTAAAACCAGAATTTTTTCCTAAGTTTGGTCTAATTTTTAAGTGGGCCCTGTGCATCGATTTACACGGGTCAAAGTGGTAACGCGTTCTATGCCGCGTTGTGATTCACGTGGTATATTTGGTTGCTCAAAACCATTACCGAGTGAATGGAAAATTGAAGCCAAAGTATGCTCCATGGAAATGGAGTTTTTGGTGGAAATTCCTTAAAGGTTTGAATTAGGCTTGTCCCACATTGATTTGGTGGGAGGTTTTGAAAGGGTTTATAAGGCATGGGTTTGGTACTTGGAGTGTGCCCCAAGGGGTACCCAAGTGTTTTAGAGGGAGAGGTTATGGGCAAAATGGGCTAGACCCATTGGACCAAAAAATCACCACACACGCCAAGACGCTGCCGTCCGTCCCGTCTGGGTCCGGCTTGCTGGGCTGGCTGGCTTGGGTGCGTGGTGTGAGGTTGGGTTGGGCTTGTTCGCCCAATACTAATCTTTTTTGGCCAAAAACATTTGAATTTAATTCAAATAAACTGTTTGGATTTTTTGTTCATCCAAACAAGGCCCTTCCTGCTTTCAAATGTAATTAAATCGTCCGTTTTTCCTGCTCATCCAAACAGGCCCTTCCTGTAATTAAATTAGTTTGATTTAATGTTCATCCAAACAGAGCCCTTCCCGCTTTTTTATCTGCTTGAATGGTTAACCCAACAGATTCAAATTGCTTGAATTTAAACCCAACAGTTTCATACTGCTCAATTCAAAATCAAGAGCCACCTTTACATCTATAAATAGACTAGCCTCCCATTTGGATTGTTAACTCCAATTTTCGTGACTCCATCCTCTCTATAATTCTCTCGCATTTTGCTGCATTTTTATTCTCGAAGAAAGAGTGTAAACACTTAGTGTGTTCGTAAGGCAAACAATTTGTAGTCGCTATTGTTTGTAGAAGATCATTTCATCCTAGGAGATAGACGCCCAAATTCCGAAGCACCGTGGAGAGGACGATTCGTTTTAAGGACACAAGTGTTAAACACCGGACTTGATCGTAAATTTATTCAAAGATATTAAACAAGTTAGTTGTTTAATTTAATTCTTTTTTTAATTTATTTATTTAATCAGATTTTAATTTTGTTTTTGTAACAAAATAAAATCTGTTTTTTATTTATTTATTTTTATTTCGAGTTTGATTTTTGTAATCAAATATATTCTCTCCTTTTCTTTATTTCTTTAATTCTAATTGTTGTTTTGTACACAATAGAATTTAAATCTTTTAAATACAGTGAAGATTGTTCCTACAAAATATTGATCTTTTTAATGTATTTTCTTAGCTAAATTCATAGTGACAAAGCTACAACTTCTATTCAGGAGCGAATATTTGGTGTCGTTTGGTAACACTTACATTTTCAATTTTCTATTTATATTTACAAAAATTTAAAAAACTCAAATAAAAACTTGTTTGGTAAATTTTTAATTTATAAATCAGTGGTCTCAGTTTATAAATTTGGCCAAAAAATGTAAACTCCAAAAATATGTTTTTGTTTTAAGTTTTGAGTTTTTTTTTTTACCACCCAACATTAGCCACCACCCGCTATCATTTTCCACCATCGTCTTCCGCCACCACCACCCCCCACCACCACTTGCTACCACCACTCACCACCCACTTGCTACAACCACCCGCCATCACCACCCACTTGCCACCCACCAGCCCCACCCATCTACCACCCACTCGCCATTACCACCACCACCACCGCCACCACCTATCACCCTACACCCACCTACTATTCATCCGCCACTACCATCCACCATCCGCCACCACCACTCACCACCCACCTGCCACCACCATCTACCACCCGCCACCACCAATCACCCACCACCACCACCACCAACCACTTGCCACCTACCTGCCACCACCACCCACTCGCTACCACCCACCATCCGCTACCGTCACCCACCACCACCACCACCTGCCACTTGCCCGCCATCACCCGCCACCACTTGTCATCCGCCACCTACCTGCTACCACCACCCATCACCTGCCACCACCACCACCATCCACTCGTTACCACCCACCACCCGCCACCGTCACCCACCCATCCACCATCACTACCCGCCACCTATCTGCCACCACCCACCACCACCTGCTATCCGCCACCATCACCACCACTACCCACTCGCTACTACCTACCACCCGCCACCATCATCCACCCACCCACCCATCACCACCGCCACTACCCGCTACCCACCTGCCACCACCACCACCACCACCACCACCCACCACCCGCTACCGTCACCCACCCATCCACCACCGTCACCCACCCATCCACCATCACCACCCGCTACCCACCACCCACCATCACCATTTTCCACCACCGTCTTCCGCCGCCACTTGCCACCATTTGCTATTTCTCACTCTTTTTTATATTTTTAATTTTTTAAAAATATTTTGTCAATTACCAAACGTGTTTGTAGTTTATGTTTTTCTAAAAATAAATAAAAAATAAACAAAAACCAATTTATAAAATTTTTGTAAATATAAACTGAAAACGTAAACGTCACCAAATAGAACTGTTGAGTTTGATTCTTGTAAATTTACTCTAACATTGACTCATTTTGATGATTAAATAAATAAATATATTTTTTAAACCCTTATTTGTAAATCATGCATGATCTAATTAATAATAATCACATATCTTTATTACATTTGTCTTTTAGAAAAAAAAAAAATCAGCCTTCTATTTTTGCAAAAATTATTCTTGTTATGTGATGAAATCATATGAGTACGATTGTCAAATTAGTTTTGTATGTGTGTGTGAGATAGATCTTCCCACAAAAGTTCAAAACTAGACAAATTAAATTATCAATAGCAGTCCACGTGACCTAATATTTTCCCCCACTAAAGGAAAAAATTAAGACTCAAATGAATTGGCTTTTCCTATAAGAGTCACAACTTCCTTAGAACTCTTGTTGCTACATTTGGATAAGCATAATTATATTTTTTCATTTTTTTGTTGTCTTCTTGTGAGGATGAACATAATTATTTGAAGAAGTTTTTTTAAGACATTGTTTGAGAATATGTTATTTTAGTATTTTTTTGAGTTTTTATTTAAAATATGAGGTAAAAAAAAATAGTATATTTGGGATGAATTTTTAATTTTTTACGAAAAGATGTGTAAAAAGTAGAGAAAATATAATCTTTAACTTTTTGGTATAAGTTGTTAATTTTTTAATTTTTTTAGTGACTTTTTTGACTTTTAGGCTAAACAATGATGTTGCCAAACGAGACTTAAGTCATGATGTTGACATGCTTTTGTATGCAATTTTAGTTACCACAATGTAAAATTTGATTTTCCATTATATACTCTATGTGTTAATATATTTTTGTTTTATTTCCTGTAAAATTTCCATTCATATTTTTAGGTTTTAAATTTGGAGTTGACGTGAAAAAAATATCTTTGTAACAATGCCCTTTACATTAACTCCAAGCCAATAAAAATACTCAAATGTAGTACCTTTATTGGTTTGGATATTTAGTTAAAATTAATTTCAATTAAAATGATTTTTTTTTTTTTTTGTTTTTTTTTTTTTTTTTTCTAAAGAGAAATCCACTTTTCAATTGAACTTCCAAATTTGTGGTTCTTCCCCCCCCCCCCCCCCCCTCTCTCCTAAATTCTATTCCATTCTCATTTTTCTTCCTTTCTTTTTTGTTGTTAGTACTATGCATGATTTTTTTTTTATAAATAATTAACAATTACCTTTAAAATTAAATAGTAAAAAAATATAATTAATTAAATTTTAATTATTTTTATCACAATTTCACTTATGATTTTTCCCCCTACCATTAATGCTATGTTTTAAGTTCTAAATAACAAATATATGAATCATAATGTAATTAGTAAAAATTAAATAAAAATATGGTAAGTTAAAAAATTGCACTTTTTATTTTGATTTTTAGGAACAAAAACTACACATATGATAAAATATAAGGACCCAACTCCTCTTCAGTAACTGAAGGGAGTTGTTCGGTGTTGGTGGGCCTTGATTTGGGCCATATCGATAATCCAAACCATTTCATATGTAGAACCAGTCAAGTACATTATTTTTACAAAAAATCATGTTGATCGAATATCGATAACCATTTGATTAGATCACATTTTTGTCACAATGGTTATCGATATCCGATCAACATGATTTTTTACAAGAATGATGTATTTGACAGGTTGTACATATTGAACGGTTTAGATCATCGACATGGGCTCAAATCAGGGCCCACCAGTGCCAAACAGTCCCCTCCAGTTACTAGAGAGGAGTTGGGCCTAAAATATAAATACATCATTATTTTCCAAGGATTTCATAATTTTAGTTTATCATATATTAGACTCATATGATGATATCGTAAACTATGTGTATATATATAATAAATTTTTTTTTTGAAACTCAATCTAGCCAAATTTGTTTAATCAAAAAAATTAAATAACAAAATGAAAATTGAGAGGGTAATAAAGTTGGGCCAAGAATGGGCCGTAAGAAGACTTTTTGTCTTGGATCGAAGTTATATGAGTGGTCCTTTATCGGACCTAGATATTGTTAGTAGAGAAGGGCGCACTTTAGATAGCTCGGCAGTGAGTCATCCGGTTGTTCGGCTTCCGGTCACATGGTCACGTACCATTACCCTTGGGCTTCTACCAGTCTAAGTTCACAACTTATGAGGAGAAGTCGAATCCCTACATGCACTTGAGCCATTTTCACTAGGATATGGCCATTCACTGACGTAACGAGGCTCTCATGTGTATCTTGTTCCCATCAAGCTTAGGCAACCTGGGCTTGACTTGGTTTGAGAGGTTACCAGAAGGTAACATCACTTCATGGGCACAATTAGCGGAGGCGTTTGTCACTAGGTTCAAGACAAACACCAAAACACCAGTCGAGATAGACTACTACTTGCCATTGACATGGGCAAGGAGAAACGCTGAAGACCTACAACAATGTGTATTGAGAGAACTTCAACCAAATCGGCGATTGCGCCATCAACCTAGCTATCGTGCAATATAAGCGGGTTTGCCGACGCCATAAATTGAGGGATTCAATGACAATAACACCACCCTCATAATGGAAGCCTTGATGAAGAGAGTGCACCAAAGACATTGTAGACGGTTGGCACTCGTGCTAAGGCAAAGTCCAAGACAACAAATATGTCGAACAAAAGCATGTGGCGAAGTTAACACGGCTGAGCAGATGACCGACCGAACAAAAAGGGTCTAGGCGACGCAAATGGCTAAGACTCCCTAGACAAGGAGATTAAGAGTCCAGACCGCTATCACCATGGTGTTCAAGAAGCCTATCTACCGTATTCTTAGCGAGATACATGACGAACCCTTCGTGGAGGCTAAGCCAAGTTGGGAGAAGCGTAAAGGGGCTACGATAATAGATATTGGTGCACCTTCTATGATGTAGTAGTGCATCGCCTTGAAAATTCCACCCCATTAAGGCAGCATCTAGAAGATTTAGTGGCTGCGAAGTACCTGGACCAATACGTTCAAAGAGGAGCTCGGCGCCAAATTCCCAAACCGCAAAGTGCTAGACGGATGTCAACTAAGAACCTCCCCAAGGCGCGATCAACGTGATTTATGGGATCATCGAGCCCGAGCGAGTTTACGAGCTAGAGGATGATCAAGAAGGCGAGTACATAAGGGAAGTAATCGAGTGTAACCACAACAAAAAAGAGAAGATGGAAGCAAAAACGCTATTACCTTCTCTCGACAGGACTTAGCAAGGTTGCAAAGCCCGCACAATGACGCACTAGTGGTGACTCAGGTATCAAAAATTTTGACATCAAACGGATCTTGATAGACCAAGGAGCTCGCGAGATAATGTGCTATGAAACGCTCAAGCTTTCAACCGAGGACAAAACTTAGCGCCCACAACATCTCCCTTGGTCGCTTTCAATTTTATGCCGAATGGCGGTTGGCAAGATAATTTTTGCCGATCAAAGCTAGGATGATGATGAAACAAGTGGATTTCTCTGCACCGAAAGTCCCTTCTACTTACAACATTATTTTGAAAGAACATGGTTGCACGCCATGCAAGCAGTAGTGTCAACCTACTATAATGTGATGCGATTTCCTAACGGCGGAGTGATTGAAGAAATCTTGGGAGACCAAATCATGTCCAAGCAATGCTTCGTGATAGTAAATGGTAGCCGCCAAAGGTTTCGTAGATGGTAGAGGAACCCAAGAGCAACAAATGATTTACTTGATGCCGGCAAAGTAGCCAAATAGAAAGTAGTGAAGATTTGGTAGAGGTAAAAATAGACGAAAATGTCCCAAAGTAGTTCTTTTGCTTGGCTCATCCTTGTTCAAGACGAGAGAATAGAGATCATGGAATTCTTGATCTCTAACATCGAAGTGTTCGCCTGGACATTGTATGACATGCCTGGTATTGATCCAACTTTCATTTACTATTGACTTAATGTCCACCTGACCGCCAAACCAATTATACAGTGAACTCGTCGATCGACACTTCACCACGCCGAGATAGTAGCAAAGGAGGTGGGAAACCCGCTAGAGGTAGGGTAATCGAGAGGTTCACTATCCTAAGTGGATCTCTAACACCGTGGTGGTGCCAAAGAAGAACAAAGTAGCGTGTGTGTGTGGACTACAAGACGCTTAATAAAGCATACCCAAAGGATGCTTTTCTCATGGATAGATCAACTGTAGACCTAATCGCAAGTCACAATCGACTTAACTTTCTTGATGCATACAGGATACTATCGATCGCTATGTATGAAATGGACCAGAAGTCACATCCTTACAACACTTAGGGATTGTATTACTACAATGTCATGCCCTTTGGCCTAAAAAAAAAAAGGGCAATGTTCCAAATAATGATCATAAAAATGTTCGAGTTTAGGCGTAACAATGGAAGCTTATATCGATGACATGGTGGTCAAGAGCAAGAGCGGCGAGACCATCTTAAGGACCTAGCCGAGGTTTCAAATTTTGAAAACTCACAAGTCGCAAATCAATGCATCCAAATGCGTGTTTGGCGTGGGATTAGAAAATTTCTTGGCCATTCAAGATCCTGGAGAGGCCCAACACAATCAAGGAAGTATAGCATCTCACGGCCTAGTCACGCCGCTTAAACCGATTTATAAGTCGGTTGTCAGATAGGTGTCGACCATTCTTCCAGCCACTTAAGGCCAAGTTTGAGTGGGATGACGAATGCGACCCTTAAAAGAATATATGACCTCTCCACCACTGTTGACAACCCCAATGCCAGGAGAAGAAATTTTTCTTTACGTAGCGGTTTCTTAACACACAGTTAGCGCAATATTGGTGCGAGCCAAGGGAATACAGCACTTGCCTATCTTTTATGTAAGTAAGACACTGCTGCGTGCCGAAATGAGGTACTTGCCGCTAGAGAAGTTGGCTCTAGCCTTGATGATGGCTTTAAGAAAATTTTCACACTACTTCCATGTGCACACTGTGATCATACTAACATCATTCCCCTTAAAGGCCTTGTTTGAGAGGGCGAATTTTTCTGGGTGAATATTAAAGTGGGCCGTGGAGTTGGAACAATTCGACATCAAGTTCCAAATGAGAACCGCAATTAAGGCTGCTTTGGCATTTCGTGGTCGAAGTTTGCTCCAGAAGTTATTATATTTGCTGGGCCAGCTTGACCAAGCCAACCGAGTAAAGGGAGGGGAAAGTCCTGGAAAAATAGTGCAGCCCCTGAAGCAAGCCACTTGATTAAGACCGAATTGTGCAACACTGAGGCCGTTAATTAGGATCTCTTAACTTTACTTGCTTGTTAAACTACATGTTTTATGTTTGTTTAATGTCAATCGTGCTGAACATAGTGAGAGCATAAAATGAGCAAAATGCAGGACTTGTGGAGAAAAGTGCTTCTCGCGGCGCTGAGTTTTTTGCATGCTAACTCCTCGAAAATTGTCGCTATTTTTAAACCGCTTGAAAGACAACAGAGGTATAAAAAGACGAAAGGAGGCTATATTAGGTTCAAAATTATTCTAAGGAAAGGGAAGCTAGGGTTTTGAAAAGGTGATTTCTCCTCAAGCTTGAAGGATAACTTCCATAGCGGCTTCTTCCTCATCCTTTTCCTCTTCCCACCTTCATGAGTGGCTAGTCTTCTTTTCTAGGGTTTTGATGAAACCCTAGCCATGTAATAGGATTTTTCATAAGCTATGATTAGGAATTGGGTTTGAATCAATGTATGGACGATTTAGAAGTTCTTAATAATTGTTTCTTTCATCTATTCAAGTATTCTACTCTCGTGATTGTTTAATGCTTTCCATATATTAGTTTTCTTTGTGTTTGTGTTCAAAGTATGAGATGAGTCATGCTACGAG